>BSBM01000066.1:18000000-18600000 GCA_027924585.1 Larix kaempferi | reverse complement strand
CCACATGTAATTTGCTCCTGGGAGATTTGGACAGGATGAAAAAGGCCTCAGATGCTTCAGCCAGGTTTTGTGGTGGACCACATGTAATTTGCTCCTGGGAGATCTGGACAGGATGAAAAAGGCCTCAGATGCTTCAGCCAGGTTTTGTGGTGAGATCACATGTAATGTGCTCCTGGGAGATCCGACAGGTAGAGCCGCGTGCTCGTAACAGCCTGGGATGCTTCAGCCAGGTTTTGTGATGGGTCACATGTAATGTGCTCCTGGGAGATCCTACAGGTAGAGCTGTGTGCTCGTAATAGCCTGGGATGCTGCAGCCAGGTTTTGTGACGCACGTAATAAGTCCTGAGGATTCCACAGTATGGCCAGTGATGATGAAGACCTGCAGGTGGTGGGCCTACATCCAGTATGAAAAAGGACTGGCTCTGTAGAACTTCCTATGACGAGTAGATTCAGAGATTGATTGAGATAGCAGCAGCAGTGACGATGATGATGACTCGATGATGATTATCCAGTGACGATGATCCAGAGAAGATGACTTGTGCTAGAAGAACTGTGCTGAGAAATACCTTCCTAGTTAAGAGGGAGTGTTGATGTATATGTAACTTCGGAATGTATTTCACATATATGTATATTGTATTCCTATAGAGATGTTATTATTCCTCTATACGGAAGTGTCGTCATTTATATTGTAAGTGTCGTAACTTATACTTGATGGGTTATTAGACCACCTTGTTTGGGGTCGGCCCTGTATAAGTCATGTGGGTCAAAGGGTTATTAGACCACCCTATTGGGGGTCGGCCATGTGGGTCAAAGGGTTATTAGACCACCCTATTGGGGGTCGGCCCAGTCAGCATTATATTATGTGGTTAAGTTCGAGCCTACATGAGTTAGGTAAAAAGGCAAGTCAAGTCAAGTATAAATAGAGTGCGGGAGGCACTCTATTTGCTCACTCACTTCTCACACATGCTCTCAAGGAGGAGAGGCGCACTTATGGAGGAGGAGGATCTGCTTCTAGGTTATGTCTATCTCTTGGTTGGTTGTATCATTGCTCTATCTATCTCTGAGGAAGTTATTGGGGTTTTTCACCTTTATGGTTTTCCCCAAGTAAATCTTTGTGTCTCTTGTGTGCTTGCATTATTGTCTCCATGATTGATATGCTGTAGATATGCTGTACATGTTGTTCTCTCAGTTAAGATCCTAGATCATATTGAAGTAAATTCAGAAAATTTAACAGATGAAGATGAGGAAGAAGGATGATGATGATGATGGTGTTGATGATGACAATGATGATGATGACGAAGATGATGATGATGATGGTGATGAGGATGAAGAAGATGATGATGATGGAGATGATGTTGATGTTTATGAGGATGGTGATGAAGATGATGATGATGAAGAAGATGACGATGGTGGAGATGTTGATGAGGAAGGGGGAGATGACAATGATGATGAAGATGTTGATGGTGATGATGATGATGATGATGATCATCATCATCATATTCATCATGATCATCATCATCTTCATCACCATCATGATCAGATCATCCTCATCACCATCATCCTCATCATTATCATCATCACCATCATCCTCATCGTCATCTTCATCACCATTGCCATTATCATCATCACCATCACCATCATCTCATCATCATCACCATCATCCTCATCATCATCATCACCACCATTGTCATCATCATTATCATCACCATCACCATCATCTCATCATCATCAGCATCATCAACAACATCTTCAACATCATTGTCATCTCCCCCTTCCTCATCAACATCTCCACCATCGTCATCTTCTTCATCATCACATCTTTATCAACTTCATGTATCCCCTTGACAAAGGAAATTAAATAAACCATACAAAGGCATACAATAGTGCATACGCACAAGAACGCGTGCGCATTGTTATTAACGCCAACACGCACCTATGCGTGTGTGCTTTCAATCACGCGTGCGCATGTTTGAATTCAAATTGTTTTTGGTGCCCTTGCAGGCTTGGAATTAGCTTCGGATTGTACCTTTTGGCTCGGTTTGATTTATCCCTGATTTATAGCAAAAAACATCAAACGCTGCAACTTCCTGTTTTTTACAGCTAGTTCTGCATAAGCTCCACGAGTGCACTGCAGATGAAATTGCACACACTTGTCGAGCTCTGTGTGCAGATTCCAAATATATAATTTTTGAATAGATCTACTGTTGTTCTCTATTTTTAATTCATTTTAAACTGCACTCATGTCAAATTCGTAAAAAACATAGGTCGTTTATTTGGCTTATAACTTTTGATTGGCTTACCTATTTCGAAAATGGAAAAGAACCCATGTAAGAGCACGAAAATACCTACAACCTAAAAAAAATGCATTTTGATTATTTTTAGAGCATGATATGGTGGATTAAAACTTGAAAATATGGTTTTAGGGATTCACTAACTTCGATAATTTGAAAAAAAATATAAAATTGACTTTTAAAATTTTGGAAAAATAGCCCCACACAAGATTTTTCTGTTGCCTACGCCTCTACAAATTGTTTTTCTTGTAAATTGAAAATTTACATAGCAAACAGGTGGCTCAAAAAAAACATGTGCATTATGTTTTAGAAAAAAAATAACATACCAATCTTCGAATAATGACATTTTGGGGTGGTTATACCACTTTTCCATCAATAAAAATTATATATTCTGGAAGGTCATCCATTTTTCTACGTTTCATCTTTTTACACCTAATCGGAAAAAGTTTTGTAGGTACCTCTAATAATTGATTTTAATGACAATATTTCTGTTTTTCCAGAATGTCATTGCAACTAACGTATCATAATTGGGTATCATTACCTTGCACTAGCCCACTTACATTTGTTTGCCACATTATCTATCTCTCTCCCTAATTTGGATGCTTATCTCTTGGTGGATGATTTGCAGTCTATTTATCTCTCCCTACTATAGATGATTTGTGGTTGGTTTATCTCTCCTTTCCATGGATGATTTTATATTTGTACCTGCTCGACATAACTTCTCTCTTGATGTTGTTTGTCTCTCCCTATTATGGATTCTGACAGGTAATAACTCCTGGATGTTTTATTCATTCACCAAACATGTCTATATATACATTGCTTTCTGACCTTTGGTTTTCATATTCCACAGGTCCGTTGGAGTCTTCACGAATCTTTGTCTTCTATAGTTACAAAACTACCCTAGGATTCTAACATTCCCCCCAAGGATAATTTTAGGGACGAAATTTAGCCCATGGGCTATTTTTCCATGCTTTTTTCCAAAAAAAATATTCGCCAATTTGCATTTTTTGAAGCCCCATTTCGCCCAATTTTGATGGGGTAAATTTTTTTCATTCTAAAATTTGCCAAATTATTATATAAACTATATAAAATCCTTAGAAATTGAAATAATTTAGAAAAATATCACCAAATATTTTATAGTTGACATTTTAAGAATTGGTAAGATTCGCCAAGGTTTATACACTTTTAAATAAGTATGGGTTCTTAAAATTATCCCTGAATTTCCCTCCCCTAATCCGAATGGGTGTTTGTAAGTCCGAACATGGTTCTAAATATTTCAAACTTTTCTCGTCCAAGTGCTTTGGTGAAGATATTTGCAATTTGATCATTAGTGGAACAATGACGTAAATGAATTGTCTTGGCCTCTACATGATGTCGAATCAAATGATACTTTGTGTTGATATGTTTGGTTCGATCATGGAATCTAGGATTCTTGGCCAACTTGATTACATAAGTGTTGTCAATCAAAAGTTGAGTGGAGTCTTCTTGTTTCTCCTGCAAATCTTCGAGTATCTTCTTGAGCCACACAATCTCTTTGGTTGCTTCTTCTACTGCTACATATTCTCCCTCTGTTGTCGAATCTACTGGAACTGATTGTTTGCATGATCTCCAGGAGATAAATGTTGATCCAAGACTCATTGTGTATCCATAAGTGGACACTCTTGTTTCTTTGTCACCATCAAAGTCTGAATCAGAGTACACAATAAGTCTGAATTCAACCACCTTAGAATACCTGAGTCCAAAGTCTTCAGTCCCTTTCAAGGATCTTAGAACTCTCTTTGCTGTAGACCAATGTCCTTCACAAGGTTTGTGCATAAACCTTGAAAGAATGCTAACAACATAAGAAATATATGTTTTGATAGTAGTAAGGTAGATAAGGCTTCCTACAAGCTGTTGGTACTTGGTTGCATCCTAAAATTATTTTTCTTCACTTGATGTGAGCTTTAGATTTTGTTCCATTCGAGTTGAGAGAGGATTGCAATCTGTCATCCCAATTTTGTTCAACAGTTCTCCAATATACTTTTTCTAAGAAATGAAAATGTACTTAGGATGTTGAGTCACTTCAATTCCTAAGTAATAGTGAAGATGTCCCAGATCATTCATTTCAAAGCCTTTCCTTAAGTCTTTCTTTATGGATGCTATATAACTTTCTTTGTTCCATGCCATCAAAAGATCATCCACATATACTACAAGTAACACAACAGATCTTCCAACTTTCTTTACAAATAGCATTGCGTCGTCAATATTTTAATGTTTGAAATTCAACATTAGAATATGCTCGGTTAGATTTTCATACCATGCTGGAGGTGCTTGTTTCGGGCCATACAAGGACTTGACAAGTTTGCATACCTTGTGTTCTTGTCCCTTCACAACAAAACCTTCAGGTTGAGACATAAAGACATTTTATTTCAAGTCTCCATTCAAGAATGCAATATTTACATCCATCTGATGAACTTTCCAACCATTTCGTGCAGCTAAGGAAACTATAGTGTGGATGGTGCCCCATTTTGGTGTGGGAGAGAACGTTTCTCCATAGTCAACTCCTTCTTTCTGTGCATAACCTTTTTCCATGAGCCTTGCTTTATTTTTTTCAAGTGAGCCATATGATTTGTATGTTTTCTTGTACACCCACTTGTTTCCAATTGGTTTGGTTCCGACTGGAGGATCGACCAGCTTCCAATTTCCATTCTTTATGAGTGCATAATATGCATTCTGTATGGCTTCTTTCCAATCATCACGAGTAGTAGCCTTTGCAAAGGAATTTAGTTCATTGTTAGCAGAAAAATTCAATTCACAATCAAATGAGACATCCATGTCATCACCTGAGTTCTCTGCATTTCCTCCATCTTCTTGTCTAGTTGAGCTTCTTGTTCCTGTCTTTCCTACTTCATCTGCATGGACACTTTCAAGTGTCTTTGTGGTCCATTTCAGAATATTCCTTGATGGTCCATGTTGATCAGCTGGTGGTGCATTATTCTCTTCTAGGTTCAATCTTTCAATCCTCTTAGTTACATCATCCAGCTGAGTCTCTTGTTCAGTTGAAGTGGCATGAACTTCTTCTTCATCATTCTCTTCATGAGGGGTTGTTGGTGTTGCTTCAAATGGAAATTCCATGGATTGATCCAAGATAAGGATCCCCCTTTCAATATGTGGAATTTCATTATCACATTCATAATATGTCTTTAGATGAGCAAACCTCTCCAGACGATCAAGCTGTCTTTCAATAGAGTTGTCATTTTTATTAGTTTCAAGAAAAATGACATCACTAGAAATAACAAACTTTTTGTTTACCTCATCATAAAGATGATATGCCTTGGGCATTTTTGAGTACCCCAAGAAAATACATCTTCTGCTTCTAGCACCAAGCTTGTTTCTTTTCTCCTTTGGTATTAAGGCATAGCAGACGTAACCAAAAATTCTTAAATGCCTAACCGAAGGAAGATGGCCAAACCACATTTCATGTGGAGTCGTATCTTCTAGAACATGAGAAGGACTTCTATTTCTCAAATATGCTACACATAGGATTGCATCACCCCAAAACATTAGCTTCACATTCTCGAAAAACATCATTGCTCGTGTTGTATTCATTAAGGTTATATTCATCCTTTTTGCTACACCATTTTGTTGGGGATTGTAGGGAGCTGTAGTTTGATGTGTAATTCCATGTTTGCAAAGATAGTCTTCAAATGCCTTAGATGTATATTCTTTACCATTATCATATCTGAATGTACCAATACGTACTTGTGCTTGATTTTCTATCAATGCATGAAAATTATTGAAAGTTTGAAATGCTTCAGATTTTGTCTTCAACAAATAAACCCAACACATTCTACTAAAATCATCAACAAATGTCATAATGTACCTATTACCATTTGCAGAAGGAAATTATAGGCATTGGGCCACATAAGTCAGAATGAACCAGTTCTAACTTTTTACATGCTCTAAATTTTGACTCTGGAAATGGCTGCTTACTATGTTTTCCTAGTATGCATGCATCACACTTATTCCTTTGCTTAGGAATGGTGGAAAAACCAAATACACCATTCTTTCTTAACAATCTAAGACTGTTGTAACTAAGATGACCAAATCTAGCATGCCATAATAAATTGGATGACATAATACCTTCTTCATGCTGAGAGATATAGGCAAAGTTCTGAATTCTTGCAGAAGAACCTCTCAACTTTAGTAGCTGTCCATCTTCATAACCAGTCATGACGACCTTGTTGTCAAAGGTTTTTCTTATCTCCACAATCCCATCAAACATGTGGATGGAGTGGCCTTGTTGTCGAATCTGCACCAAGGACAACAAGCTTCTCTGCAATTGAGGAAGATAGAGAACATTCTTTAATATGAAATCAGGGAATCCAGACAACTTTAGCCTGATTGAGCCAATTCCCTGTGGTTTGAGGCTAGATTTATCTGCATAGTATACTATGCAATTTGAAATGTCATTCAATTCTACAAAGCAATATTTTCTAAAGGTCATATGAGATGTTGCACCAGTATCAAGTAGTCAACAATATTTGTAAGGTGAAATAGAATTCATTTCATCAATTCCAAGATTACAATGTGCAACAATACAATGAGAAGAATCAAGGATTTTACCACCCTCTTGATTTTTATTCTTATCTTCTTTATTCTGTCTACCTTGGATGGAGTTCCAAGATTCTCAGCACTGATCTGCTTCATGTCCATTCTTTCCGCAGTGTGTGCACTTCACATCTGATCTTTTGCTTGAGTTGTTTCTTCCTCCTCTTCCTCTGAAATTTCTTCTTCCTCTACCTCTTTTGCTGCTATCTCCCCTGAAAGAGTCTTTAGGCTTGTTCTTTGCTTTTTAAGCAAAGCAAAGAGAGTATGCAGTACTTTCACTTGTCTTCTTCCCAAAATATTTCTCTCTATTTGCAATCTTTTCTACTATAACTTCAAAGGTGAGGTCTTTGAACTTGTCGCTTGCTTGCAAGGATTCAAGGTAGTTTGAATGTGTGGGATACATAGATTTTACAAATGCTGGAAGTGGAAGTTCTAGTTTCATACCAGAAGCTTGAATCTTGTGCATGATGGTTTTTATTTCAGATGCGACCAGCATGGGGTCATTCTCTTTTACTTCAAGACTAAATAATTTTAACATTAATTGAATGATTTCCATTTCAGAGTGTGAATCATACAGATCTTTTAGAGTTTTTAAGGCTTCATAACATGTCTTCGCAGGAAGAATGTGCTGACTCACCTCTTCACTAACTGTGCCATAAATATTGGCCAATGCTTTCTTGTCTCTAGAAACCAAATAGCAAGCTCTTTCTCTGATGAAGGGGGCTTTCGAGCTGAAGAGATGACAGTGCATTTGTCAGTGAGAGTGGTCTTTCCTTCGTATATGTCATCCCACAAGTCATTGTAGATATACGCAGCTTTGATATTCCTCCACCATTATGGAAATGTATCCTTGCCGGTGAGTGTATCACCAACAACTGATGTTATTTCCATGGAAAGCAAAGGCCCATACCTCGCAGAGGGCAAGTGAAGGCCATTATTGTTGCAAAGATAAAGCTAAGACAGAGGCTTCTCCTTTGCTTTATGGTATATAATTGTTTACAATATTTTTTGCACATGTACTTGGTCTCTCCCTGTTCATCTCACTATTAAATATGGGCAGATTGTTCCACGCAATATTTCCATGTTTTCAACATTCGTGGGTCCATGAAATTAATTTTTATTGTTTTTAAAAAAAAAAAATTACATGGCGGAAAAACCGTGGCAATAGCGACGATGTTAAATTTTCCACTAACTTTCGTCCCTATATCCACGAAATTTCAATGTTTCAATTTTCGTCCCTATATCCACGAAGGTCATGCTATATATACTACATACTGTAACCATTATTTACACATTTGATATAATGAATTATTTCAATTAATAATTAGTGGATTTGTATAATGTAAAGGATGTTTGGCATTTAGGTTCTTGATGTGATTTTTACGAATATATTCATTGTTAATGACCCTCTGAGCCATCTTGGTTTGAGTTCAAGTGCAGTTTGTTTATATGTTATTCTTTTAATTTTTTTAAATTCAATCAATCAAGTATTTTTTCTTGAGATAAATTGTTGCTTTAATAAGTCTTTTTTTCCTTTGAAAAGACTTATGGACGTGCTATTTTTTAATCTATGTTGAGTGACAAAAAAAACTTTTCAATATTTTTCATGGAGGTTCCCTTGTCCCATGTTCCATCTATATCACAACATATCTCTGTCCCAAATCAATGTCACTTAGCTCACTATCTCTTGTCCTCCTCAACATGCTAGGATAGTACATTAACACAAGATAATCAACTTCAATCCAAGTTCACAAAAAGTACCTCTCCAATTTCTAGGACATCCCTTTAAATATGACTCAACTCTACACAAACTCTATATGACTTCACAACACCCACCATTTAGATGCATCATCAATCATATCTATGATATCCCTTAGACCATGCAAGGTCAAATTATATTAAATGCCCATGTTCTTCATTTTTACACTTCAAGGTAACTTATCCATGGCTATAGAGTGAAAGAGCTAATCCTTAATGCATGGAAACTTTAGAAATATGGCTACAGAGTGAAGGAGCTAAGGTTTTAATTTCCAAGCATATATTTGACTCTTCTTGTTGTTAAATTTCTCTCCTATTGCACATAAGAATTTTTCTAGGATTGTTTGAAATCTCTCAACAATAATGGTGGAAGCACCCCCAACTAGAATCATGGAATCAATAAACTATGAATAGTTGATTCCTCTAACCCCCTTGGCTATGCTTATGTTGATGTATATGTAACTTCGGAATGTATTTCACATATATGTATATTGTATTCCTATAGAGATGTTATTATTCCTCTATACGGAAGTGTCATCATTTATATTGTAAGTGTCGTAACTTATACTTGATGGGTTATTAGACCACCTTGTTGGGGTCGGCCCTGTATAAGTCATGTGGGTCGAAGGGTTATTAGACCACCCTATTGGGGGTCGGCCATGTGGGTCAAAGGGTTATTAGACCACCCTATTGGGGGTCGGCCCAGTCAGCATTATGTTATGTGGTTAAGTTCGATCCTACATGAGTTAGGTAAAAATGCAAGTCAAGTCAAGTATAAATAGAGTGCGGGAGGCACTCTATTTACTCACTCACTTCTCACTCATGCACTCAAGGAGGAGTGGGGCACTTATGGAGGAGAAGGATCTGCTACTAGGTTGTGTCTATCTCTTATGGTTGGTTGTATCATTTCTCTATCTATCTCTGAGGAAGTTATTGGGGTTTTTCACCTTTATGGTTTTCCCCAAGTAAATATTTGTGTCTCTTGTGTGCTTGCATTATTGCCTCCATGATTGATATGCTGTAGATATGCTGTACATGTTGTTCTCTCAGTTAAGATCCTAGATCAGATTGAAGTAAATTTTGAAAATTTAACATGGTATCAGAGCTAGCCTGAAAGAAGGCATGATATGGCATGTATGACACTTGTTGCACTTACGATGCTAGGGCTTGATATAGCAAAAACCAGTCATCGTAGCATTTTCGCTATAAATCCATTTTGGCAAATTTTTCGGATCTAAAATTGTTCCAGGCCAAAGCTAAGATCCCCATGTACCTTGTTTCCAAACGAAAACCTCTAACTCGTTGTACTTTGTGATTTATGATCTGTACAATATAGGGTTTCTGCCTCTTCCAGATCTGAGTCAAAATCAGGTGACCTTGGGAAAAAGGTCATAACTTGGGATAGGAAGCTCCAAATGAAATTTAGTGAAAAGTGACAGGTAGTACACAACCTGTACTATCTCAGAAAACTTTTTCAGAGGCCGAAGTTGAACCAGTGACACATGGCATGCCGTACAAGTTCGCTCTCCTGTATTATCCAAAAAATAGGTCACGTTGCGACACTTGGCATAACTCTCTCTCAGAGAGTCCAATTGAGGTCAGACCTATCAGGATGGAAAGCTAACAGGGCGAGCTATTTCAGGAAACGTTTTCAGAGGCCGAAGTTCAAATAGTGACACGTGGCACTCCGTACAAGTTCGCACTCCTGTATTATCCCAAAACAGGTCACGTTGCGACATTTGGCATAATTCTCTCGCAGAGAATCCAATTGAGGTCAGACTTGTCAGGATGGAAAGGTAACAGGTCAGGCTATCTCAAGAAACTTTTTTTCAGACCCAGTGGATGGAAAAGTTCTGAGTTACACCAGAAACAATCAGGTACATATTTCTGTCAAAACAGAATTATTTTTGAGTACCTTCATTCATGGCTTCCAGAATTTAGGGCTTTGGAGAAAGTTGAAATTTTTGTAATCGGAGACCACAGATGAATTCTACTCATCAAAATAAAAATTTAGAGACCAAGGTCATAATTTTTGGCTGGGCAGAAGGCCGGGCTTGATCAGACCCTAGTTCAGGACTTTGATCAGAAAAGTGGAAAATTAGGGCTTCTGTAAAAATGGAAATTCTTGAAATCTGTGACCATGGCTGGAAGCTCCTAAAAAAAATAGAAGCTTAGAGCTTTGGATCAAACCTTTTGGTTGGGAAGAAGAGTGTGCTTCATCAAACCCCAGTTCAGGGTCACGTCCAGTGAATCCGGAAGTTTCAAAGGCAAAATTGAGGAGTGAAACTTTGCAGTTTTCAAATTTTGAATATACCAGTTTGATCAGCTCATCAAGGCGCATATTTCTATCATTTCAAAAGTTTGAAATTCAAAGTTTGAATTTTTGAGGTTTCTCTGACAAACCCATATCCAGCTCCAGGTCCAGTTCTTGCAAATCAAGTGGATTGGGTTAATCCTAGAAGAAGATGGATTGGTCACTTGCATAAGTGAAGAAGTTCCTGTTTCAGAGGGAGATGAGGCTAAGGCTTTACATACGAATATTACAAGCGATCTCGACAGGTATGACTCATCAAGGTATGTTTCTATATTTGTTCATGATTAAGTTTATGGTATGTTTGTCTTCATGTTATTACAGTTAGTACAATCTTGATTTTAGATTTGTCATATCACCTTAACAAAATTTTGAATACATGATAGAAGATATTCAATGATTAGGGTATTGACACTTATGATTGTACTAATGCATTATGGTGTTGTATGAGGTTTATGTTGTCTACTAACATGAAAGGTACACCAAGAAAAGACAAATCATGTTCTGGTCCAAGAACATATGGCCATGATAACATGAGGACAAAGATTCATCCATTGTCATGGATCTCATAGAAGATCCATTTACGAGGTATGTATAACTTGGTTTTGTAATGGTTAACATATGAGACATGCAGGTTACTAGCACAAGTCACTGAAGAGAACCAGAAGACATTATGCGGGTATGTTAGACATAAATAGCTAGCATGCTAATCCAGGTATGTTTTTCCTATATCAAGCTAGAATCCTACCTTGTGTTAGGATCTTATACTGTCGTTGATAATGATTATTCATGAATTCATAGGTTTGAATAATCATGGTTGTATGCATATTATGTTTCTTACCATAATTGATGATATGACTAACCAGAAGAATCACGAAGAGTCATAGGTTTGAGTAATTATAGGTTTAAACATGTTATGTTTCTTATGATTTGACTAACCATAAGAATCCTTCATAAACCTTGAATGCTAATGTTTATTATTTCTATTTGAAATGATCATGACTATACATGCTTGAGATTATTGCATTTTAATAGTATACTAATGAATGTATGATTTTATATGAGATCACAAGGATAATACAATCATGATACTAATAAGCATGCATAGGGACTAAGGATGAATATGAGTTCAAGAACAGGTAATCCAGGAAGCAAAGATCAAGAGGGAGCACACTTCAGTGGTTTATGCAAGGATGCAAATATTCAGAGGGAGTTGACCATCTCTCTACATTCCACAACAGAAAGGTGTAGAAGAAGCTACTTCAGATTAGGACTCCAGCAGCTCCTGCAAGGAAGCAAAGACTCAGAGGGAGTCCACCCAACGAACAAACAAAGATAAGTATTTTAAATTATCATTTCTTGCATATTTGTTTGTTTAAATAATACTGTTCAATAATGTATACACTGATGTTCCTAGAATTAGGTTGTGTATTATGCATATTAGAATAGTTTCATTGATGAACAGTATACTACTAATATACATGGGTAAGTGGCCTATGGCACTGTACAACATTCCATTGCTACTTATCTAGAATGAAACCTCTTTGCTGACATGTTGGGAGTTGTGCACACTCTTAACAATGTTCTGGTAGAGATTGGAAGGCATCTAGAAAGTTACGGGATATGGATAAATGTTGTATTGAAGCATTGGCTAAGATAATTGCATGACTGTATGACATATTTCTTTATGTGTAAGAATTTGTTCTGAAAACTATGAGATGTTTTCTAATCATGCAATTTAACTTGTTGTGTAGGAAAGATCATATGCCATCTCTTACAAAAGAAGAACTACAACATTTGTTCCAGCAACAAAGATATCTATTGAAGATATTGAAGTTCCAAGGATCTGGGATGGAATGCCATGATCCGTTGATCATGAAGAATGATGTTTGGGATGTAGTCTCAAGATGTGAAGGGAATTTTGTTATGACTTCCAAATGGAACTATCAGATCAAGCATGTTGCAGATGGCAGCATTGAGAAATTTAAAAGTGATGAAATAGAAGATGCACCAGATGGATTTCAAGACAACATGGTGCAGTCATATATGTGTGCAGAACTTGGTATGGTAGGATAGACAGCTTTCTATCCAGTTTGGGATTTACCAAGAATAAAGCAGATTCCAACCTTTTCTACAAGGTTGAGGAAGGTAATCCAGTGATACTACTTTTGTATGCGGATAACCTGTTTGTTACAGGTGAAGATAGATTGATTGCCAACACGTAGCGGAAGCTTGCTGCCGAGTTCGAGATGAAGATTTGGGAATGATGCACTATTTGTTTTTGACATGGAGGTGTGGCAGAGTGTAGATGGAATATTCCTTGGACAAGGGAAGTATGCAGTAGAGATCCTGAAGAGGTTCGGGATGATGGACTACAAGGCCATGGCCACACCTATGGCATCGAATCTGAAGCTTCTCTGTGATGCTTCATCTGAGCCGGTTGATGTCTCTTCAGATGATTGGGTCCTTGATGTACCTGACGAACACGAGACCAGACATTTTCTTTGCTGTGAACACATTGAGCCAGTTCCTGACGGATCCAAGGAGTGTTCACCTGGTTGCTGTAAAGCAGGTTCTGAGGTACCTGAAGGGTACAGTGGATTATGGGCTCAAGTATGAAGCGAATCAAAAGTTTAACCTCCAGGGTTATGTTGATTCAGATTGGGCTGGCAGTGCTGTAGATAGGAAGAGCACATATGGGTGTTGCTTCAGTATGGTATCAGGTGTGATCTCTTGGTTTAGCAGGAAGCAGTCCTGTGTAGCATTGAGTACAGCTGAGGCAGAGTCTGTTGCAACCTGTTCAGCTAGTTGTGAGGCAGTATGGCTACGGAAGCTACTGTCTGAGTTATTTGATCTCCCGTTGGAGGCTACTGGTATCTTCTGTGATAACCAGAGTTGTGTGAAGCTGTCCGAGAAGCCAGTGTTTCATGATAGGTCGAAACACATAGAGATCAAATATCACTATATCAGGGATATGGTGCAGAGAGGAGATGTGAAGCTTCTGTATGTTGCGACGGATGAGCATATTGTAGATGTGCTGACGAAGCCACTAGCCAGGGTGAAGTTCGAGTACTTCAGAGAGAGGCTTGGCATTCTTCAGATCGAGGACACTTCGAGGAAGAAGTGATGGACACATTTGCTGAAGCCATTCCAAGCATGTTGGGAGGAGGATCCTTCACATGGATGTGGATGTAAGCGCTGGATGATGAGCATCAGGATGATGTTCTGGTTTCTGCTTGGATATGATCAGTTGGATCATTTTTATGTATGTATGTACGCATCATGTTGGATGCTGGATATGATCAGTTGGATCATTTTTATGTATGTATGTACACATCATGTTGGATGCTGGATATGATCGGTTGGATCATGTGTATGTATTTTGTATATGCATCATGGTGGATGCTTGGACCATGTATCTGTATATGTATCAGGTGGATCATGTGAGGTGATATGTATCATGTATTTCTATTAGGTGGATACATTGTATGATCAGGTGGATCATGTATGATGATATGTATCAGGTAGATACGTGGTGTGCATCAGATGGATGCATTGTATGATCAGGATGATCATGGATGACGAGCTTCAGGATGTTGCTCCAGATGACATGCAGCAGGATGTTGCAGTGATGATGATCAGGATGATCATGTGTACATCAGGATGATGTATGGTGAGTATCAGGTTGATACTCTGTGGCCGTGGAACAGGTTGTGCAGATAAGCATGTAATTTGTGCCCTGGGAGATTTGCAGATGGTCTTTCGAGGTTTTTCCTATGGCATGTAATTCGTTGCCTTGGGACATCTGGAAAATGCTCTTTCGAGGTTTTGCTTGGGAGGACATATAATTTGTGCCCTGGGAGATCTGTAGATAGTCTTTCAAGGTTTTGCCTATGGCATGTAATTTGTGCCCTGGGATATCTGGCAGATGCTCTTTCGAGGTTTTGTCCTATGGCATGTAATTTGTGCCCTGGGAGATTTCAGGTCGGAGTTGTGTACCCGTAACATCCTGAGATGCTCTTTCGAGGTTTTTCCATGACCACATGTAATTTTTGCCCTGGGAGATTTCAGGTCGGAGTTGTGTACCCGTAACATCCTGAGATGCTCTTGCTAGGTTTTGTGGTGACCAAATGTAATTTGTGCCCTGGGAGATCCTTCAGGTTGGAGTTGTGTACCCGTAACATCCTGGGATGCTCTTTCGAGGTTTTGTGGTGGGGTCACATATAATAGTGCCCTGGGAGATCCTACAGGTCGGAGTTGTGTACCCGTAACATCCTGGGATGCTCTTTCGAGGTTTTGTGACGCACGTAATAAGTCCTGAGGTTTCCACAGTATGGCCAGTGATGATGAAGACCTGCAGGTGGTGGGCCTACATCCAGTATGAAAAAGGACTGGCTCTGTAGAACTTCCTATGATGAGTAGATTCAAAGATTCATTGATATAGCAGCAGCAGTGATGATGATGATGACTCGATGACGATTATCCAGTGACGATGATCCAGAGAAGATGACTTGTGCTAGAAGAACTGTGCTGAGAAATACCTTCCTAGTTAAGAGGGATTGTTGATGTATATGTAACTTCGGAATGTATTTCACATATATGTATATTGTATTCCTATAGAGATGTTATTATTCCTCTATACGAAAGTGTCGTCATTTATATTGTAAGTGTCGTAACTTATACTTGATGGGTTATTAGACCACCTTGTTGGGGTCGGCCTTGTATAAGTCATGTGGGTCGAAGGGTTATTAGACCACCCTATTGGGGGTCGGCCATGTGGGTCAAAGGGTTATTAGACCACCCTATTGGGGGTCGGCCCAGTCAGCATTATGTTATGTGGTTAAGTTCGAGCCTACATGAGTTAGGTAAAAAGGCAAGTCAAGTCAAGTATAAATAGAGTGCGGGAGGCACTCTATTTACTCACTCACTTCTCACTCATGCACTCAAGGAGGAGTGGCGCACTTATGGAGGAGGAGGATCTGCTGCTAGGTTGTGTCTATCTCTTATGGTTGGTTGTATCATTGCTCTATCTATCTCTGAGGAAGTTATTGGGGTTTTTCACCTTTATGTTTTTCCCCAAGTAAATCTTTGTGTCTCTTGTGTGCTTGCATTATTGTCTCCATGATTGATATGCTGTAGATATGCTGTACATGTTGTTCTCTCAGTTAAGATCCTAGATCAGATTGAAGTAAATTCTGAAAATTTAATAGCTTATCCCTTGAATATTCTTTGCAATTATCTCTTTATACAAGTTCCTATTAATGAATCTACCATATTGAGAAACGTAGGAAATAATGGATAAGATATATAATGAATATAATGGATAATTACAAACCAAGCTACTCTAATTTTGAATTATGTTGGGACATAATCAAGGACTTCTTTAAAATGATTTAGAGTATGGAAAGGGAATTTTTGCATGATTTTTTTGGTTAAAATAGAAAGGGACAATAGAGCACATGTCATTGGTAAGTGCTTGCAACTAATGTACTGGGTCTATGGAATTGGGATCAAGATGCATAACATAAATTCCATTGAGAAGGCAAGACCTAAGGCTAAATGTCTGAAAATGAATCTTCCAGGTCATTGCCAAGTATCCTTTATGTAGAAAGAATGGAATTTTGCAAGAATAGGACAAGCTATAGTTTAACCAAATGAATGAAGTGTTGTGAGGAAACATTAATATTATGACTATTAAGATTAAGATTTTTGCAATGCTATATGCAAAAAGGGAGAAACCAAGTATCCTTGTTGCAAAGAAAAATGTGCACTCAACCATAGGTGTAGAACCAAAGAACTATATAATTGCGAGGGAGACAATTCCATTGTGTCATGAACCAACATCAATTTTTTATCTCATAAAATGCACAAAGTCCTAAATATACACCTCCAAACCCTATGCACAACTCTATGTTGGAAAAGGGAGAACTTAAGTATTTTGGGTGCAAAGAAAAATGGGAACCCTACCATAAATGAAGAATCAATTAACTATACTATTGTGAGGGAGATAATGCCGACAACAACAATTTAGCAGGATTAGTTGATTCATAATTGACTTGAATGATGAAGGTGAATACAATTTGGTAGTTGACATAGTTGTGAAAAAGGGAGAATCTACCCCATGTTTAAAGATGCGATTTACATCCATCACTTACATCCAACAATTAGTTGTAAGGCAATATTATTTGAGAATATAGCCATAAATCAAAGGGGGGTCTCATTTAAACCTACAAAAATAGATCTTAAATTTGTTCCTGCTAACCTATGATGCCTTCTTGATAGGTCTCACAACCAAAGTAGAGACAATAGGTAAGACTTTTTAGGAAAATTACAAAAGCAAAAAAGACATTTTAAGATTTTCACTAGCAATGATTAAACGAATTCTATAATGTCACTAAAACACTAATATTTTTAATATATCCCACCAAATGCCAATTATGGTTGTATATATCCCACCAAAACAACAAAATTTGAAGGTTTCTATGGGTGAGAAAATCCTTCTTATTATAGGGTGGTACTTACTATGAATCCCACAATTATTTGTATGAATGGACATCAAGACTATGTGCTCTAATTCATAAAGTCCCATTAAATATCCAAATGGATTGATATTGTTACAACCATACTTTCCACTGGATATGCAAGCCCCCATTGTTTATTAAGTGGAGCCCTATATTAGAGAAGTGTTGCACCAATGCATTAATGTCCGTCATCTCATAGGTATAAATAGGCTTGTGGGAAATTCACAGTATTAGGTTGATGGAATTCCGAAAGACTTGGCATTGATTTGAAAGAATCCATTGCCAGGTATAAATAGGATTTCTGGGCAATTCAAAATGATTAGGTTGATGGAAATTCAAAAGACTTGGCATTGGTTTGACAATCAATGATCTTTGTCATTAATGTTGTCATAAATGACAATCCTATTCATCATGAGACTATGAACATGGACTTCATTTCTTCTTTGTATGCATGGTGTTTTTGAATTTTCAAAATTGACTTATTAGGTGCCCATTATAGTCTCATGTTATGGTTGTCCTTCACTATTTATAGTTGCACACTTTTATTTGCTATTAGTACATGGTTGTAATGGTCCATTTGCTATTAGGGCTTCCACTTACTCTTTTACAAATTGAAAATCCACTTGGACTAATTATGGCACATCCTACTGTGGCTTAGTTATATAATCTTCTCCATGTTCTTAAACCCTCTTTCTTCATATTCCTTGAACCCATTACCCTTTGGATCGGCTTTGGTTTTGGTCCACCATCCCATTTACTTCTAAGTTTCATCTTATACCTTTCCTTAGGGACACCCCCCTTGTGCTGGAGGAGCCAGCCTAAAGTTAGAGGAAGAGTTGTTGTGGTGACAGTGGGAAACATCCTTCCCTAGTTCCCCTCAGGTTGGACTCATGTATCAGGGATTTCTCACTTGAGTGAAACCTTGGGTAGTAACACTATCTATTGACATCCATGAGCTTTATTAAGGGTGTTAGAAATTAGAAACCATAACCCTCACAGTAAACCAAAGATACCCATGATTGTAAAATCTATAAAATGACATTAAAATTGTTGTAGTTTATCAAACTCAAGCAATATGAGATTTTGATTCAAACTGCTTCAGATTTCTTTTGATGTACTAAGTGCATCTTTGTCCTTTATGGTTCGTAGCATGGCTACCATGCAACATCATTCAAATTTCATATTACAAATGCAAATAGCAACCTGTGTGTAATCCAGGGAACCATAAAGCAATTTGACAGAATTCTTCTCATGATGGTTGTTGCCAGTGCATGTGAGTGGAGGCTATAAAAGGAGATAATGAATAAGCTTCATTTTTTTTATGCAGCTGTGCCAATTCCTAGCACAATTAATTTTAGCACTCTTTTGATTAGTTAGATATATGCTTTCAGTTTTGCCTCTTGATAAGGTAATGTTACATTGGTGTAAGCATACACAGAGGATTGGAGAGATGTATAATTTCAAAGCAATGTAAGTATGATTCTATAAAATCAATACAACATATGATCTTAATTTAATTTGATTTGTTGGTATGTGCACATGTACATGTGATGTTTCCATTTAAACATGCATGATAGTTAGTGACATTAAACATGCATGATTCAAGGATTGCCATTTAGTTTTTTTTTTTTTTAACACTTCCATGTATCGTCTCAATATCGATGAACGTTCATGTAGGCTATAGAAGAGGTTTCCATGCAGATGCTAAACATGCCATGAATATTTGTTTCTATATCGATGCATGTCTTCTATATGTTTCCACGCAGATGTTGAACCTGCCACAAAAGTTAGTGAAGTGATTCGTGGATACTGCAACACACATTCGTGGAGCTATAGAAAATGTTTCCACGCAGATGTTGAACCTGCCATAAAAGTTTGTGAAGCGATTCATGGATACTGTGACGTACATTCGTGGAGCTATATAAAATGTTTCTACGCAGATGCTAAACCTGCGACGAACATTCGTCTCTTTCGCAATGAACCTCTGCTATAAGTTCGTCTCTATAAACACAAATGTTCGTGGCGGGTTTTTTTTTTAACACTTAAGTTAAGGCTTAAATTGTCAAGGATTTTAACATTAGTCTTAAAGAAAAAAAGCCATATTTACTACTGATGCAATATTTGTTCTAATGCATGATTTTCTATGGTTTTTTCTCTATAGAGCACATCACCATGGTGGGATTGTTTCTGATGTTATATTATTAGTGTATAGTATTTAGACGATGTTCATTGTCTTCTTGTTTGCCATCATCATCTCTTATTTGAATGTTTGCATCAAGCAAATGTGGTGTATAACAGTTGTTTGAGGGTCTTACATAACATTCCCCACACATTTGATTGCAACTAACACATTGCTCCAGAATGTTGTTATTTAATTATTTATCCTAATGGTGTCAATGACCTCTATGATTTTGACTATTAGGTGCTAAGGTGGCATCCTTCGGTTGTTTGCTTGCTTGGAGGCATAGAAACCTTTTTAACAATCTATTAAAAAGTTCATTGATACCATTAGGATAAATAATTAAATAACAACATTCAGGAGGAAATCAACCTTGGTAAACTCACTCATTCACTCACTCATGTCATGCATTCACTGCTTAGCTTTGCAAGGTGACGAGTGATGACTGACGACTATGAGGTACTAGCCACTGTGATTTGACTCCGAATCTTGATTCACCTCGGGCTTAGATCTAAGGTGTTTTGTGTCAATGACTATGGCTATGACATTAGAGAACCACTACAAGGCCTAAAACAAGGCCAACTAGAACCACAAACCAAGAAGAGGTTGATTTATGCATTGACATAGAGAGGTGGCACCAGGAACACAATATGGAGAAACAATGAGTTAGGAAAAACATTTGCACCAAAGTACCACAATGGTTACTAATAAGAGAATATTTGACACAGAAGAATGCTATTAATTTTTAACAAGCGAGCTTGGTGCAAGTGAGCCCAATGCAAGCAAGCGTAGAAGGTCAAAGTGGAATCTAGTGGGCCCATAACCCACAAGTAAACATGGAAATCTCTACTTGGACCGATGGAAAACATCAGATCTATACTATTGATGATAATATGATGTGGTTGGATTGTATGCAAGACTGGAAACCTAGGTGGGAGTTGAGACATACTGAAGTGTTAGATGTTAACTGACAGGGATCTGATGCTTTTAATAGACTAGTGCCAGAAGTCAGAAGAATGCCTATGGGATCCAATATTGTATTAGAGATGATTTACAACAACTCCTTGAGAAAAGCAGCCAATGCAAGCAATTGGTTAACAAACCTCTACCATGATCTTACCTTAATATCGACATAGGTCTCTACACATCACCTCGGGCTACAACTAGACTAACAATACTACTGTATTAATTGGATATGTTCTTTGGAAGCATGGCCACATCAAGATGCTAGTCTCCAGTTTCCAAGTACTATACACACTTATACAAAAAAAATAAATTATGGTGGAAATTCTTGAGAAAAGAAAATACAGATAGAACATATTATACCATGCTAAAGTTTGGACTTCAAATTCCACAAATCTGTGAGGATCCTGCATTCTATGTGCCTGATTGGATTAGAGACTGGTGGCAGTCATTCGGCATCAACCTGACATCATTATAACCAGTTGTTATTTATAATCTAAAATGGGAAGTTGGAGAATCTCTCGAACAGGTCAAAGATATTTTGCAGACAAAGATTACTAAGGATCAAATCCTTGGGTACTACATTAAATACAAAGAACAATGGCTTGTCAAAACCCGCATAAACATCCACATGCATCATAATAGATGCGTGGTTCAGAGGTCTATTTATTCAAAGGCATGGTTCATTGAATCCAATCTCTTTCGAGAAATATATGGTCCACCATACTCCGATGAGTTGTAAATGTCTAAAAAGTATTTGGCTATGAGTGGGGCCTGTCCATTCAGATTGTCATAAAGATTGAAAAGAAAGTCATAAAAACTTTTATATCTTGCTTTTGAAAGTCATAAAAACTTTTAGATGTTTTCCATAATGGTTAGTTACTTTTATGTTGTCATCAATGAAAATCCTATTCATCATGATACTATGAACATGGATTTCATTTCTTCTTTGTATGCATGTGTAACATCCCTCAAATTCAACCCCTATTATTATTACTCTTGTAAACATAATTATGAATTTTGTAATTGGCCATGGTGAGGAGCTGAAGGCCAAGGCCCCACCAGTGGACGAGAAAAACTACTATTTTGTTTGTAAGTGTTATTTTACACTTAGAAGACTTCAGAATGATGCATCTACAAGATGACAACGATATTGGACCATTCCAGTGCTACTAGCACAAGAGCAAAAGTAAATTTACGTAACTAGAGCCTTAGGGATAAAGCCTTTATCTAGGTGATGAAACTAAAGAATATGAATACAATGAATGTCACCTAAATATATAGACATACAAATAAATTTTATACATATATATATACAAATAAATAGTTAAGATCATGAATATGATAAATTATGTTTTGTTGAGACAAAACGAGTTATCTACATTCATATATATATATGACTATAAATTATTTCATGAAAATTTGTATACAATATAAGTACTATGTACATACAAAGGATTTATTATAAATAATTGTACAAATTATAATACAAGAAAAGTAACTTAAATATATATACATAGGTATATTATGAATACATTTAATTATCATTACTGAAGTTACATGATAAAGAGCATAAAATAGATGAGAGTAATCGCTATAATATTCGTTACACAACACATATGATTTTGTATATATTTATCGATTATGCATATATTTTTAGAATCCAATGTACATGTATAAGAGATAATGTACATACATGTATAAGAGGTAATGCATTTAATACAAACAAGAGTTGGTACATGTGTAATATCTAGGTATATATGTTATATATATATAAAGAATTCAAAAGTAACTCGAGATAAAACATACGATAGGCAAAGAAATTATCCTAAAATAAAGTTCTCTATACATATATTTAGACAAGGAAAAATATCCATGATTTAATACATTTCCTTTAAAATATATATATATAAATTGAGTGAAGTATTCTTTTAATATACTTTAACTCTTAGATTTAGTGAACTTTCACATTGGAGAAAAGATAGCTCTCTCTCCCACAATGGAGGTCATGGTCATTTATATCTTCTAGTTACATTTATTTAAAAAGAGTAGTCTTAGGTGGATGTTCCCTTGACTCACAAAGAACACAACACCACTCGCAACCACTATGAGGTTGCCAAGATTTTCAAGATATCCTATCACAGATTGGGGAACTCAACCTTCACAATCTAGCTCCACGATTACCTTGACGCTGTTTGGTTTTTGGTTATTTATGAAAACATAATTTCTTTTCCTTGGGTAGAACACATGGACTAATTCCATCGCCATTTGTCGATCTATGGAAGGCAGGTCACAGTAGTTTGTTTTCTGCTACATATTGTTGTCCCCTTAAATGCCTGGGAAGGGGGAGGGTGGTAAGTGTTGGGGTGAACTCTTATAAAAAAATGGATCAACACGATAAGACAGGGATGTGTTTTTCTGTAGCAGGGGATATCGATGGGAACCCTGATAACTTTCTCCTCAATCGAGTCATTTTCTATCGCTACTAGTACTAATAAAGGATGAAGCGTGGCCATCGCCATCACAAGCAGGCGAATCTGGAAGAGCCAATTAGCATTGTGATAGATGCGTATTGGGCGTACGCTATGGATGAGTACATACCATTAACCGTTGCAGGTATGATATTCTGGTGATGCGTTTTTGAGTTTCTTTTGCTGTGGAAGATATTCTTTCATTTATTTTTTTATCTCTGAATATTAGTAGACCTATCAAGGATAACGCCCAGCTCGTCTGGTGCTATTGTAGGATCTGTGTGAAATCGATTGGGGTTCTTAACCCATGATTCCCGTGGGAAAAATTATATGTTACTTCCGGTTTTCTTTACTATCTGCATTGAGAATGGATAGGAGGTTAACTTTGATACTTTCCTGTATATATATTAAATATGTATATTTATGCCATATGTATTGCTAATGGGAGCAACATTTTATTATTTAAACTCCTAGTGCCAGTTGAAAACATACTGATATCTGTTTAGGTTGTTACACTTACCAATACTCCGTTAGTGCAGGGGTTTACTTAAGACAAGTAAAAATATACTCTAACGGTATCTAGACCTATGTCAAGGGTTTAAGATACAGATATCCTGTAGCTTCAAGGAGAAATCGCTGTTAGAGATACCTTGCTCATTAAAAGGAAATCGCCCGTAGATGATTGAAGTTTTATTGTTTTTTATATAGCTACCCTTCACCTTAAAAGAAGAAATCGCTGCTAAAGATAGGGTAAAGGGGATAGCCCCAGTCTAGATAATTATTTCAAAATATGTGGATTTGGTAGACCCGTCATATAGTTTGTTTTGAGAGAGGGTTTGATTGTTTTTATTTCTGTCATAATCGAGGAAATATCTCTATAAGTTATACCTGCTAAGTGCAGACCACATCGGAGGTGATTCTTCTGTCGGGTAGTTCCTCTTGTGAGATGTATTTTTCACTATGCCGAGTTTGGGGAAGGGACGACTTACTGCAAAGCCAATCACTGTGAATTGTTATTATTTCAATGTATTTCTATAGTTGTGTAAGAGCGTAAACCTCAGTGTTTTATACTTTCTAGGTGTAGACTCCATCATAAGTTTTTGCTATCTGCTTGGCTCATTACATCTGTTAATGTGCTTTTGATTTGCCTCTCCATTTATATTTGTTTGCATCTACATGATGAAATCTAAACTTAATGGAAGGACAGGTTTTTGGACTCTGCGTCCTCATCCATGTACATCTATGATGACTCCTGAGCTATTAAATACGTTTTGATATACCCCGTATATAAATTAATGCATCTGAATGATGCAATCTAAATTTAATTGATGAACAGAGTTTGGGCTATGCACCCCATCCATGCCCATCTTGACAGAGTTATAATTAACTCGGTAGGGAGTCATCTATGCCTGGTCTAGATTGGAAGAGTTGTACTTATTTTTCTGTAGAAAACAACCTGTGCATATGCTAGATGGATAGAGTTATACTTAACTTGGTAGGGAGTCATCTCTGCCTGGTCTCGTTTGAAATCGATGTCTTAACTCTTTACGTGGTGTACTAGAGAGGACAGGTTCCTCTCCGCATGTGGCTAATGCGTGTTAAATTATTTATAAGTCAGTCAGAGTGCAATTCTGGATCGTTTTGTTTGCTAAATTTTATTTATAGCTTAAATGCCATGATGGATCGATCGGATAGAATTCGATTTAGGGTTGGGTATTGGGTATTGGGTATGTACTCTGGATTATTTCTTTCCGCGTTATTAATATTGATCTCAGTAAGATCACTAGCACCAGTTTGGCGAGATTTCCTCCGCATATAATGGATCTCTGTATGATTTAGCTCAGGGTGATAAACTCTTGTGGAAGTTTCTTGATATACGCCATATGGTATTATTATTATTGTTGCGAAATAAGTTAGCTTTAAGATGTGGTTTCTGTTGAATCTGTTCCGTTTTATGCTACCTTGGAAACCGTATTGATTTTTGTAGGATTTTATTTATATTATATTGAGCAAGAAAGATAATACATAGTACTTGATTATACATAACTTTCTAGTCATCACTTTATTAAGTAAGAAATAATTAATTTATATCTTGTTAAAAAGGGTGGTAACATATTTAAATAAAAATATGAATATTTTATATGGTGTTGCAACCAACTTAGGGGTATGTTTTAGTTTGAAAATAATAAAGAGAGAAACTTAAGGGGATAATTATAGTTACTCTTACTAATTATGCTAGATAGGATGTCTAAGTGCTAGTTTATGAATATTCTTAAATTAGTATAAATATAAGTGTTTTTGTTCTACCCTTTTTTTTTATTACAACTATTTTTGCCACCATGAAGTTAATAAGGATCCAATTTAGGATACCTGATATATTTAGTTGTTTCATAAAAAGCTCTATGTAATAGAGGCTTGACGAAAGGAGAAGAAATCTTGTTACAGCAACGATGTTGCTCATTGTAATCCTATTACTCTTTGCTTAATAATAAAAGATGCACACACCTTTGTGGACTAGCCCGTGTATGGGTGAACCACATTATCTTTGGTCTTCTATGTTTGCCTTTGGTGTTCTTCAAATATGTCATTAGGTATGAACACTTGTTTCTTTCTTAAAATATTATGACTACTTTGAAGTATCCGATCCATTAGAAAGTTGATTGTATATATGATGTATATTGCTAATATGTTTCCCTTATGATTATGATTATGTTGTTACCATTTAGGTTGTTCTATTGGTGCGATAAAAGATGTACATGCTTTCTAAAGATGTATATTAAGACATAATGAAGTTTTGTGTTTCCCGCAAGATTTAAGAAATGGTTGACATATCAAGTTCATAACTGATTTAGTTGAAAATAAAATGTATATCTTATTTGTGCAAATATGACAGGACATAGTACTTAATATATATAAATTTCACTGGAGGGATCTTTTCCTTGATTATCATAACGACATTTGCAAACAATAATAAGTGTCGCAAAGTTTTAATTATTTTGTAAAGCAGTATTTAAAGAAAGTAAACCCACACTTTGTATTTCCGCATAGATTTTAGTGGTATTTTAGACACTTAGAAAAGTTTTTAAATTTTACAAATTTTGGGTACGTGACAGCATGGTGTTTTCGAATTTTCAAAATTGTCTTATGGCACATTTGATTTTCATCTATCATTGTAGTCATGGTTTGGTTGTTTCCAACACTTATATCTCTTGTTGATTTCACTTAAGTTAAGGCTTAAATTGTCAAGGATTTTAATGTTTGCATCAAGCACATGTGGTGTATAAGGGTTGTTTGAGAGTCTTACATAACATTCCCCACACATTTAATTGCAACTAACACATTGGTCCCAAATGTTGTTATTTAATTATTTATCCTAATGGTATCAATGACCTCTATGATTTAGACTATCATGTGCTGAGGTGGCATCCTTCAGTTGTTTGATCGCTTGGGAGACTAGAGTGCTCCCCTTATTTGGCATATTTTGTAGTTATTTGGAGGCATAGAAACCTTAATAACAGTCTATTAAAAAGGTCATTGATACCATTAGGATAAATAATTAAATAATCACATTCGGGAGCAAATCAGCCTTGGTACACTCAATCCAAAGTCCTCAATAGCTGATGTTATCCAGTTCTATAGCATGAAATAGTTCCAAAACCCCAAATTCAGCTCACTAGTCAGCTAGCAAGAGATGATGCCCACGTAGCTGACTTGTGATTATTAGGGTCACTTACCCACCTTAAGTTATTCTTTAACTTATTGCTTCGATCTTTTGGGTACTTTTGTTGTGGTACACCCTTTGGTACAAAGGGAGTTTGGTCATGACACCCATTATCATCTTTTTAACTTGTACCATTTTTTTTATTTTGGTCATGGTACCCTCACCCACATTTGACTTGACATATTTTTGTGATTATGTCTTAGTGGGATACATGATCAATGACCTCTGAACAATGACCTATGCTAATCTGAACTTAACCTCATATGTTGATACTCTTACCCAGAAAGATCTGAGGTTTTTACTTTGTGCCGAGTCTCACTTATATTGAGATCTACTGTTTGTGACCTTTTGGGTAATTTTTCTTTAAGTTGAGTTCTGTAAAAGTTCAACTCTCCATTTCTGGTTGTCATTGACTTCTACCTCAACCCAGTTATCTCTCTCTCTAGTTTGTACTTACCCTTAACGGGGTTTTCTAGTTCTTAGAGCTTGACAAGCCTCTACGAGGCATAGTCCCTTGTTTGAAAGTAATAATTATGAGTTCAACACCGGAAGGGTTTCACACCAAGGTAACTATCCTAAACTATGTTATTATGTGATTAATGTGTTTATCTTACATTACATGTTACTGAAAATTGTATTAGCACAGTGACCTAACTGGTAGTGTTGTAGTTTCTTAAACACAGTTGCCGACTTGGGAGTGCTAAAGATGAAAAGTTGAAAGATATGAAAATTGTGTTTAATTTCTGTCTTGCTAGTTAATTTCAGAACTTGCTTATTAAATGAAATGTATATTGAAGTATATTGATGTGTACACCTTCTTATTTCAATATTTCCTATTAAAGTATATTGATGTGTACACCTGTCCAATTGAATTATTGAGATATTGTGGAGAGTTAATAAATGTCAATCTCCCTTAACTAAGTCATTGTTGTTAATTTCCCTTGTTAATATAAATTCATTTCTGGTTGTTCACCATACTACTCTCAGGTTGAAATTTTTTTGGTTTGGTCCTCCTGCTTGGTTGATGGATACGCTCATTCTTGATTGAAATTTATTATTTGTTTTAAAAAAAAAAATCAATATAGTTGAAAAATCAATATATACATAATGTCTGAAAATCTGTCCTACAAGTTGCTTGCTAAAGCTTGATACAAAAAAGATCCTCGTAATATTGAAAGTCTTTGACAATCAAATTTCTCATGGCCATTTGAGTGCCACTTTGCATGAATTTGAAATTTACAACATGTCTAATGTGTAATATCTTACCTAGGTTAGCTGATGCATTTTGCGTTCTCTGCTGTAGTATTTTACTGATTATTTGGTTCAGATGTATTGAAAAACAATTATGAACACTGCTGCAATGTACTTCTGAGTGCTCTCACTGTAGTTATTGTTTGTTGGGTTGATATAGTCAATTAATGTTTCTTAGTTGAGTGATTTTGCCAAACAGTTCACTAACAAATAGTTTTCATATGCATTAGCATAAAATACCAGTATGTAATTTTTAAAAATGACGGGTAGGCTGACAATAATATGCCATTCAAAGAAAGAGGGTAGGTTGCCAACAATATGACCAGTAGTGTTAGAAGGATTGAAAATGGGTGATATACTAGTTAAATTCCTTAATTTGTTGTCCCCGGTGGTTAATTTGTTCTCCCCACAAGAGAAAAAGACCCCCAAATATACAAACTCAGTCCACAAAAGAGCTCATAGCCTACAGTGATGAATGTGGTGTCATATGGACAGCTTGTTATGGCATTGTAACTTGGTCTCTTCCTTCCTCTAATCATCCTCCCAATACCAAACACTTCAACTGAGATTTGTAACACTACATCCACTTTGGTTTGCATGTCCCTCCTAAGCCTCAGATTTTAGGGAAGTAAATGTGTTTAACTAAGAATCTTTGCATTTGTGGATGTGTACTTTCAAAGAAGAAAGAAAGCACCATCTTGTTTATTATTGTTTTATCGAGTGTAGGTACCACAAAATAGGTATCTGTTAGATCTATCTTCCTCAAGTGATGATGAAGATATACTCGGAGAGGTTGAAAGTGAGAGGAGTTGTACTAGATCTACCGGTTTTATATCAACTAGATTTGAAAAGATAAGGAAAAGATTTCATAGACGCATGAAATATTTTATTGCCAACGGTGGGTAGTGTAATTATGATGCTGAGAGCATACGAGACATTGATTTTCCATTGAGGTATAAACATCTAGTGCAACGATGGGTACCTAATATGCTACCTCAAGTGGACACAGATTTCCTCATTAATGGGAGGATGTATCGCATCACTCCTTCGTCCTTACATGGATTGGGGTTATTTTCCATGAATGGAATAAAGGTCCGCTATGGCACTGTAACTGAATTGATGGAGTATGTAGGACCACTATACAGATACAATAACTGGTTGATCTTGGTCCAATATACTCGAAGTATGCGGAGATACGAAGTTTCCGCGAATTATATTCAACTAGCAGAAAAAAATAAAAACAAAGGGGCGACTATGTATATTGATGGGAGACCAAAAGTGTCCGGAAACGTTGTTGGCTTTATAAATAGTACACAACCAGTGACAACAAATAAGAAACCAAATTGCGAATTCGAGGGACACAAACAACATCGTATATTTGTATGTGCAATGAAACCAATACTTGCAGGTGAAGAGTTGTTGATCGATTACAACTTAAATCGAATAGATTTGGCTTCCGCGGTCCAGGGTAACCGTGGACCATCAGAAACTATGCCTCATCAGGTAAATGATAAATGTAGTAACTAAACATGACTACTAAACTAAATGTTTCAGTTTTTTTTGTTAACATTTGATTTCCACTGTTGACATTCGCTTTTTTCGTGCTTATTATGAATATTTCCATGTGATTACATAGCTATGAATATCTCATTTTTGTTTATGATGCAATTATTGAATCAACGTTTGTTTAGGGTGGCAGTAGTGGAAAGGCACATGCTACTTCCACGGTCCAGGGTGACCGTGGAAAGTCAGAATCTATGCTTCGTCAGGTAAATGTTAAATATAGTAAATAAATATGACTACAATAACAAGATGTTCCAATGTTCACTATTAGCATTTTATTTTTCCTTGCTTATTGTTAATATTTCCATATGATAACATGCTTATTAAACTGTGGCAGGAGTCTGCACATCGACATGCAGTAGAACATGTATCTTCTACTTCTGAGGTAAAAATAAATATTAATGCAATATCTCATTTTTGTTTATGTTACAATTATTTAGTATGAGGTAGACGTTTATTTATTGATTTATTATGTCAGGGTGGCGCCATTGGAAAGGCACCTGCTGCTTCCATGGTCGAGGGAGACTGTGGAAGGTCACACTGTGTCCCATCAGGTAAGTGTTACGTACAATAACTAAATGTTTCGATTTGGTATGTTAACATTCAATGTCCACTATTGACATTCACATTTTTCTGCGCTTATGATGGATTACTGGCTCATTTTTCTGACATTATGAAGGATTACTGGTTCATTCAGGACTATGGAAAGGCACCTGTTGCTTCCATGGTGTCGGTTGATTGTGGACACTCACAGGCCATAACACCGCGTCAGGTAAGTGTTAGTGCATACTAGTAACTTAATTTTCATTACAATATCAATATTTGAATGATGTTAAAATTATATTGCTTAATTTAATTTATTGTTTGATGAATTTAGTCACGTGCACTCGATCTGGGTGATGAGGGGTTTGAGGAAGACATTTTCTATTACATTGACCCACTGCACACTTTTAGAATAGCCTTGAAAAATGAAAATATAGAAATGCTTGCCTTGGCTTGCAAAAGTCCCTTGACACAAGAGAACAAGGCAAGGATTCAAGAGCTGCAAGATCAAATACAATCTTATGGGGTAATTGGCATCTTCACAATTTTTTTTAAGCTATGACATGATTTCATATCTGATATTATTTTCTTATTTTTCCAAGTGATTTGATAAAGTAAATTTTATTGTTTGTAGGATTTTTTAAAACCCGTGACTAGATCAGAACCTATTGAGATAGGTATAGGTAGCAGTGATGGTCCAATGCAGCAAAAAAGAAGCAATGTACCAATGAGGCTTTTTGGAACTCCTGCGGTTGGCCTCGAATCCATTGATGACGGAACTGATGAGACAAGGCATGATGCCATGTTGGAGCATGATGAGATGGAGCCTAGGATTCCACATGACTCTGGAGATGAACGTACTATAGAAGACTAGGAAACTTTTCCTGGAGCAGCACGAGTTAAAGGCACCAGATCACTAGATCTCACCTTTCTGGTGGATGAATCTTGTGTTCCTATCAAGATTCAGAAGATTGCAGGTATTTATTAATTAATTTATTGATTTTAATCATGAAATTGAAATAGACATACGTTGAAATTATTATAAATTAATGGATTACATGTTTTTGCAGGAAACAATGTCTTCTGCAGGCATTTGAATGACAAATCCTTGGAGCTATTTGGCCCCACCATTCGCACACGGTGGAATAGCCAAGATATCAATAAGAGAGATGAATTGATGGACCACATGGTCAACTTGTTCGACAATACTTTCAACAGGAAATTTGTTGCAAAGTTAGCCGGTGAGAATTTGAAATATACTAGAGCCCAATATAGGGAAATATTGCAAGCTGACCTCAAGCATGGGCGCCCTCCCATTGTTCTGGAGAAAGAGTGGAAGGAACTCATAGATGATGCAAAGTAGAACTTGCTAAAAAAACAAGGAAGACAACCACATCCTAGTAAAGCAAGCTACAACATATATCATCTTTTTACTGAAATAAGCTCAATTATTTTTTTCTTTTTTTGTTTTAAGTCAGATTTTTGATATTTAAGGTTTTTCAAAATTTTCATATATAGGCTACTTGACACCTCCAAAGCAACCAAGGCTAAAATGGAAAAGCACGCGCAACATAGACTGGGCCAAGGTGGCTATAGAAAACTAAGAGCAAGAATCGCAAGTATTAAATGATTAATTGTTGGGAATATTTATTTAACAGTACCGAACAAATATCTGATTTTGATACTGGAAATTTTAAAATGTGTTATCATGCATTGCAGGGAAATACATTCCAAGATACTGCCACTGAGGAAGACCTAAAGCTTGGTTTCTACTTTTGTTTTAAAAGTGTGGTTGAATATCGGAAAAGCTTGGGGCAGACTCCAATCTTCCCAATGACGGAAATACAGGTATATCACCAATTGTAGTATACTATTAAAGTCTATTCAGTTCTGATTATATCACCCATAACTAAAAATTTATGTTTGTTTTTAAGCAACAATGCAACCGCAACAGTGAATCTAGCGATACTTAGCAAGTACCAGTTGATGTTGGGGTGCACATGTCCCATGATAGTGTGGAGCATAGTGTCCATTATGGTATGTATGCTTTGGAAGTAGAAATATCTACTGTGATTAGATATATATATATTTCCTAACATATACTTATAATTTTTCTTGTTTCAATGGAAGACCATGCAGCTCAGGAGCTTGAACTGCAAGAGGAAGCAACTAGACCTCCAATTAACACCCCAGTTGTCACATCTACATAGACAAGTGAAGAGAAATATTGTAATTTTAATCAAAATAATGAAATATTTATTTCAATAATATTTCAACGTCATACATATAAGCTCATTTTCGTTGTTGCAGTTCACACCCCTTCAAAACTGCCTCCACGCCCTGCTTAGTGATGTACAAGAAGTGGCATACATGAGGGCATGGAAACACAAACAATAATAGGAGATATCGCAGTAAATACTGCACCAATTAATGATTGTGATACCGTACTCACAAGTTTTTTCAATGCAAAAAATAGAAATCAATGAAAAAGTAGATGCAACATAAATTCATGACTTGTATTTTGATGTATATCGATGTTGTTAGTATGAAACATGGATTCTCTTAATATTAGCTATTAGTAACATAATCGGGTTCTTAAAATATAATCATTTTTCCCATTTATATGAAATGTAACATAGATAACTTTTATTTGGTATAGTTACGATGTACTTTTCTTTTATGTGGTGCTCTTAGCAATTTTCCCATTTATATCTTTTATTTTCTTAGAATTTGAATTTTAAATTTAAATGTCATCACAAGTCATTGTATGCTTGTTTATAATTATTTTGTATTTTAATATTCAAATTTTGTGTTTTCTCACACATCATCACTCCTGTATGTGCTGCATGTAGATATATTAGTCTGAAACAATGATTCTCTTTATATTAGATATATTAGATATGTTCATCATGACTTCGATCATCATCACTCTTTATAATTTGATTACTGCCCAATATTACATCTCGAGGACCAACTTCAACCCAGGGACCACAGAGGAGTGGTCAAGTTGATAGAGATCAAACTTATGTTATAAAATCTTTTACTGTTGCTTTAGCACTAGTCAGAAATTTGGATGGTAATTGTGAGAAAATTTTTCTTTTGTAGACCATATTCCAAAATTGAAAGGTAACACAGGTGGATTTTATTTTCTATAGTACAAGGTACTATATTTGTACCCACACTTCAGATCTGATTTTTGGTTTAATGTTGACGTGGAGATCTTCAACTATACCTCTCTTATTGTTATATGATCAATATGTTTATTTTATTACCTGTTACTGAAAGAGATGAAAATTATGTTATAAAATGTTTTACTCACGTTTTAGTGTTGCTTTAGCATTATTAAGAAATAGTACCGTTTTATCATGCAACTGTAGAATTGTTATGTTACTGTACCTTTATTTCATTTGTGTGCTTAATTGTTGTAGTATGTGGACTGTGTTAACCTGTTTGAGGTATGTACTTAACTTTTCCTATATCTCAAGGTACTTTCATGTTCCCTTGGTGACTTGTCCCTTCAAAGGATAAGATTTGAAACAAAATGTTGTCTGAGTACAAGGAAGCCTAATCAATTTTTATTCGCTTTTTTTCATTGCTTATTTACTACTACCGCATATGTCATAATTTGATTATTGCCCATTACATCTCGAGGACCAACTTCAGCACATGGACCACAGAGGAGTGCTGAAGTTGATAGAGATCAAAATTATGTTATAAAATATTTTACTGTTGCTTTAGCACTAGTCAGAAATTTGGACGGTAATTGTGATGAAATTTTGCTTTTGTAGACCATATTCCTAAATTGAAAGGTAACACAAGTGGCTTTTATTTTCTATAGTACAAGGTACTTATCTGTTATGTGATGCTATCAAGATTGCATAGAGAGAAATGAGGGATATTTTTATTTGGCATCCCACCACCCTTCCTTATACTGTGATGATGAACTTTCAGGTTATATGGAACGTCTGTACATTTGAGAGAGATATGACTGTTTGTACCTTCCTCACCTTGATTGAGCTATGATTGGTCTTGTGGTACCTTATCTTTCACTTGCGTTTAATGGGGTCATTTACCCTCCTTGAGTAACTTTTTTAAAATCACCTTGTTGAAGTTTTGGTCTTATAGAGTACTATGGTTTTTTGGCCACATTTGGAGCATACCCTTGGTTCTAAGGGTCATGGGTCTTGTACTACCCACACCTATGTTTTGACCATTGTTTATATTTTCTTATTTTATGACCATTGTTTATATTTGTACCCACACTTCAGATCTGATTTTTGGTTTAATGTTGACGTGGAGATTTTCAACTATACCTCTCTTATTGTCATATGATCAATATGTTTATTTTATCACCTGTTACTGATTGAGTTATTAAATACTTTTTGTACCTTCTGCACCTTGATTGAGTTATTATTGGACTTGTGGTACCTTGTCTTTGACTTGTGGTTAAAGCGGTCATTTACCCTCCATTTTTTTTATACCACCTTGTTGAATTTTTTGTCTTATAGAGTACTTGACTTTGATCACCTATGATCAGTTGTGGTGTGTTGATAATCACTTCCCTTGTGTTGAGACTTGGTTGAAGTTTATAATTTTTGTGACTTTATTTATGTTGAGTTATGTACTATGCTTGACTGTCATTGACCTAATCAACTCCAGTCATTTCTCTCTCTCTGGTTTGTACACACCCTCTTGTAGGGTCAACTAGTTCCTAGAGAAGACTAGCCTCTCCGAGGCATAATCAGTCTTTTCTAAAAGTAACACTTCTGAGTATTTTGACAAGAATGGTTTCACACCTAGGTTGGTATCTTCAACTATATCTCTCTTTTTGTTATATGATATATATGTTTATTTTATTACATGTTACTGAAGATTAGTTTATCGTTTTAGTTTACTTGCCAGTGTAACTCATTATAGTCTATTGATATGGCAGTTATGAATATACCAAAGAGCCTGTGTTAAGAACTTACTGGTTGTACATTTGGAGTTCTTGGTTACAAGAGGTAAGTATGCATGTGAAACTTAGTGATTATGCCACATATCCAATTCTAGGAGTGGGATCTATATCATTCCAAATAACATCAGGTGATATCCTGGAGCATATTGGCGTTTTGTATGTACCTAGATTAACTAAAAATCTATAAGTTTTAGTTTAAGTGATGATAGATCTCAAATATATGGATGTGTTTCACGATCAACACGTCCTTATCCAAAATAGATGCTTGGATCTGTTAACCCCCAATTTTGCCTACCCTACTAGAGGGTTAAGATCCAACAAGATTCCATTAGGTTGGTCACATTGTTCGTTGATGCAAGCATGCACATTGATTCCATCAGGTTGGTTACATTCTTTCACTCTACCATGCTTGCTTCTTAATTTGAATCTCAATATGTCCAATCTCCTGGTTGTAATCAACCTAGCAAGTATAGTAGCATACTCAAAATTGGATTACAAGCCTAGTGAAACATTAGTCTTGGAGGAGTGTCCTCGTTTTAGATAAGCTACAAACTTATTGTTTCTTTTATGTATGATTCCCATATGTTTACTTTTAAAATGGTAAAGAGGAACTTGGGATGGCTGTGCGAAATCTAGCCAATTACACTATGAGGTTGCTTGGAGCAAGTCTCCTCATAAGCTTGATGCAATTGCTTGCAACTATTGTTGCCATGTCTGAATTCTAAGATCCGGTTGTATAGGTGTCTCCTTTTTCAAATCCACCCAGTACTTGTATTTGACTGAGGGTATACTTTCACTAGACCTAACGTGTGAAGACACTTTGTTTCCATACATTGTCAAAGTTGTTGGGACTTTTATCAGGTCTAGTTCTAGCAAAATGAAATGATTAATTTTTCTAGGTGACATTAACATGGAAACATGTCTAGGGTCTAAGAACTGAAGGAAATTTGATTTAACCACTTGACCCAACCTTCTTGCTGTAACTCTTCTTATGGTCTTAGCTTTTTGTCTTTTCAGTATAGTGTACATCAATGTGCCAATTAATATATTCATTATAGGATATTGATATGGGATATCCTTACATCTGTTAGGTAGACTTAGATCATCTTTGATTATTTGGAAAATGATAATGCATTTTTTTTCCAATTCTTAAGAGGTTGGTTTCAAATTTGCATCTAGGGATGAGAGTTGTCCATATTATTAGTCTAAACAACTTGGGTATCATTTGGGGTGTCAGGTGATTAACCATTTATCCCTTGTTTGTTAGTTTTCTGATCTTATGATTCCTATGTAAACACGGGTATCGATTACCATATCACAGTGTTTAAGATGTTGATTTCCTATACTTGTCGACATTCCTAGAATTTGGTGTGAAATGTCTAGAATTAGATGCACGTGGTGTTGAACATGGACTTCATTTCTTCTTTGTATGCATGGTGTTTTCGAATTTTCAAAATTGACTTATTGCACATTTGATTTTCAGCTATCATTGTAGTCATGGTTTGGTTGTTTCCAACACTTATATCTCTTGTTGATTTCACTTAAGGAGATAATGAATATATCCATCAACTGAAATATGGAGCCATTGTAGGCATCATATTAACTGCACATAACAACAGAATCAATTTTGAAAGATATATAGGATTTAAGATCTACCCTTATTTATCATTTTTATGGTACTCCCAAATGTCAAAGTTTTGAGAACTGTGACAGAAAATCATGTTCGTTAGGTGATAATTGACATAAAGCATTTGGTAGCTAACAAGATGTATGCACAAATATTTATAAAAATGCGCCAAGACAAGGTTACATAAATCATTGACCTTCCATAATGATCTTGGAACATTGTCGACATTCCTAGAATCTGGTGTGAAATGTCTGGAATTAGGTGCACGTGGTGTTGAACATGGACTTCATTTCTTCTTTGTATGCATGGTGTTTTTGAATTTTCAAAATTGACTTATTGCACATTTGATTTTCAGCTATCATTGTAGTCATAGTTTGGTTGTTTCCAACACTTATATCTCTTGCTGATTTCATGGCTTGCAACTATTGCTGCCATGTCTAAATTCTAAGATCCAATTGTATATGTGTCTCTTTTTTCAAATCCACCCAATACTTGTATTTGACGGAGGGGTATACTTTCACTAGACCTAAGTTGTGAAGACACTTTGTTTCCATACATTGTCAAAGTTGTTGGGACTTTTATCAGGTCTAGTTCTAGCAAAATGAAATGATTAATTTTTCTAGGTGACATTAACATGGAAACATGTCTAGGGTTTGAGAACTGAAGGAACTTTGATTTAACCACTAGACCCAACCTTCTTGCTATAACTCTTCTTATGGTCTTAGCTTTTTGTATTTTCAGTATAGTGTACATCAATGTGCCAATTAAAATATTCATGATAGGATATTGATATGGGATATCTTTACATCTGTTAGGTAGACTTAGATCATCTTTGCTTATTTGGAAAATGACAATGCATTTTTTTTCCAATTCTTAAGAGGTTGGTTTCAAATTTGCATCTAGGGATGAGAGTTGTCCATATTATCAGTCTAAACAACTTGGGTATCATTTGGGGTGTCAGGTGATTAACCATATATCCCTTTTTTGTTAGTTTCCTGTTCTTATGATTCATTTGTAAACACGGGTATTGATTACCATATCACAATGTTTAAGATGTTGATTTCTTTAAGTTGTAAGAATCTGAGAAAGAAAATAAATATGATGGGTTAACTTAAGTAATTAAGTATTGATTTCATCGGATAGAGTCTTCTTTTTTCAATTGTTGTATTTCTTCTTATTGTGTCCAATAAAGTAGGTGGAACTAGTGGCTCATGTATTCTATCCACTGCAGTTAGCATTATCCTTAGAGTGAGAGTGATTACTCAAGATCTAGTGTAGTATATTCCTTTTCCACAAAAGCATAGATTAAATGTCTAGCATAAGTTAGATGTTAGTACCTGTATTAGTGTTTGACTAGACAAATTGTTTTATATGATGCAATGTGAAATATATTTAGGTTTAACCATAGCATGAATCACAATCATTCATGGGTGATTGTGGATTGTATGGGATCCCTAGTTTTCCAAGCTTCATGTTGATGTTGCACTGTGCATCACAATCCAAATAAGAGGTGATTTGAATCTAATTCTTTGATGGTTACACTATGCCTAGGAGTTCCTAAAACTCATTTTCACTATTGTAAGGGGATAGGAAAATCCCTAACCATGCTCAGAATTGCCCATATTTGTTAGGAATTATCCCATAATTAGTCCAAACTCAGAAGAGATAAGGTTTTGATGAACACGAGGTCAGAAAAGTCTCAATTTATACCCATCATGTTCAGGTTTGACCATAAAGAATGGCTAAAATCTGCTTAGAATTGTTGATTTCTTAAGGATGAGGTTTCATTGTCGTTGGGAGGTTGAGATATACTTTGGATCTTTTGAAATTCTTGCATGCCATTAGATGTTGATCTTGACTTGGATGGGTTTTTGGTTCAAACTAAATTTTGGAATGGTAATTTCCTTTTACTATTCTCTCTTGCACAATATGCTAGACTTTTACATGCATAAGCTTCATTTTATTTTTTTTATTTTTATTTTTGCAGCTGTGCCAATTCCTAGAACAATTAATTTTAGCACTCTTTTGATTAGTTAGATATATGCTTTTAGTTTTGCCTCTTGATAAGGTAATGTTACATTGGTGTAAGCATACACAGAGGATTAGGGAGATGTATAATTTCAAAGCAATGTAAGTATGATTCCATAAAATCAATACAACATATGATCTTAATTTAATTTGATTTGTTGGTATGTGCACATGTACATGTGATGTTGCCATTTAAACATGCATGATAGTTAGTGACATTAAACATGCATGATTCAAGGATTGCCATGTAGTCTGGTTTATTTTTTTTTAACACTTCCATGTATCGTCTCAATATCGACAAACGTTCATGTAGGCTATTGAAGAGGTTTCCATGCAGATGCTAAACCTACCATGAATACTTGTTGCTATATCGATGCACGTCTTCTATATGTTTCCACGCAGATGTTGAACCTGCCACGAAAGTTAGTGAAGCGTTTCATGGATACTGCGACACACATTCGTGGAGCTATAGAAAATGTTTCCACGTAGATGCTGAACCTGCCACGAAATTTAGTGAAGCAATTCGTGGATACTGCGACGTACATTCGTGGAGCTATAGAAAATGTTTCCACGCAGATGTTAAACCTGCGACGAACATTTGTCTCTATCACAACGAACCTATGCTATAAGTTCATCTCTATAAACACAAATGTTTGTGGCAGGTTTAACATCTGCGTGGAAACATATAGAAGATGTGCATCGATATAGCGACGAAAATTTGTGGCAGGTTTCAAATTCCATAGATATGAGAACTGTTGTATAGGTGACACGTGGCCACTATGAAGCGTGGATATTTCCACGACAGGGAATCTTCGTCTCTATATCCACCAACATTTCGCCACAAAAAAATGAAACCCGTATCGTGGCAATAAGGACAAAAAATTGTGGTAATTACAACGAAAAAGCGTGGAAAATTTGACCAAATGTACTAGTGTCTTGACATTAACTACCGATTTAAATTGCACTTGTTTGGATGTCTCTTTAATCAACTTGACATAACTTGCTCATTTTGGTTTGTGCCTATTTAGGTCCCTCCCATTTAGCTTGACGTCACTTGCTAAATATGATCACTACCTAGAAGCTATCCCAATTTTTTTTTTTTAACAGAAATGACTAGATTTTTATTATATTAAAAAGACGAAATACATAGCAAAAAACAGAGCATATTTCTCCCATGAGTGGAACACAATCATCACTCCCAATTCATCAATTTCAGGATGATAACATTCATTGTACCTACCAGTCCTATGGAAACTGTAATATCTTACGAACTGTCCTAATAGTAGCAAGCAAGAGTAGAACATTATGTATGTGCTTCCTTATACAAAACTGGATAAATAAGCCAAGTTTCCAGAACTGCAACTAAAGCCTAGACTATTAATTACAGAGTTCATAAACATATTTCGAAATAGCATATAAAAAAAAAACTATGAAGGCCAACTCGTGACCCGAACCAACAACCAGCTACTTGAGGCCGATGTCCATGGTAGCTCCAGCAGGTTCTGCTACTCCATTCTTCTCTGCACTAAGGTCCATGAAATTTCTAGCGTTAGCCATAAACTTCTGCAATTTCACCATTCTTTTATTGATTTCTTCTAATTCTCTGCTAGTGACTTCGTTCTCCCTGACTTGCGAGAGAAGACTAAACCCAAAGAATCCTCCAAATTCTCTATTTTCTCATCCAGGGTCGAGTTTTGGGCTCTGACCTCGGTGTGGTTGGTGGATACCAAATTGTAAAGGCGAAGAAGGACAATTTTGCATTCCAAGTTCTCACTTCTTATCATTCTAACCTGCATTTCCAATTCTTGAATTCAATCGAGAATTTCCTCGTCAAAATCAGGGGTACTATTGTTCTTCTCTTTGCCATGGACGTTCCCTACCCTTTCGTGCCTGCAATTTCTAGACCTGCAATAACCAAGCCCTGTGTTTTCTAGATCGATAGCATCACCACGCTACCTGTCTGGTTGCAGAACCCAGCTGCACCCCCCTTTGGGACTTCTCCCCGTCAAGCCACACCTTTCACATTTCAACATACTGTTCCCTCCACCATGTGGGCGCTCAATGCCATGGCAAAACTCTCCACCACCCTGCACACAGGCTAAACCACGGCGGTCCATAATCTTTGAAACACAGAGACAGAGCAAGAAAATAGACAGAGCTTTAAGCCCAATAGAAGAATGAGTGCATGAGGGCATCCGACCGCTTAGAAAACCCTCCCCATGCTGCCCACATGCCGGCCAACTGTCACGCAATTGGGAAGCCATAAATTCGTGCATGCAGATGGCCAAATCGAGGGACTTGGGTGCCGTAAAATTGCCAAGGGGTACAATCCATATGTTTTTGAAATTTAACATGCCTAAACCAAAGTCTTCAAAGTTATAAATCCAACGATTAGGGGGATTATCCCAGTTACAAGGGTCATGCCTTGTCCTACGGAACCCATGCATTTTCCAAGGTCCCATTATTGTGTCTTATGGTGCCATAGGGGAGTCCAACTCCAATATTTGCCATTTCATCGGCTTGCCCGTTAAGATTTCTCAGAATATGGAAGAAATTGAGCTTGTGGAATTCTTTGCTGATACAAAGCAGGAGATGCTACATTTTTGAGGTTGGGATTTTCCATTTTCCCACAATACTTCTAGCATCCCGGATGATTATTAGAGAGTCTCCTAGGACTGTCAGCTTCTTTATGCCCAACGAGATGGCGATCTCAATCCCTTTAATTAGACCAAGTCATTCAGCGCCATTATTGGTTTTTCGGCCAATTCCCCAAGCAAACTCTTTTTTCTTATTCCCCATGGAATCGATGATCACTCCCCCCACACCTGCCAACCCAGGATTGCCTTTCGAGGCACCATCAAAGAGTAACATATTGCGGCCCAATTGGGGTTTCCATTGCTGAAATTCGTTCGTGCTCATCCTCAATTTCCAAGCCAAGGACTTTGATTTCTTATGGGGGGTATTTCCAAAGGATGGGGGGAGAAGGAAATCATCCATCCAAATCCTTTCATCCACAGTCAGAGGCTCTTTGCGAATATTATTCATGCCACGTGAAGAAAGGGATTCAATCCAGAGAGCTCTAGCAGAAGAGGAAACCTAGCGAGGGTTGTAGACCGTGCCTTCAAATATCTCTTTGTTTCTTGCATTCCAGACCTTCCAGCTGATGTACCTGGGAAGAGCTTCCCAAGCTCTAGCAAAGTCTAGTTTTCTATAGAAAGAGCCTCGATAATAGTCCTTCTAGTAGTTGAATAAATCATTCCAGTTAGTTGGCATTACTAGATTGATGCTTAGAGAATTAATGGAATATTTCCATACCTCAAGGGTGAACCTACATTCAAGAAAGAGATGCTCTATCGATTCTCCAGTGGCTTTGCATAGCACACATCGTAGAGGTCCCTCAATTCCTCTTTTTCTCAAATTTTTTGTTGTTAGCGTTTTCCTGTGGGCGAGAATCCAAAAGAAAACATTCACTTTAGGTAGGCCATACTTACACTAGATCTTTTTCCATTTTGAGTCTCTAATGCCGCCTGCCTTGCTTGAAAACACATGAAGATAGCCCTCCTTTACCAAATATGATCTTGAATTCCCCCAACCCCGTTTATCCTTAATTGACTTGCTGACGGAGCATTGCTCCTGAAGAAGAGAGAGGAGGGCATTGTAGTCCGGCAACAAATGTGAGGAGATGTCTATGTTCTTCCAACTAGCCCAACAACCATTGTTGGTCCAGGTGGAGATATCATACAGGAGTGAAGATTTTTACTTTCCATCCAGGCTTGTAGATCGCTTAACTCCTGCCAAAAAGTGATGGGAGAGGACTTGCCCATTTGGTCGTGCCATATCTTAATACTTTTTCCATTTCCAGTGATCCAGTGCAATTTCCCCTTGATAATGAAGGAGGCTTTCTTGCACAGGTCCCAGATGGGGGTTCCTTTCTTCTCTAGGTTGATATTCTCAATGCATCTTTTTCTAGGCCCATTTATATATTTTTTATGTGAAAGCTTTCTTCCACCATGTGTCCTTATCGGTAACAATTCGCCACAGAATTTTAGCCCCAAGGGCTAGGTTCATAATGCTAGGATCTTTCACTCCTGCCCTGCCACAAGACTTCGGATTGCATACAGTGCTCCAATTTATAAGATGGAACTTCTTGGTATCACTTGCTTTGCCTCCTTGCAAGAGGAAGTTCCTAACTTCTTTGTTTATCTCTTGAATGATGCACTTAGGAGCAAGGGAGATGGAGCAGACATAAATCGGGTAAGCGGACAGCATATAAGTGATCAAGATGAGATTTCCTGCAGGGTTAAGCCATCTGAACCCCCAGGCAGAAATTTTCTTTTTGATTTTGTCGATAAGCCCCTTCCAGTCTTCCTTTCTTTTTCTCCCTTTGAAGATGGGAATTCCGAGATAAGTGAAGGATTTCTAGTTTGTAAGGCCTTCGAATCTGAAAATTATTGAGATCCTTGCCATAATGGCTGGTGCACAATTCCATCCATACACTTTAGAATTTAGCTCGTTGACCTTACCGGCCGAGGCATTAAGGAAGGTTGTAAGGACTCCCTTGAAGTGCTCAATAATGACAGTGGAAGCACCACCTAGGAGGATGGTGTCATCAGCAAATTGGACATTGTTGGCTGCGCGCACCCCTCTTGCAATTTTGAGTCATTTAAGCTCTCCTGAAATCTGAAGCTTGTGAAGTCTTCTACTTAGGGAGTCAACGACCAGAATATATAAGAACAGGGACAGCGGACAGCCTTCACGAATTCCATGTGAATCTTGGAAAAAACAAGTTCGCCTGCCATTGACTAAAGGGGCAATCCAAGGTCTATTGATGTAGGCCTTGATCCACGTGATGAGCCTTTGAGAGAAGCCAAACTTGGACATGATTTCAAACAAGAAAAGGTGGTTGACCTGATCAAATGCATTTGCCATGTCAAGTTTGATTTCCATACCTTGCTGCTTGCGCTCCATGATGGAATGTATAACTTCTTGGACAATGATGATGTTGTCCAGGATTTGTCTTCTGGATATAAAGCCTCCTTGAGTCTCAGAGATTAGACGGCCCATCACTTTCTTCATTCTGGAGGCTAGAATTTTTGCTAGAATTTTGTAAGAGGTATTGCAGAGCGATATGGGCCTGAAGTGGTCAATGGAGAGGGGGTTCTTGTCCTTGGGGATTAGAGCCAGAAAGGAAGAGTTTGTGGCTCCTCCAACTTTTTCATTGTTCCGGGTCCAATTCAGCATTTTTATGAGATCATATTTAATTACATCCCATGCAGCTCTATAGAAATTGATGGTGAACCCATCCGGGCTTGGGGCTTTGTCGGCATTCAGAGACGAGACGACATCTTTAATTTCCATTTCCATTATGGGATTTGAGAGTGCCCAGTTGTCTTATTCAAAGAGTAAGTAGGGAATGTCATTTAGAACATCTGTCTGGGCCAAGGGATCTGTCTCATTTCTATCCAAGTAGAGCTCCTGAAAGTGTTGGAAAATATGGGTTTTTATATCCTCCCGGTCTAGGATTCGTGATCCATTATTGTCCCTGAGTTCTCTGATCATGTTATGGCTCAATCTGGATTTAGTTTTTTTTATGAAAATAGCTGGTATTGCTGTCTCCCCCTTTCAACCAGAGCTGTCTTGACTTGATTCTCCACACCTCTTCTTCTTTTTTGGCATCATTCATAATTTTATTATTAAGGTCCTATTCTTGACAAATAAGAGCAGGGGTGATATCTACTCGTTCCATTTTCGACTACAAAGCTGATAGGTCAGATTGCAACTTTCTTTTGGAGAGGCTTGGGAATTTATATTCCAGTCTGGCCCAATTTTTTAGTGCATAATGGACATTCCTGAGCTTACTTTCCGAGACGTAGCTTGAGGACCCGAAGCAGGGTTGATTCCACGCCAAGGAGATTAAAGCCAAGTCTTTCTCTTCTAAAAGCCAAGAAGGATTGAACCAAAATGAAATGGGACCAAGGTTGGCAGGGTATGAAAGAGTAAGGGAGATAGGCTTGTGATCTGAGGTAATAGAGGGGATCAGAAAAGAGGTTGGGATAATATTTTTCAGAAGAAAGGATGAACTTAAAAGGAAGCGATCAAGCCTGGCAGCTATGTTCCCAACACCCATGCGACGATTACTCCAGGTATAATTGTCGTTTTTAAGTGTGGTGTCAAGCAGATCAAACAAAGAAGTCAAATCCTCCAGGCATTCCTCGAAAGGGTCCCTGACTGTGGATCCTCCACGCTTTTCTGACTGGGATTTTGTGGTGTTAAAATCTCCTGCAAAGATAATTTCTTTATCTTTGATAATCTCTTTAAGAGCAAAGAGGATGCTCCAGAATGCCTGCTTCTCCTTATAATGTGTGGGTCCATACACATTACATACATAGAAACTGAAATTGTCTTCCTTGCCGATGATCTCGTTAAGAGCCCAATGTTGGCAGTATTTCATAAGTTTGAATGAATACTTACTTGAGAATAGGGATGCGATTCCTCTAGAAGCACCTCTTCAACTGATTGCATTTCCCTGGCAGTCTTTCCACAAGAGATGTGTGAGAGCCAGGATCTCCACATTGCTCATATTCATCTCTTGAATCAGTAGGATGTCTGGTTTTTCGGTGTGCACCACTTATTTCAAGGACTTTATTTTGTTTGGCCCACCAAGACCCCTACAGTTCCAAGAGACGAGTTTCATTACTTATTCCCCGTTTTCTGACCTACTTGGGTCCTACTATCTGGTTTTCCTTTGGTATTCTGGAGCAGCTTCATTTCTACAATGCTTCTTTGCCTTCCTGACTCAAGTTCTCTTTCTACTTCTTGCTCTCAATGATACCGCATAGAGTTTTTTCCTCTGGTGTTTTGAGTTGGCCTTGGTTCAAAGTAGTCTTGAGATCCTCTTGATGAAGATTCGAGAGTGATAGAGAATGGGGCAACTTTTCCTTGCTTGACCAGGTCTGCCCAGGAACTCTCAAGGGGAGGGGAATCATCCCGAGCATGGGTTTCTTTATCAAAATCAAGATGAGGAGTTATGGAGCTGCTGATTAAGGCCGCATTGAGAACGAAGTCCAGAGAAGGAGCCTCAGGTTCTGTAATTTCACCTTCCTCCACATTTAGTGCTTCAAATTGGTTGCTAGTAGGGACAGTTGTTTCCATCTGAATAGTTTCTTTACCTTTTGTTGGCTGGCTCCTTTTTGGGTCCTGGTTCTGAGCAGTGGCTCTTTTTCCTTTCTTAACCTAGTGCCATTCCTCTTCCTGTGGTTTCTCAGGTGCTTACTTGGCGAGTTTAGGGCAGTTTTTAGCGAAATGGCCATATTCATGGCACTTTTTACACTTGAAGGGAAACTGCTCATAGTCCACCTTCTGGGCATACTCCCATCCATCCATACAAAGTCTGACAACCTTCAGAAGACCCTTCTCCAGGTCCACCTATATGCAGATACGAGCGCAGGAGAAAAGCAACCCTTTCAGTTCCACTTTGTTAATGAACTTCCAAATGAGTTTCCTATTGCATGGAGAGTTTCATCATTCTAGCAATGCAAAGGTAAATGGGGCAAACATACCCAAACCGAAATAGTAGATGGCACATCTTTCTTGGGGTCAAAGGAAAGGCTCCAGTGATTGAGGTAGAGGCCCCAAGGGCCCATAAAGTATGGCCCACTTCTAAAAATGAGATCTTGATCTTCCTTTGCTTCAAAGAGGAAAGTGAAGAAGCCCTTGCCACATAAACAATGCTAAATCCCACCCTTGATCAAGGGCATCCAATTTTTTCTGATCCATATATCCATGGTCTTTGGTGACTGCCAAATACGAATAAACTGGCCAATAAGACTGCGTTCGCTCAAAGCAATGGCTTTCAACCTAGAAGCAACCGACATGATTTGAATTTTTGGGGCCTCCGACAGCTTAACAAACCCATCTCCAAAAGTAGGTGCCGAGGGAGGAGGGGAGGTAGTAACCAGGGCACGAAAGGTCTCATCGAGCAGCCAGATTGGGGTCCAAAGGGGGATCCATCTCGAGCCACGCAAGGCTATGAGCAAGGATCCCACACAGGGTGCATGAGGGGGCGAACAGTCACCGAGCTAATGTTTTAGGTAGGGCGTGCAGACATTTTTTTTAAGTTACATATCTTTATTGGCCCTCTAGAAACTATCCCAATTCACTATTTAAGATTTTTATTTTTATTTTCTTTATATTTACACATATAAATGAACTATAATTATTAATTAAATAAATAAAATATATTTCATAAAAAAATTAATATTTTCATTTAAATTGAAAAAATATTACATTTCATATGGACTTTCTATATCACGAGTCATCTTTACCTATACATCAAAGAAAACAAGCAACATGTCTTTCTACCATATTCAAAAAGTTAAAACTCGTAAACCTATGGTAAATTACATCATAATGAAAACTTATAAATAAATTTAACTTAAAAGGGGAATTCTCATAGCCTTATTAGGCTTAAAAAAATTTTATTTACTTATGCCTTGTTTTCAAATGTATTAATTCCAAACATCATAATGAAAACCTATAAGTAAATGTAACTTAAAATGGGAATTATCATAGCCTTATTAGGCTTAAAAAATTTCACTTACTTATGCCTTGTTTTCAAATATATTAATGCCAAACTAGGTGACTAATTAAGGGCATAGATTAAATTTATTTATGATTTTTCAATAAAGTATAATGGTTATACAAGTTTTAATCATAAATTCATTTACTAGAAAATATTTCATAAAAAAATGAAAAATACTAAAGACATAATTCAAAGTATTAAAATAAATAAATTTTAAAAAACTAAATTTGATTGCTAAAATGGGAGAATCGCCCAAAACTTTTTGATTTGAGATGTTTTGAAAAACCATTAACCTTATTAATAATTTTAGTGTTAAGGATTTTTTATAATCATTTCATTCTATATCTATATTTTTTAGTCTTTGCAGAGGAGACTATATGTTCTGCTTTTGACAATTAATTTGATAACAAGATATAATTATACATTATGTTTTATAAAGTTATTATCAATAATAATATTTTTTGATATTTTTTATTTTGTTTTTTTTTTTAATTTAGTGGATAAAACCTTTAGATTTGACAAATTTTCTCATTCCACGCTATTAACAAAAATTATAAAATAAATTATTTTTCACAAACATTATACTCAGCAGAAATATTTTTGACATATCACTATTTATTTTACTCAGAATACTATCGCTATTTATTTTACTCAGAATACTGTGCACATTGTGACAGTCTCTATGTTGACAGAAGCTGCAGGCTTTCATTTCACAAGCCGCTCCTCAGCTGTCATTTCAATTAAAAAATTAACCAAGCTGTAGATTATTACTTACCAAATTAGAGAATTTGCCTTTCCAATGAAGGAGCTCACATGCATTTTTTGAGTTTTTGATGGATTCGATGTAAGGAAACTAATGAAAAGTGTTGTCTGCATGGCATGTTATCTTATCTGCACGTCCTGCAGCTATCGCATTATTTGCAGATCTCTGGCTTTAAAGAAACTTATTTTCATAATTAGTTTCAGAAAGATTTCAACGAGTTTTTGAGAGTCCCGGCAGAGGAGATGGTTAGGGAGGCAATATGATATGTGTTTGTTCTTATTGTGACTATATCCAACTTGGTTTGGCGTGTATGGCGTTGTGTAAATAGTTGCAGGCTACTAGAGATTACTACAGCCTTGAGCGTCTTAGGCCAGTCGAGTTGGTTTTAGAGACAATATGTAACCTTGTACAGTAATTAAAAAAATGGTATCTTGTGCTCCCAAGGGAACAGAGCGTTGGAGACGTGACGGGACACTGTTGCAACTTGCGTATATGGAGGAGGAGGAGAAAATCTTGTCCAGTGGGCATTCTACTCCACACACAACACGAATATTAGTATGGACATGCAGTTAGGTAATGATCTACAAAATCCTTTATTCACAATTGTTTGGCATCAGTGATTGTTGATTCTTCGTATTTTCTTCTATACAGGTTTGGTGTGAATGTTTTAAGTGGCAGGGATTGTGTGGTTACCATATCTCTTGAATTCCCATGTTTTGTAATGTTGTGTTTGTGATGTGTTAATGTAACAGGTAACACTAAAAATGAGAAAAATGCATGTTGAATGCTTTTTGTCACTACCTCTGAGGCACAACACTTAATACTTTGTGTTTGATTAGGGATTCAGGAATGTATTTTCTCTTTGAATGATTTTGTTCTTTGGGTTTCATTTTTTGTGTTTTCTCTCCGGTAACACCAGGGGATATTTGTAAGTGTTTATTCTCTTTGCTAAATATTTGATTAGGGTGATCCAAAGGACGTGATGTAGGTTATAAGCTATCATATCTCTCCGTTTGGATCAATGCCAATGATATAAGAAACTAAGATGGATTTAGCAAACCAACAAAAGCCAATACTTGATTTTAGATTTTTCTGGAATATCTAAAAATGCCATGTTAGGGTTACGGTTCTAGTTCCAGACAAGGGAATTTTGGGCGGTTAAATACAAAGCATGGAACATGGATAACTAATTCTTGAACGTGGAACTTATTATTCAACATGGATACCTAATTATTTTACTCATCAATCGTATAATGATTTATATGAATGAATTCGAAGGGTAAATTCAAAGATGAATTTAATATGCATAAATCCAAACGTTTTGAAGGCCTATGCCAAAATGCTGCGAGAGTTTACAGGGTTTTAACATTAAATTTATAGCATCGAAATCAATTCTGTCAAGTTCACCCTTCGAGCCATCAATTATATCAACTTTTACCTTTCAAAAAGGTCATTACGGAGCGCAGAATCCAGATCAATGATTGTACTGCATAACAATTAAAAATATTCTACAACATGCTAACTTAAAAACGTTAATGAAAAACTACACATGGCTATTGTTCTTTCTATTATGTCTTCTCTAATTTTCACAAGGCTGTATGAATCTTCTTCCTAGTTGTGCTTTACTGGCTCTGTCCAATTCAAAAAACAGGAGTTATTTTTCTCCTCTATGCAATTCCAGCCAACTTTTTCTTCGCCATTTTTCCTCGTTGAATTGACAGAACATGATCCGCCTAATTTGGATATAATATGTCTAAGGATAATTATTCATATCCAATATTAAATATAAAAATCTCGATAAATATTATATGAATATGCAAAATGCTGCAAAGGCCTCAAGGTCAAGTTCATTGATATGAGAAAAGCACTCGATGATTGGCTAGAATACGTAAACCCCACTATCAATTCATCATCTCCCACTCTGCGAAGATGGAGACATGCTAATGTTTGTCTAGATTCATGGGGGACTTAAACTATTTGTTTTGGTCATCATTATATACGTCTAAGCAACATAATATATATTGCTTCGATGTTCCCTGCTTGAATTTATTTTCTCTCTTTCCCTTACACAGGGCGGCGTAAGTGTTAGTTGGTCCTTGTGCTTTTACAAGGAAAGCACATACAACTACTACAATACAAACAATTGATGTATGAGCTTCATGGGAGAGGATTTGGTCAAATAAGTCACTTTTCAAGCAAACAATTACTAAAGTCAAATGAGTTTCATAAGAGAGGATTTGGTCAAATAAGCAATACGGGAAGATAATAAACATGTGAGTCCACTGAAACGGATGTATTTTTCATATCTCCCTTCAAGCAAAAGCCTAATGGCAGGGAATATGCAACTTCTTTCAAATCTAAAGCCATGCTTAATCTTATTTATAATATCATCAACCAAACCAAATTTTCATATCCCCCTCAAGCATTCAAATCTAAAGCCCGGGAATATGCAGCTTCTTTCAAATCTAAAGCCATGCTTAATCTTATTCGCCGATAGGCACTACAATGACAAATGTAGTGGGAGGATACCGCGTCCTTTTAATTAAGGATTAAAGATGGGCGATCGAGATCCAATAAACTGGTATATGCTTCGTCTAGCACAAAGATCCAAGGGTACATATTTACGTAGAGTGGATAGGCTACCCAAACGTCATTTCTTAATCCACTGTTTTTTTTTAATCAACTAATTTGCCATGGGAAACTATTCTTAATACACTCCACGCGGTTGGTTCGTTATTGTTTGTGTGAATGTTATATATTATTATTGCATGTGATAACTGATAGATGAACAGGAGCCGAGAAATGGGTTTTACATCGACTCCTCGGTAAGATGATCTATTCCCTTTTTCTTTCTTTGTTTTCCAAAATCCGTATTTAATTTAGCAGAATGGATAGCTGTGTTACAAATTTGACAATCTGTGATTGCAATTTCAATCAGTTTAAATTGATTCCAATTTCAGTCCATTAGATTTACAAATTATAGTTTATTAATATAGTATTTTGAAATATCATAAAATCATATGTTGCTTTCTTATTTCAGGGTAATGGAGATCGAGATCAGGTGGCAAGGCACAGAAGGGGAGAGAGCAGTCTTTGGACATAGCAGTCTTTGAAATATCATAAAATCATATGTTGCTTTCTGCGTTCGTTGGTTGAAACTGGGAAATGAAATATTGCATTAAGATCAATGGCATTGAGAATCATAGCTGACACGACCTCCTTCGGCTGCAGTAATTTGTGCTCAGAACCATGTTGGCTGCAGAACGAACCAAAATATTACAAATGATAACTACTTAATTAAAAAGAAAAATACTTTTAGCAGAACGAACCAAAATAGCAAAAGATTACAAATGTGATTTTGGATTTAAAATTTATAAACGTTTCTCTCATAGTGTTATTTTAGATTTATAATTTACAGTCTGAAAGCAAACTTTACTTTAAATTTATAATTTCTAAATAAACATTTAGAAAAAAAACGTTTATGTGAGAGCAAACTTTTGGGATTTAAATAATATTTATCTTAGAGCAAGCATTCCTTCCTGATTTTGAGTTATAATTTATCTCAAAGCCAGTCAGATTTGATTTATAATATGTGTCACGACAATTTTTTATTTCTAATGTTGGAGAATTTTTTTGAACAAATGTTCGAGATTTTTTATTTATAATTTATCTCTAAACAAATGTCCAAGATATTTAAGAATTTTTTATATCTTCAAACAAATATTTTTTTATTTTTTTTATGTTTGAGATTTTTTATTTCTAATTTATCTCAAAACAAATTTTCTATATCCTGATTTATAATTTATCTCAGAGCAAACATTTCTGAATTTTAATTATAATTTATTACATAGTAAATGATCTTATTTTGATTTATAATTTATCTTAAATCAAATGTTGCTGTAAAATGAATACAGATATTTTTTTAAATTAAATTTTAATGACATAACCTTTTAACAATTATACAAACAATCTTTTTCTTTAAAAAATGAATTTTATTTTTAATGAAATAACTTTTTAGCAGTTATTTAAATCTTCAAAATATATTTATCTTAAAAAACGTATATTTGTTATATATAATGAAATAGTTATATATTAGAATTACTTATTTATCTTAAAAATGTATATTTATTATATATAAGAAAATAGTGATATATTAAATTACTTATAAATATATTTTTTTTCTTATTCTATTCTATTTAGTTTTGTTTTAGAAAAAAAGGATGATATGGTCGTTTTTTTTACATGTAATGTTTGACAATGATATGGGCTTTTTTCATGAAATATTGATTACATGTGTTTATTATTATAATACATAAATGTAATAAAATAAATAAGTATATATTCGATTTTTTTTTATGTTTTATATAAATATATAATTATTTTGTTTTTTAAATATTTTGTAATATTTTAGAAATAAAGTTTAATGAAATAATTTTATTTTATAAAATATTGATCTACATAATATTATTGGATTATATGATTGTGGATTTTTAGCGGATAGGAGCTATAATGAGAATTGTAGTGGGAGGCTACCCCGACCTTTTAATCCAAAGTCAAGAAAAGGTAGCCATGGTTATCCAAATTCAACCAAAGTTAACTATGGTCAACCAAAAGTCAACAAAAATCAACTATGGTCACCCAAATTCAACCATGGTCAACAAAAATCAAGCATAATCAACCATAGTTAACTAAAGCTATCCAAAAGTTGACCATAGTCAACCATCGTTAACGAAAGTCAACCATATAGTGACCCAAGGTCAACACTAGTCAACCATGGTTAACCGTTATATTTAATTAATATATTTATTATTATTTAAGTAATATTATTAATTGTGTGACCATAATATTATTTTTCATTATTATATTAATAATAATAATTCACCAAACCTAACCAACAATCGTCAACTAGCAAGCCATATTAATTAATTAATATGGCTTATATACGATGGTTGGCATATATCAACCATCGTCAACCAAAAGTCGACCAAAGTAAGAAATTCAACCATGGTTAAAAGAATTCAACCATGGTTAGCCCAAAGTCAAACATAGTCAACCATGCTCAACCAAAGTCAACCAAATTTAACCATGGTTGACCATGGTCAACCATACACATTCAACTATGGTCAATTATAGTTGACTATAATTGACATTCAACCAAATCCAATGATATGGCTAACCATGGTTGACTATGGTTGACCTATGGTTGCCTATGGTTGACCATGGTTGAATTTGGTTGACCATGGTTGATTATGGTCAATTATAGCTGACTATAGTTGACATTCAACCAAATTCAACCATATGGTTGACCATGGTTGACTATGGTTGTCCTTGTTACCATTATTGGTTAACAACAACAACAACAACAACCAACTATGGTCAACCATTGTGAGCCATGGTCACCCAATGTTGTCCATAGTCAACCATGGTCAACCAAAGTCAACCATGGTCAACCCAAATCAACCACGTTCAACCATACTTAACCATCCCCAACCAAAGTCAACCATATTGTTGACCATGGTTGATATGGTTGAATTGCTGATATGGCTTGATAATAATAATAATAACTAACTATGATTGTTAAAATTAATAATATTATTATTATTAACCATGGTCAACCGCGGTCACTGTAGTCAACCATATGGTTCACTTACGGTTGACGATGGTTGACTACCGTTGACAATGGTCCCCATTTTTTAAACTTAATATGCATTTCCTTTCATTTTCTTTGCCGGGTCGGCTGTCTACTAGCAACAACCACATTTTTAAATGTGGTTGATATTTATCGATCGACGAATATCAACCACTTTTAAATGTGTGGTCATGGTTGATATAAGCCAATCGACGAATATCAACCACATTTAAAAGTGTGATTGCTGCTAGTTTATAATATCATTGACCAAACCAAATAAATAATAATTTATGTATTCCAAACATCTCATTTATAATATAATCGACCAAACCAAATCAATAATAATTTATGTATTCTAGACATCATAGATCAATTTAAATTTAAACACATTTACTTCTAATCCATGTAATAATAACCACTAACGCAGCTAAATTATTGTTAAGTATGGTTACTTTATTAATGGAGTTAGTGTTTAAAAAAATCATTTTAAAAAATATCGTTTTCATTAACTCGATTAATGGAGTTAGTATTTCACTCAGAATTCGAGCTCTCATTCTAGTCTTTTCTTGAATTGAAATCTATTTTCATTGAAGCATTACCTAGCACTGGTTGTGCAAGCTATTTACCTTCTCATCAGTTATATTCATGGATTCACTGCAATTGAAAATAATAGCTTTCTTAAGCTAGGTGGAATTCTTTGCGTTATTGTCATTTAGAGTTTGATCTACGGAGCCCTTTGTCCTCAAGCCTAGGTAGTCTCTCTCGCAAGCTCAAGTGCCATTGCATGAGTAAAGTGATTTTGTTAGATTATACACAAATAAATATAAATAGCTCCAGTTTTGTGTGATGTTCTGAATGTAATTTGTAATTTTCTTTTTTTCTTAATATCCAGGGATGTTTTTCATGTGATGACTTTTGAAGTAGGGGCAGTGTTGGCACCCATTTATTCTTTTAATTTTAATTTTGTGGTAAGCTTGTGATTCTTCTCTCATTTTGGTACCTTCACAGCCATGGCCGATAGCTTAATTATTAGAGCTTTTGAATTTTAGGGTTTATTGTTTGTTTTTGTTTTAATGGAAATGATGCGGTTAAGGGATTTTAAGATAGTTAGATATAGAGCTTAGATCATCTTTTTATATTCTTTTGAACAATCCTTAAACTATGATTTGGATCTAAGATTTTCATTTGCATTATCAAGGGCTTTGAATGGATGTCACTCCAGTCTCTTTGTTCTCACAGCTGGATGTTGTGAAATGTATTTTTTTTAATTGGAAGAAGAACATTTAGTCTTCCAATGTTGCTCGTGCCTTTTGAACATACTTCGTGTCTTCTAGTTTTCTTTTCCACATTTTTGTATTAAGCTTTGAAGTGTTTGTTGATGTCGTATGAATGTCAAAGGTGCAGGTTGCAGCTATTTCAACAAAGGCTAATGGCTGCAAGCTTGAGCTCCAGGGGTAGCATAACACTATGCTAAACTACCAGCTATTCTTTCTTTCTAGTATTTCCAATTGTTTTAATGGAATATCTTCAACCTTTTTTAAAGGCCAATTTACAATGCCGTGTCCTAGAGTTTATGGTAGTTTTGCAAAAGTCTACTTCATCTCATGTTTTAAGAAAAAACAAAATTATTTTAAAATTAGTACATCTATTTAGTAATTGTAATTTAATTTGGTGCAATTTAAGAAAAAAACAAAATTATTTTAAAACATCTATTTAGTAATTTAATTTGGTTGGTGCAATTTAGGAAGAGGACTTTTATTTATCCATTTAAAATTGTAAAATATAAAGACTCATCCACATAATAATAATAAAAAAAAACCTCTTCTAATAAAGCCAATATTTAAAATCAAACATAGTATTGTTCTGCATTATCTAGTTTTGTTCTACATTATCGAATCGAGAACAACGCACTCGAGCCATTACTTTTGCTTTCTTTGCATTACGATAGACATGTGGGTTTACCTTTTCTGACCAAGTTTGAGATCGACATATCTCCCATTGTGTACTATCTAGTAGTGCAAGGTCGAGAGCGTGTACCAGTTTACCTACAGTTGAATCAACATAGGTGGTTGACTAATATAAATAGTTTCTATGTCGGGTAAAAACCCACCGGTGTTGATTTCACCTGCCAGCAACAATGCCACTACTACGCTATATAGTTTTGAAAGGCTAAGAATAACACTTCAAATAAAAATTATGTTGACTAGTTAAAGAACCAGTCTGGTGGCTCTACAATGTATGCCAAGCAACAAGATCAGCAGTGGCAGTGGGGAGATCAGAAGGCCAAGAAAAAGAAGTTTCTTTGACAGATCGTATTTGGCCTCTCTTGGATCGATTTCCAAATATCACTATGCGAAAGCTCATCCTTTAGATCTTGTTCTAGATTAGGAAGGTCCCAAAGACCACCGGTAGCCAGTGTTTGGAATTAGCGTGGATTTCCTTGGGATTCAATATTGACAGATCGTATTTGGCCTCTCTTGGATCAATTTCCAAATATCACTATGCGAAAGCTCATCCTTTAGGTCTTGTTCTAGATTAGGAAGGTCCCAAAGACCACCGGTAGCCAATGTTTGGAATTAGCGTGGATTTCCTTGGGATTCAATATTGAAACCGTAATCTACATCTCACATCCTCTTAGAGGTGGCTTCAAATATTGTCTACCACAGATCGCATGTCCAGGAGGGAGTTTGTGGGTCAAAAACCCTAATACACATGGATCCCTACAAAATATTGGGCTTGAGAGCTCCATCACAACTGTAGACCTTCTCATTTGATCCCATTACAACCTAAGTTGTTTTCCACATTACTTTGTTATCCACATTACTTTTGCTATACATTAGTAGACATACAATGTTAGTGCTTATATTTTTCAAATGCTTTCAAAAAATTAAGAGTATTTTAAATATATGTTTATATATATAAACATATAGGTTTATATTAATGCTTTTTAGTATATTTTAATTTTTCAAATTAATAATTAAAAAATAAACAAAGAATAATAATTAAATATTTAATATATCAAAATTTATATTTAAATCTATCTATTTTAAAATTTAATATCAACATTATTTTGGAGTATTTTAAAAATTAATATTAATAATATTACTATGTTTGTGATATTAAATAAGAATATTATCTAGTATTCAATTTGAAGTATATTGGAAAGAAAATTTGAATATCAAAATTGTAATTAATTAAATATTGAATTTTTTAATTCAAAATTATTTTCTTAAACTTTTTATTTTTAAATATTTTTTTCTTCTTCTGAGTTATGGTAAACAAGTATGTTGGTATACTTCCATCTCATTTAAGTATAAATGTGAGAACTTGAAACTAAGCATATTCAAATCAATTAATCATATTAGAAAATAGCAATATTAAACCTACTTAAATAATAGTAATATTAAGAATTTACTTTATCAAAAAAATTTTAATTAGTAGAAATTGCAAATCACTATAATTGTTTAGCTATGCATCATTCCTTGCAACTAGGTTCTATTTTCTCAATAATTGTTTTCATTATTAATACAATAAGCTTTTATTTTGTGTGCTAGTCTTGTTACCATTTTATTTTATTTTTATTTTTTAGAAGGAATTTACTAGGCAACTTTGTTGTTCATTCTACTTATTAGTCCCTAGCGTAGGCATTAACTGGAAACCATACATTAATTAACCTTTTAAAACTTAGACTTAAGTAAAGTTGGTTAGTTTTTTATGATTATTTTTATTTTATTCAATATAATTTTATTTTTATTTTTATAATAATAATAATTTGAACTGTTAGATTGAATTGATGTGACATGTCTTGTGATTAAATTTTGGGATAAATAATAAATTTTTGAATTGAAAAATTAGAAAAAATAATATAATGGTTTAACATTATGGGTGGTTTAATAATGTTTTCCTTAACAATATTCTAGCGTTTGGATTTTTTTGTCATTGCGAAGAAAAAGAAAAAAATGCTACAAAATCAACAAAATAAATTTGCATTCTCTAGCTACACTTTGCATATATGAGAACACCAAACTTACATTGTTATTATATTGTGTTGCAAGCTAAACATGGCTCATTGCAACATTCTAGTCTTCAACATTCAAGTTATAGCATATGCAACAAAGGTAAATTACTATCATAGAGATTTAAACTTTTCCTACACTGTTTAGAGACACTTGCAACTATAATGTTGGTATCTTCCGAGGTTGATATCTAACTACAAGCCACATGTGTACATCAAAAAAATTGTGCTACAACAATCATTAAGAAAGCTTAATGTCACATTATTACACTACAATTTCCACAAATTTGCCATTGGGAATCAATAGGTGAATGTATCCTTACGTTAAACATTGATTCATCTATTCTTTCGGTTTGGTTTTTGAAAAAGTATGGTACCCTAAACATGTTCTTTTCTTGTTTATTTTGCAACAATCACTCTCTTTTGGTCATTGCATCACATTAATTGCATTCAGCCTTCAGAATAAGAGCAACATAAAAAAGTTGTGCAATTTTCTACGTACCAACTAAAACTGTTATTGGTGCATAATCTGTTAACGCACTTTCTGAGAATTTCTCAGCATCGAAGGGAATGTATTTCTATTCATTACCCCTTTAGTGTATATTCTTAGACATTTTTATTGTGTGGCTTCTCAAATGAATATTTTGTTTCTTTCAAGTCCAATAACATTGTTTGCATTGCTTTGTTGTTTTTTTTCATAAACAACAACTGCAAATATTTTTTATTTATTTATACAATAAATTTTCTAGGGCAATGAGCTATTGCTTTGTTGTTTTTAATAAACAACAATTCATAATATTTAGTATTTATTTCTACATTAAATCTTTTAAGGAAGGGAGCAATTGCTTTGTTTTTTTACAATAAATCATTCCGGAAGGCAGTCGTTGCATGGCTTTCTTTGTTGTTTTTTAATAAACATCAATTCATAATATCTAGTATTTATTTCTGCATTAAATCCTATAGGGAAGGGACTAAGCTGTATGCAGCTCTTGTTATAATCATTTCTTCCTATGCTTATATTTTTTTTATAATCATTTCTTCCCATTCCCATATTTGATTTAAACTTAAAATAATTTGGGTTTTTGATAAGACTTGAACTCTTCCAACTCCATCTTGGGTTGGTATTTCTTGACTTGCTCCATTGAAATAGCCTTAAGGTGTTGTAATATTGAATTCAACTTAGCCAATCACTTAGTGACTTGTGAGTTTTGGTGAATTTTTATACTCTTAGAGATAGCTGCTCTAATTTGTGAGGAACATTGAAAATATGGAATATGTTTGTACATTGAAAGATCTTAAATTTTCTTGCTAATACTTATGTAATTATGATTGGAAGTGCTCTAAATTATTTTGGCCTTTACTTGTTAATGCTTTAAACAAGACTTGTATATGGACATTTATTGAGCATATCACTATAAGGAAAACACCAATCAATGAGAGTTTTAGTAAAATTATTTTTCCATTCTCTATTTTTAGTGGAAGTAAGAAGGGGAAGGTTGTTGTTTTTCTTGCCTTTAAACCATATTGGTCACTTCCATGTGTTAATATAACAAGATACATGTGCATTGTTCCATCCTTTTACTGTAATATTTTGAACCAATGAATGTAAAAGCTAAATGAAGCAGTAAAACAATTAGAAATTATATATAGAGGAGAAAATAATACAAGCAATGATCCAAATGATATAATCTTTGTTAACCAATGAATGCTAAAAGAGATTACATGAAAAAATGCTTGATTGATGAGATGCAATCCTTGATATATAGGTAACCAAGCTTATGCTTAATTACATAAGAGCTATTTAAACCTAAGAGCAGTCACCCTAAATGGTCAAATGTTCCCTTCTTAGGGAGTTTTGTTGATGATGCAAATGTGTTAGTGCTTAACTAGACCTAGAACTTCTAAAGAGAGGTGATTGTGTGCTAATTATAGACAAGTGAGCACTCCTTATGAAGTAATCTAGGTCATGCAAGTATAGCAAGACATAACTAGTCTTAGAATGGCCTCATGAGATAGTTAACTCAGCCATACATGAGCAACCAGTGTTTAACAAGACGAGTGTAATTGACCAAAATTAACCAACTAAAGAACATTAAGCACTTAAAATTTACTAATCCCTGCAAAGCGTGAGACACATCGTGGAACATTTTTAACATATGAAAAGGGTCATGATGGCCAAGTGGATGAGGTAAGAACCAATGCTTCACGATCTTAGCAAGAACATTTGGAACAAAAGTAAACCAATGCATTGCACATATTTTTATTAATTAAATAAAATCAATTAAAAAACCGATAAATCTCTCTTCTAATTTGTTTATATTTTCCAAATTATAATAATCTTTATAAGTTTAAACTAAATCATTTTTTTATTAAAAATCTTAAAATCAAAACTTAATACTCAAATATTTTATTATTAATTGAAACTTAAATTCTTTATTAATTTAATAATTTCTTTACCAACTTATTTTAAATATATAATTTTTTTAATTTAAAAATTAATATACATATTTCTTCTTCTTTTTATTTTAAAATTTTAAAGCGAATTTTGATCATACAAATGCTATCTAAGAATCACAAATAAAAAAATTTAAAGCGAATTTTGATCATACAAATGCGATCTAAGAATCACCTAATAATAATATTTAATGGAATCTTTACATGATAATAAGCTTTAAAAAAACATTAAAATATTAAATTACAAAATTAATTTTTATTTTAAACTTAAATAGAAGATATTTTAAATATTAAATTATAAAATTAATTTTTATTTTAAAATTGGATGGAAAGTAGGAAATCAAACATTATAAGTGGAAAACTTTCTTCACATCAAGATCATCTTTGTACTTAAACATTCTTCTTCTTATTCATTAAACTAAAAGGGTTGATTCTTCCCGAGGGTCGTACATTAAGGATTTCAATTTTCAGGACACTAATGCTTTTTAAGGCAGATATTATGGATATGGATAGCACAGTTTCCTAATGAAACTGACGACGTTGATTATCTATGTAAGAACAATATTGATTTTTTTTTGCTTGTTTTATAATAGGTTGGGAATAGAATATTTGGGACATTCCTTACAATTATTTTGTGTTTATAGTTGTAGTTTGTGATAGGGCTAATATTTATGTTTTCATCTTGTTTACTTAGAAGTCTGTAAATTTGAAAGTTGAAGAATACATTTGTTGTAATTTCTGGAGGATGAACAATTTTTAGAAAGTTGATAAAATCAATTTAGTAGAAGTTTTGTGTTGCAATTTTGAAAATTGAAGCCACTTGTTTGAAAATGGTGGCTTTTCACAAGCATATTAATCATCTAGAGCTTCTGCTATTCTTCGAGCAGGAATTGAACATGCTCAAGAACTTAATTGGATCTGCACTATCTGGTGCCATGGGGGGTTCAAATCCCATGCATCCAATATTGTCTATGTTGTATTCATTGCAATTGACTAAGATCCCACCCAAAACGTTGAGATCTCTCATTGCATTAAAATCATGGGGGCTTCCAATGGTGGCAAGGATCTACATGTATTAATCACAATGCCTTGTATTGAGGTAAGAAAATATCCACTGACTTTTGTAATGCCATCTCTAAATAGCATGGGATAAAGAAACACAATTCGGGCCTATTTGACTTCTTTGGGAAATTGAAGAAGAAGATAGAAATAACTCTTAATTAAATCTATAAAAGAATCTTAAGGTGGGTACCTAGATTGTGCTGAAGGTTGGATGTAATCCTTGTTTTTGTCATAGTAGAATCCCTAATATTGGGAATTTAAATATGAGTTGGTGTACTTAAGAAGGAGCAGAGAAAAAATGAATACTCCCCCTCAATCCCTTCCAACATTGTTCTTACTATGGGCATATTTGTATCCATTGCTTGCAGGTGGGAACAGTAGGAGGAGAAATGCAGTTGGATTCACAAGTTGCTTGCTTGAATTTGGTTGGAGTAAAAGGAGTGAATTCACAATCCCCCATGGAGAATGCTCAGCTCTTGGCTAGGATTGTGGAAGGAATAGTTTTGGCTCGTGAGTTGCCTCTCATGTCTGCTTTGGCTACAGGCCAACTGGTGAATATTTTATGTGATATCAAGAACAAGCATGGCAACAAAAAATATAGCTCGCATTGTAGCTTTGGTGAAGCAGAACCATTCCAATAATTCCAATCAAGTCAACATTACAAACAACATCAACAACTATTGACCACATGGGGAAGCCCCTGCAAGCATAGAATAAATTTGGAGAAGATACTCAACCCACTCTTATAGCTTCCACACCCTTTGATTGTGGAAGTGGTGCAGTAAAACCTAAGGTTGAACATGATCTAGGCCGCATTTTTTACGCAGGAAACCGCAATACCATGCCCATCCATGACATTACACATGATTTAAATATTTATTTATTTATTTTAATTTATCTTCACTATGCTCATCCCTTCAAGACTGTTTGTGTGGGATAAGTGCTCAGCTTCACTGTTTTTATGAGTTATGTTACTTGGCTCTTGGTCTATAGCAGTAGAAAAGGTTTCTTACTCTATTGCCAAAGTTTCCTTTTAATGTATTGCTAGATTTATAAAAATTGCCAAGGTAAATTCCAATTTATCACGGTCTCAAAGAGTTCATTTTCATTGGCTTGAGAGTCCTTCACAACACTAATATGTTGAGAACCTAGAAATATGATATGTAACCATTTAATGGATTGAAAAAAAAGGTGGCTATTGAATTATGTGTTAAAATTTTTAATGAAAAGGCTTCTTAAGTGTTCCTAATCTCTAATAGGATGTATGTCAGGTGTTTGATATTAGTATCTCAAATGTGAAAGTTCATTCTATATATATAACAAGCATGGGTCATTTTTCCCATCAAATATGGTTGGAATTTTTCTATACTTGTCATGCTAAAGTCACTAATTTCTTTGTGAAAATGTATTTTGACTATCAACACAATATCCAAACATAATTAATAGTAAATAATTTATGATATAATTAAATGTATAATGTTATGATAAAATTGAATCCCAATGGAGTTGAGTAATGAATACCATAACAAAGTCTTCACCCGTTTTTAGTGTGAACTTTGAAAATTTAATAAACTCTTCAACCTTCTACTCTAAATTACTACATTGATTTCTCACGGCATATGATGGCCATTTCCAGTTTTATTTCCAACTGATAAGCCTTCTACTCTAAATTACTACATTGATTTCTCAAAGCATATGATGGCCATTTCTAGGTTTATTTCCAACTAAAAAATGAATATATACTACATTGATTTCTCACAGTATATGATGGCCATTTCTATGTTTACTTCCAACTGATAGGTGAATATATAGATCGTACATATGATTTGTTCGAAAATTAAACAACCTGGCACCAAATTCCAACCTCCCAAACCACGTTTCTCTCTTTGGAATTCTATGCTTCCATAATTGAGCTCAAAACACTTCTCTATTCTAACATAGTAACCTAAGCAATGCATTGTTAAACAAAGTGTCTATTCCTTCAAAATTAATTTGGGTTGCAATACAATTAGAGCAAGGATCCAATAGATTGATGACAACGTCTACTAAAATTTGAAATAACATATTATCATTTGAAATGTTACAATTACCATAAGGAGATGAATGCATCGACCGTTTATTCATGAGTATTATGTACCTTTGAGTACAATTGATGCAACATCTCGACATAGGCTAGTGATCAGCTGCAATTCCTAGTGCGAAGTCTTGTAGAAATCAATGAATCATGAAATGTTAAATTTATGAGAAAGAATTTAAGAAATAGACATGCATTTCAAAATTTACAAGACTATAATACATAAGAATAAAGTGCATTACCTTATTGATCTTCTCCTTGTTTCAAGAATAGTTTAATATTCTATACTAAACAGGGTCAACCATGTGAAGGTGGAAGCTCATATAACCCCCCCCCTCCCCTCACATCACTCTCAATTCCCCATACCCAATATATGTACTTCAAAATAAATGAATTTATGTGAAAAAATGTGATTTTTGTCTTCAAGCAACATTTAGCATTCATTCACTAACATATACCATTCATTCATTCGTAGGAAAAATAACTTCATGTCATTACTTTATATTATAAAAAATAACTTGTCATAATGTTATCATAGTCACTTCTTTTTGTTTTTTTACATATGCAGCAATCAACTCATATAAAAAAAACTTCGCTTTTAGTTCTTATGGCCTCTCGTTGTCTTACTATCTACCTATTGGTGTACTCATGACAACGTGGAGGCTGCTACAAGGGGGATTTGGTGCAATAATGAAGAAATGTTAAATTGATATGTCTTGTTATATTATTACAAGTATTTCATTGATAAAAATAACATTAAAACCAAATGTCTAATGTATTATAATTAATCTCCACCCTCTAATAATTACCTATCACTTTTCTCGATCTACCTTTCCCAATCAAGAAATCCCCTTCGAATTTTTAATTGAGTTGGGAACCCAAATGCAATCTAAAATGATCTTTGACGCTAATTTAGGAATATATTCACTAATATACACCATGGTTTGGTATTCCATATATCCCTCCACCATAGAACCCTTAAGACATACTCTTTGTCTAACCAAAGGCTTAAAAAATTTCAAGTTCCTCTTAACCATCCACAGACCTTGTGTGGACAGGTCCACACAATTCAAACTCCTCAACTTGGTGTATGAGGTAGTGCTCTTGTGCATTGAAAAATGTCGAAGGTAGATACTTTTTCATTTCACAAATTAGAAAAGGAATTTCTCTCCTCCAATACTTTATATCTTCTTTATGGATTTCTTTAGATGAAAACCATCTACAAGTGATGCAAGCAAATCACGAGATTTAACGAAAATAAACAATATAGTACATAGCAAATAAAAAAATATAAAATATAAGCTCTACAATGAATTGAACAAATGCTTTATGCATGAAAAATATCGCTACTTACCTCATGTACTTTCCAAGATCATATATAACATGTTTGACATTGTTGTCGAAGTTGTCCGGGAGAGATTGAGGTAGAACATACTGTAACAATAAAATCGTTTCAATATTTTTTCCATAAGTAGAAAAAAACCAACAACATTCAATATACAAGTATATCAATATATATACCACAAAAATTACCTTAATGAAGGTATGTCGATCATGCATTTTTATCCCCCCAAAATTCACTTTTCTTTGTTAAGATACTACTTATGTTCAAACAAAATCCCATGGGAAATTTAGTTTTTCGTATGACTTATTTTACGACATTGCTTTGTTGCTCCATTAATAACCATGGAAGGGAGCATATATTAATTTGGTCTCCATCGTTATTTAATTGAATGAAATATTTCATTGCATGATTGGATTCCTGAATGTCACTACAAATATTGACAGTTTTTTTTGTCACTCCTTCCATCCAATATTCACCATAATGTTTCAGTTACATTCTTTCTGTTATGCATTGTATCAAACAAATGAAAAAAATTTAGGTGCTCATAGTAGGGAAACCTACTAAATTTTTTGTGATAAATTTTCATTCCTCATGGAAGCCCATTAATGCCTTGATGATGACCTTCATGAAGAATAGTTAAAGAAATTACAACAATCATTGTCAATTATAGTAAACAAAACACAATATAAAAAAATAAATTCCAAACATTTCAGATATGATGATACATAGACAATTGGATCTGTAACTTGACAATTTCTATTATATTTCCACTTCCATAGGTGAGGTGTCATTCTTCGTGGTTTTAATGCAGTGTTTTCTTTCTCATTGAAAATATGTTTTTCGGTACTTCGATACCTATGATTCTTAGAGAGGAAGTGCCTATACTCATCAAACACCTCATTTCCTAAATTTGTTGAACGACGAGATTTCATCGTAGGACCACAAACTGGACATGCAAATTTTCCCTTTGTTTGAATGCCTACAAGAGATGGATTAGCTATGTCAATTTTAATTATATATAATGAATGTATTATTTAAAAAACACGCATGATATCAACAACTTCATAAAATTAAATACTATTAAAGTATAGTGTAACGTTATAACATGCCACAAAAATGTGTTAGCTCTGGAGCATCGTGAATTTTACATACAAGCATTGCATGGAATTGACATTGCCTTTGCTGTATTGGTCTAGAGACATCATACATAATGATGCCATTCCATAGCTTTAGTAGCTTGTTGATAAGAGGCTCGATATATACATTCATATCTTTAACTTGGTACTTACCTAATTGAATTGAACATATACAATACATAATTATTACATCCATTTTACATATATAAATATATATGAGTAAATGAAAAAAATATAAGACATTATGCAACAAATATGACAAATAAGATGCTACTGCATTAAAAAAAATTGTGGTCAACAAATAACTAGAACAATAATTTCCAACATTATGTGCTTCCTCTTTATTGACATCCATGGAGGAAAGTTATTGTTGATAAAAAAAACAGGCCACACCGAGTAAATAGATTTCATCTCTGCAAACAGATTGACACTGTCTGCTACCAATGAAAGTGTAAGATTACGAGGTTATTCTTTAAGTGTGTCCATTTTTCCTCCATGTCTCAAAATGAAGAACCATCTGCCTAAGCCTCCTAATGCATAACCTATTAACCCCCCAACTCTAATCACCTAATTCACCTTGTAACACACATATGTACTCGACACACTTAAGAAACCCATCCAACTAAGTGTTGGTCACCCACATAAGCATACTAACCTTTACTATGATGTTGATCCTCACTTAATAAACATAAAGTATGTGCATAGGTGATGCACGCATTTTATGTACATAGGAAACACACCTTTGTGTGAATAGAAAATTAAACTAAACACTTGATCCCTAACATTAGGGACTCATAACCTCAACCCATTATATATCTCACATACTACCCTTGAACCCCATAATACCCATATCCCTTAATCCACACAAGAATTTAACTCACATAGACACCTAATGCACTTAAGAAACACACATAATCAACTATCCCAACTAATTTACGTACAAATAAGCAACTAATCAAACTAACCAACACACATAAACCCATAACCCACATAAGAATTGAATTAGCATATTAAGGGTCAAATATAGGAAACACATGTATGTGATATACAATGCACATATGGGGCTAATATAACTTATGCACATATGGGCTAACATAAGTGATGCTAGTTTCCTTAAATTGTAATTGTACAATTGTGAGTTGGTAAATTGTGAAATTGTATTTAAATATTATGCTATAACTTGTAAATTGTGATCAACATCATGCATTGTAAACATAAAGATAATATAAATAACTTACATGAACATAAGATTAATAACATGTATACATTCATCAACATAAACATAAACATAAGTAACATACACTCATCGACAAAAATATAAGATGAAGTTAACATACATGTGAATAAACATAAAGATACCTAATAAAGATAAATAACATGTACACACATCCACATAAACATAAACATAAGAGAAATAACTCATGTCAACATAAACATAAGACATCATATATCCATGAAGAAAAAATATGATATTAAATAATCCATCAAGTTTATAAAAACGTACAAGTGTTTACGTGGACATGACAATAAAAATCATGCACATCAAGAACAAGTGTAATCCAATATGGGGACTAGGCCCTTGATGGGTTATGTGGTCATCCCACCATTAGTACCTCCGACGACACCATTAGTACCTCCTACACCATGCCCCTAGTGTGGGGACAACATGTCATCGAAAAGGATGTCTAAAGACTCGAACCACAAAAATTAAAAATTTGAACTCTGTAAGTTAGTTCTAGATTTAAATAATACTTAAATGTATAAGAGAACATACTTTTAAAAGTTTAAGTGGGTGGATCAACTTACATGGCTTGAGTCCATGGAGATATTTTCCAAATCGTCCTATGTGGCATTTCTAGGACAATACAGAGTCGATGGGTCCTCACTAGGACGATGTTGAATCAACCTTTTCCACTCCTCTCTAAACATCACTGGAGCATCGATTCCCAACTATACATGAGCCTCTGTATGGTGACATCATCCATGTAATGAGTAAAATAATAATAAATGAACATTATAAATTAAATGTCAACTTGAATTCTATATTGCATTGAAACATAATTTATAGTACCTCATTGACTAGCGGTTGACGATCGAAATCCAAAGGAGACTGCAACGTCTCCCACTACTCTGAAATCCCTTTGCCTCACAGGGACTTCAATTAGTGAAATTATGCTATAGCACCTTCGTTCATGGGATATTAAATAATACCCCTAATTTCATTAGATATTGATAAAACCCTACCAAAATCATGTTATTTATCCCCCTCCCAATACATATTTCCAATTATAAAAACCCTATTTTTACGATATGTTTTGTATTTTTAATAGATACCCCTTTTTACCCCCCAATAACTATAAACGCACCATTCCCTACTGCCATCCTTTCCAATACCTATAATATATTGAACTTATTTTTCACAACTTAAAAACCCCCTTTATGAATGAACGCGATAAGGAATTGGTAAAAAATGTGAATCCCTTGTGCTTTGCCTCTACCCTGTACAATTTGAGAAAAGGACAAGATGAAAGTTATGATAAAACACCTGCAATTATATGCATGTATGTAAGTTACAAGGTTAGGAACTAGCATATGTACCATAGGGACATAATCAGGGGCAATGTTTTCCTAGCCAACCAATGGAGAACTGGAATGGAGTGAATCCATAAAGTCAATCCTCTGCAAGGAGCAACAAAAAAAAATCAATATCGCTCAATTGATTCTTTTAAGTGTATATGTATTAAATATGATTATTTAATTATGTATAATAAAAAATTGAAGTACATAAATATACCTATTGTGTGAATCATAGCCTGAATTTCTCATATATACAAAAGTATGAGTCTCATGCATGTATAGCATATGATACTAGAGACTCATAGTCAAGGATTCAGATATTTTAATCATCCATCCATAGTAAATCAGGCTCTTTAGGTATAGGGGGTGTTCTATACATCTCCTCATGCATGACAATGGTAATGCTACCCATGCAGTGTGTATGGCACCTGCCGTCAAAGAACGTGTCTCAATTCCTAGTTGCGATAGCTTGACTATGTCCCTAAGTGATCCGACTAGGGAAAGGAATCAATTGAGGAGTGGGTGGTGTAGCATTAGGGCGTCTGTGAGCCCTTGGATGCTGACAATTGTGTTCCTGCTCGACACCATAAAAAGGAGATGACATACTCGTGTAATCAGGATGCATGTGTAAAACAAACTCCACATAAATATGCTTAGAAAAGTACAAGGATACCTATTCATGGTGGGGGCACATTCCCCATGCTCCAATAAACCTATCATAAATATGACGTGTATCAGCCTCAAACCTGGCCTCAAACCTGAACCCCTACAGTCAGAGCACTTAACCAATAGCGTGATCAGGAGGGCTGTCAAACAAAGTGCCCCTAACAACATTTCCCCTTGTTTTGGTTTTCACCACCTCCCATTTGTTAGGACCCAATACCTAGTCCCTCCTCCTCTAGAAAGCATCATTCCAAATGTCACACAAAGGCCTCACCTTCTAGTGGATGTCCAACAACTCATCGACTGCTTAGATCATCATGGACATCGACCATACCAATGGGAAATCAGGGTGCATCAACTATACCTAGATGCACAACAAATCATGTTTCTATCTAATCTTCTCAATCATGATCCTAGTTATCTTATCCTCCAAAGGAGTATCAAAACCGATATCAACACCTGACAGATAGATTAAAAAATGTATCATTCAAAGTAAAAAACACAAATACAAAATTTAAAGATACTAATTGATTAGTAAAATAAATAAATATGAATTTAATGTAACTGTGTGATCATGAACCTCCTCACTGTGCTATGAGGAGATCAATAGGTCCTAACCCTCGTTCCAGGAACTGACCACCATGCTTATGGATGGACGGTCACTAGACAACCTAGCTAGCGGGGTTCTTAGACACAAGCAATAATTAATAATTAAACGCATGTACATGTATACAATATTTTGTTCTTCTATATGTAATTCAATTAAAACAATACTAAATGTAAACAATTTACATATGATTTTGCTTGTGACATGGGGAGGATGCTGCAGTGGCAGATCATCCTGATGATCATGACTAGTGGAGGGACAAGGTGCTCATCCACAAAATCTACTATTTCAATCACACTAAATGATAACAACGAACTTACAGAGATTGGGAAATGGAGTTAGACAACATAATTCAAAAAAGGTGCTCAGTGATATAAACTAATCACACAATGATTTGCAGAAATTCGAGTTGGGAGATGAATGCCCATTCAATGGGTTTGGGATTTGAATTTTTTTACTTGTCCATCTTTTATGGTAGCCTTTTTGGAAAAAAATCTATTTTTATTAGTTTAAAATTTGAAAATTAAAATGAATTTTAATGAGACAAAAGTAAAAAACAAATTAATTTAGCAGAATAACCTATTAATACTACTCGTTGGCTCGTAAAGGAAAAGCAAATGAGGGCGCATGAGAATCTCCATAACCATGCTAACACGCTCTTCTCTCCACCATTCAATCCTGTTAAGATGACAATTTCCAATTAGAGTGTTTGCATAGTCCTACAAGCCCATCCATTTCCATAATGGTGCCCTCAACAATGGCCATTTCTCCTCTTTTGGCATTTTGTCAGGTAGTATGATATGGGCATAATAATGGATTGACTCTTGCACCATAGAGAAAATCCTGCACACAAAATCAATAATACCTTTGACTAAATACACAACAGGAAACCCAAAATAAGAAATAAATCCACAGTTCCATATGAAAGCATCCTCTTACCATTGACAAGGATTTCTCTTGTCTGAAAACAATTCTTGGACAGCCTCCCTGAACAAGTTAACCATCTCAGAAGGCATAGATTCTCAAGGACACATTGGCACACGCTAAGGCATCTAAAGGGAATAGAAACATGATTCATTGAGATAAACTAAAAACTAAAGGGAAACAAGATACAATCATGCGTTTAAAGCATAAGAATAAATTCAAAGAACAAGAAACAAGAACACATAATAATAAATTCAAAGAAACAAGAAACAAGAAAAATTCCATTAATAGTCAAGTATTGTTCAGAGACCTGTTTTGAAGGAAACAAGAATTATCTAAAATCCGGTTCCCAAAATATATTTTCTTGTAACCTAACTGGGTATATGTGCAGAACCATATGTTCAAAGGCTGTAGGATTGATCAAGTTGAGGATGATGAATCAACACCTGTTGTTTTTTAGAAGCCAATGAATTATAGCAAACATATGCTGCAACTAGTTGTTTTATTATTATTTTGATCAGAGTTAGTACATCATTTTAGAACACAAATAAGGGAGATAATGCCATTAAGTGTTTATTCACTAATCCCCTCAAATGGAAAGAAACAATAAAATAAATTCAAAGTAGCAAGAAACAAGCGCTCCAACAGTAAAATAAACTGTTTCAGAAAAGTTTAAGAAAATCTTAAACAAATAGGTTTACTTACCATTACCGAAGGTTGCAATCGATATCATACCTCATTTGTAATTGAAATGCCTCCAAATTATTTGTGTCTAAGCATATTTTGACGAAATGTTTCAAAATTCTTCCGAATTAAGACTAAATTTATACAAATTGCCTTCAAATTGTCTGCTACCCACTTAGATTATACAACAATTAGATTATCTGCTCAACTCAAATCCCCACTGACATACTGCTATGTCGAACCCAGCATAGTTGAACAAATCTCTTCCATAAATTTATTTTCTTGATGGATTTGTGGCACAGATTCGAAGGAAAATTCTTCTGGCTTTCTCCCCTTACAATTTCAAACCAGGTTTGGATGCTTCTACTCTTTCAATTTACTGAGATGCCATCTAAATAATAAACTTGAGATTATTTTACTGCAATGTAAAGACATAATTTAATAATTTAATGATGGGACTCCCATCTACCGGATTTAAGGCCTCACAACATTTCTCATTAATACTTGCTTGTGTCCGTGCCCACTGCCCAGTCAAGAAATTCAAAACCTTCTTAACATCGTGTAGGCCAAGATGGGTCATTGACACTGTCTTATCTTAACTGGATTCGTTGCCTCATCTGAAAATATGGGTACTGATCAAATAAAGGCTGAGATGGGACACCGCTATTATCTCTGTAGGATTCGACAAAAATGGCAAGCTTGCTAGCTTCGGTTAATTTAAAAATCTCAGTTGTCATCAATAAAGGCTTCCTTCCACTGCAAGATTCTTAACACTAATATATATAATATAAAATTTAGTTACGGGAAAGTTTTAAATCTGCCCATAAATATGACTATCCAGAAAATTATTTAGACATTAGAAATGACTTGCTTAGTGAATAAGCAGTTGTATATTACGGTTAAAACCACCGAAAATGGGTAAACATACGTCAATTCTAACCCCTGCTCCAATCCCCAACGGGGCTACGGTACTCCTACCAACACCCCTACTGCCCATGGGGGGGCTCATTTGTATCGTGCTGGAAGGTAGTACTACTAATACGAGCAAGACTGGCATACGAATTCTCTCTGCAGGCTCTGATTCAAATCCGGTAGCAAGATATGAAGAGATCAACACGTCGTCAGAGCCTAGGACGCAGAAAAATAAACATATGTCATATGTCCATATCTAGTAAGATCATGGAAAAATAGTATATTTATTAAAAAAAATTAATAATAAAAAATATGTACTAACCTTTCGACCATAGTCCTATGAAATATTTCATTATGAACCTCGATTAATACTGTTGGGCGAAAAATATATGTCAAGGACATAATAAGAAGCACCTAAGTTTGATGATAAATTTTCTACGTGGGAGGAAACTAAAACCTACGATCCCTCTTGAACATTACACCGAACATTGGGTTCATAATATGTGGATGCCAACTAATGCCTCTAAACGACCAGTATATGTCCCTTCACAGACATAAACCCCGAGTGAGCAATGAGCTGCTAGATCTTTCGAAAGATATTGCTAAAATCGAAGCTTGAAGACTGTCGACGCAAGATTTAAGAGGCAATGTATATTGTACACATGTATAAATGTGCTAGCTACAAACGTACCACCATGCAATAAAAACAAGAGACATCGACTTGGACATATGTCAATTGACGCCCCCGGCCTCCATCAAATCAACATTGAACTATAGAAAAACATAAGAAGCACCTAAGTTTGATGTTAAATGTTTTACGCGGGCGGAAACTAATACCTATGGGCCCTCCGGAACATTAAACCGAACATTGGGTTCGAATAAAAATTAATCTGTGGATGCCAACTAATGCCTCTAAATGTCCAATATATGTCCCTGCACGGACATACTAAAATTTGGGAAATATTTCATAAAAAATACAATATTTTAATTAAATAAATTATAATGATTTTCAATTGTAAATAGAAATAAAAAATTTTGAAGCCTTAAAATATAAATTGTATACCCCGCATTGTAGAGAACAAAAACCTATCTCAAAATAATTAATTAAACAAAAGGAAAAGTTCTTTTAAAAAAAATAGTCCACTTATTGTTTCAAAAAAAAACTTCATTCGAGTATTCAAGAGGCGAACTCTATTTACCTAGAGCATTCATATATATTATAAAAATCAAGAAGTAGATACAGTGCTCCATAAGTATAGTAGAGTTAAATTACATAGCCAGAGCGAGATTGTTATAAATAAAAAGAGTATATATGGTTCATTACAAGCTTATACCTAAGGTTCTAATGAATACCCTTATTACAATATAAATGAAGACACTTTAACAAAACCAAGGATCAAACCATCTTAGCTGTAGGAAGATAGTGTCTGCATATCTATGAAAAACCTAATGATTTACACTTGCACTCAATACACACAAATAAGTTTTGGGGTTTTTCCTCAGATAAGCAAAGATTTACTATAACCCCCGATGAGAATGTATTGTAATTTAATCGCACAAAGAATTTGGTTATAACCCTTTACTCACCAAGAAATGCATCCTAGTAACCATGAGTTGCCTCAGCATTGGAGTTGGGATAGTGTTAATGGAACCAAAAAGTTCAATATCTAAGGGTATGCACACGGTCAAGCCAAATTTTAACTACCAATTACACTTGTGTTAAACATTAAAGATTAATTAAGCCATAAGATGAAACCCTGTGTTCAAACAAAGATGAATTATAATCAACGAGGATTTGCAATAATATGAACATAGCCATTACCTAGTACTGTCCTCTTTGTTGATAGTGAATAATTGACCGAACTGTGTGTTGAATTACTAGAGGTTGAAGCTTACTATATAAGCCAAAAGAAGACAAGGATTGGCTACCAAGTCGTTGTGCCCCATTGAACCATCATGAAATAACCTTGCAGCAAAGATAAACAATGTCATATAATGGAGATAAAAGTGTGCCATTTCAGAGAATTAATAATAGATGCATCCATGCTTTGTGAGGATCAAACAATCTACTTTACATACAATACAAGCATATTAACTAAGCAATTAGGACCTATAGAAAACGATATAAAACTCGATCCTTCTAGACGACATGGTCTCCAGGAAAACGTTTTATGGAACACGGGCGAACCAGAGTTTACATAAAAAAGAAATGACAAACTCTCCAACGTCCAGAGTAGAAGAAACTCTACATTTTCATAAGAAAATGACCCTTAACATTAGCCCATATGGGATGGTGCGTATTTCCCAATTGCCTCAATTAAGATCCATAGAAACTACTACTAGAGTTGTACGTTAAGTCATGTGTTGGTTTCATATGAATCGTTGATCTTAGGGAGAGAACTTCAAGTGTACTAAGTAGCTAACAAACCAAATCAAACTTTAATGTGAACTGGTGATTTTGGAATTACGCGCCATCCCTTACAATCATAGAATGGTTGGATATTTACTTTAACGCATATTATATTGTAATACATCCCATGCTATACTCATTGTGTAGAACGAAACCATTACAATATAGTGTGGTAACTTTTGTGCACAATTCCAAGGTTTGAATCAAGAGTATAAAACATTAACGCCAATATCTCTAGATGGACTGAGTCCATAACTATGGACTAATGTTTTTACTTTCGATTATTATTATCCATGCAACATAGTTCTTGGACTGCTAAAGTAATAACTTTTACAATGTTTTCTTTTTTATTACATCCCATATAAGACATTAAATTAATACTTAGGATATCATCATAACTATTATATTTACATGATTTTCTCTTTTCCTCCCCTCCACTGCTTCTACATGAAATGTAATAAAATATACTCTAAATATTTGTATCGCCATATAACATAATTAAGCCCCCTTGGCCCCTTAATACAGAGAAATATATTTTCTTATTTTTGTATCATAGTTCAGTCCCCAATATGAATGGACGTGATAGGACATTGCCTACCAAGTGACCCCCTCGTGGATAAAAATGATAATCAAACTACCATATATGACCTCTCGATGGTATCATTGTATTTTGAATGGGGATGTGCATGCCACTAGGATATTTTGAGGACTAGGTGGCCTTCAACATGGTTGGGTGAATAAACTTAGGGATTGGATTCTAAAGGAATCTATTAGGCATCCATGGGCATGAACAACACTTTGTGCCAACAAATATGGCCTCTTGATCAATTTATCCTTACCTATGAGTGGGAATATTGGTATTATTAGGAAGTGTTTGATACTAAGTATAATTCTTTGGGATTGGATATGGTTGAGGAGGAAGCTTAGGCTTTATTCACTAAAAGAATCTTTAAGCATCCAAGTTTAAAAAAGACACTTAATCCACAACACATGACCTATTGAGTATATATCCTTTGCTTACATTGAGGATATTAGTAGTAGAAAAAGGTTTGAGTAGTAGGTATGGGTATATGGCCATGGACTTGATTGAGTTGAAAACCCAAACATTTTTCCCTAAATGAATATTAAAGAAATCAAATCCCAAGTGTGAATCCTCAAACAAAAATTTATGACCTTCCAAGGGGATATTTGTTCTCCAATTGGGAATAATGAATTTTAGAGAATTAGCTATGGGTCACTAAGCCCACAACATGGTCGATGGAGGAACATTGGCCTTAGGCCCTAAATTAATCTTGTGTGCATCTAAGACCAAAAGAAAAACCTTAAACCAACACACATGACACCCCAAGATAATCCCTCACCACTTAGTGGGTACACTAACATCATTTGATTTTTGAGAACTAAGTATATTTAACTTTGATTCTATGATTCTAGAATTTTAATCTATAATTATTTTGTTTTTTTGTTGTAATACACACACAAAATCTAAATCTAAATTAAAAAACACAATTAAAAAAACTAAAACTAAATAAACAAAATCTAAATTAAATTATTAAATAAACTATAAAATAAATCTATATTACAAAACACAACTAATGAAAATAATTAGTTTTACAATTTTTTTAAATACACTAATTAATTTACAAAAACTAAGTTTAACAAAAAAAATTTAAGTAATTTTTTAAGGGTTTAAGAGTTTTTTGACCCTACCTCATCGTCTGGAGGCCATGGTAGGAAGAGGGACTTGTTGGTGGTGGATGTTGGCAACGACTTGACAAACCCTCAATCAAGCTGTTTTAGGTAGCTCGTTCAAGACTTTGAATAGTAGCCACCGAGATAATAAACCATTGGTAGTTGTTTTCTAGTTTTATAACACTTTTCAGGAGCTCGATCGAGATATTAGAGATATTGTCTCGATCAAGCTCCTAACCCTCGATCGAGGGTTTTATTAAACCCTAGATCAAGAAATAGAGCTCAATTGAGTGTTAATAAGAGGCTTGATCGATATTTTTTAATTAGCTTGATTGAGCGCTTTTTTAAGCACTTGATCGAGCTTTTAAAAGCTCGATCGAGGGATTAACAAAGGCTCGTTCAAGCTCCTTTTCTCCACTCTCTTCTTTCCAAAAAGTGTTACCCATATCCATGGGAACACTCCTGTCCATCTCCCACATTTTATCTATGATGACATCCTCCTATTTGGGAGTGCATCACTCCAAGAAGCAAAGTGCTTGGAACATATTTTGAATTTTTTTAAATCCTCTAGTGGAATGGATATAAACCCTTGAAAATATTATATTTTCTTCTTCCATGTCCCACAAGCCATTCAAGGCATGACTCTATCTAGGTCACAACATCCATATGATGTAACAAAGTTATATACAAAAGGGTATAGATAAGTAAATACCCCACACCACCATATTAAATGTGGTATGAGGTCAAAAAGAGATTGTTCCACAAATATCTCATATGATAGTGAAGATCAAAAGCAACAGACTTCACTTCTTAGATAAATATCACATCTAGATTAGCCTTTTTTTTAAATCCCATAACAAGTTGATTCCTACCTAGGATCATCTTCCCTATCACATTCCAATAAAGAAGAAAATATTCATTCAAATAGTAGAGAGTTTTAGAGAGTATTGAACCTATTGCCTAATGCTACAATACTTGAGGAGGAGGTGCCCTTGTTTGGGGAAGGGAAAAAAATTTCCTTGAATGACTGTACTTGAGGACAAGGACTCATTTATCTACCATTTTATCTATAAGAGTTGAGGATGACACCTCTTTCCTCTTGTTGTACATGACCTACCAACCTTCATCAACATCCATACCTTAGGCCTGGACATAGACACCTAGAACAAAATCTGAAAAAAGTGATCTTATCACGTGAGCTATCGATTGGCCCAAGGTGAAAATTTTGCATTGGTTGTGAAATATGAGACCTAGTATTCTTGAAAGGCTCCTGACCTTCCCCCCACTAGGACTATCTCTCATTACTTATGATTAATGAGAAATAGAGTCACGATCTAGGTTTGTGTATGAAACTCCTTAGTCAAATGGGTTAATCCAATTGACACCCCACAATTTCTAACTTGGGTGATAAATTTTGTAGCACATGTACCTATAGAGGCTACCAAGGGTGGTTTCCAACACGGGCAATCACAAATATTGGTGTTCCTAATCTTGACAAGAAAAATAAGAATTATGCAAATGAAGATAACATACTTTCTGCTGATGAACCCCATCCATCATCATAAATGAAATAAAAGGAGGTGATTTATTCTTCATATCACTTCTACATGCACCCTAGGAATACCTTGAAATGAAATCCATCATTCATCTAGGATCAAATCTTCACCAAACCTATTGGAAAATATGTCTACAAAAGGTAATAAGCACATTGAAATACTTTACCAAACTCTAACCACAAGGGGCAATGGGCATGTCTTCGATCCAATGATTAAAACCTTCCCTCCATGACTAACCATAGGCTAGAGAACTAGCAATGTTACATGTACCATATTGAAACACCCACCTCATTAAATCCTTAGAATTGAACAACAAATGAGCATATTTAAACCCCAATCCCCAATATGACTTTAATGACACCCTTTTTTCTTCACAATTCAAGAAGCATGTTTTATTAATGCATATTCTTTTGGTATTCAATGAAGAAATTACATGATCACTCCTATACAATCCGAAATTTTTAATCATTCAAAAATATTAATATCTGAGATTTTATATTGATAGTAAGGATGGAGGAATATGATGAAATAAATAATGATAGAAGAGCCTTGGGTGTCAATTACTTTATAATATTTTTAAGTTTCATTTATTTACCTTGGTCAAGGCTAAAAACTAATACCTAATTCAAAAAATCTCAAATGATCGCAATATGCCAACTTAGATTTAAATGATCCCATTGCAAGGTCATGTGCATTAGTTTGAGTTGTTGTTTTCAGCCTTGGATACTTGAAAGCTTCATTTAGTGACTAAGGCCTATGCTACTCCCTTGATCGTGTTGAGGAGCCTGTGACTTGTACCTCATGATTTAAAACTCATCATCCCTACTTGGAGGTCAAATATCATGTTGAGAGCTCATGGGATGGTGCAGGCTAATGTTGGTCACTGATGATGCATTAGTCACAACGGACTCCTGGAAAAACAAAAATCTGAATGTCAAAAAGCAATATTAGAGCTACCTACACAACTTTTTGGAATATGGAGCAAGAAGATGAAATGTAGACAATCAGATTACCTTCTGGAATATATAAATATTATTTATGGAAATTAAGTATAACTCCAAAAAAATGGGGTTCTCCTAAGGTTAGTATGTTATTTTTTTTAAGAAAACATAATGAATATGATTGCATTAGTCCCCTGGTTTGGTATGCAAATGGTGGAATTTTGTGAAAAAAATTATAAATAGTCGTAGATAACAGGCCGTTCTAGTGCAACGCTATTTTTCCATATTTATTTATGTTAATTTTAATTTTTTTTAATTAAGTAAGTCAACCAAGCCCTAAAATGACTATGCCAAGCGTTAGTCCCCGACATCATGGTCTTAACATAATCAATGAACTTTGTTTTTTTTTAGGATGTAGATATTTGTGTGTACTTGTGCGGGTTCTTTTCCATTTTCAAAATAGGTGAGCCAATCAAAAGTTATAGACGAAAGAAATAACCTACTTTTTGTGTAGGATTGACGTTAGTGCAATTAAAATTAATTAAAAAAATAGAAACAAATAATAGATTTAATAAAAATTACATATTCGGAATCTGCACACATAGTTCTACAAGTGTGTGCAATTTCATTAGCAGTGGACAAGTGTAGCATACGCAGAATCATGCTCATAACAGAAGAAGTTATAGAATAAGATGTATTTTGTTATAACACATTCCAAGCCACCTGGTTTGGCAACCCGAACCTAAAACCATAGCAGCCAAGTCATCCACTACGTTGGTGTGAAATGAATTGCTTGCCAAAACTTAAAAATTTAAATGGCGCGTGTGCATTATTTTAAATGAGTATACGAATAAATAGCGCGTACGCGCTATTTAGTGCGTATGCGCTATTTAGTAAAATCAGACCAAACCATAGCTCAAGCACATATGCGTCCATACAAAAATCCTATTGAATGAATGAAAACATAGGCATAAGAGTGATTGTAGGGTATGCAATTATTAGTATTCACATACACCTACCTACTTAGAGGTACTAAGGTGTTTCCTACTTCCATTTCCTTGATATGCATGACCTACCCATTATTAACATTGATATTTTTCTCTCTTCGTACAAAGATTGTTATGTGCTAGATAAATATCTATTGAGTCACTTTACCTTACCCTATATGCATGAAGTCCTTGTGCTGTCTAGTGTTTAAGTAGGGTTTGATATTGCCTCCTCTTCAATATTATAACTTTAATCATTAGTTTGACTCTACTAGACCCTTTGGGGAACCCTCCTACTTACTAGGTTTTGTCTTGGGATCCAACCTTGTGATTTGGCCCATAGTTAGTTGGAGTGCTTAATTTTGGTTCATCAACAACATAACTCTAGGAATGATTAAAAGGGGTCACTCTAGGTCAAACCTTGATCCCCCCTTCTTGATGATGATGATGATGACGATGATGATGTTGATGAGGAAGATGATGTCCAAGATGATGATGATGAGGAAGTGGGTGATAACGATGATGATGATGAAGATGATGATGATGATGATGACGAGGATGATGACAATGATGAGGATGAGGATGATGATGATGATGTTGATGATGACGAAGATGATTACGATAATGATGGTGAGGAGGAGGATGATGATGATGATCATATTCGTCATCATCATCATCTTCATGTTCATACTCATCTTCATCATCATCCATCATCTTCATCATCATCATCATCATCATCTTTGTCATCATCATCATTATCAATGATGATGATGAAGATGATGATGATGAAGATGATGATGATGTTGATGATGAAGATGATGATGATGACGATGATGATGATGAGGATGATGATGATGATAATGATGATGATGACAAATATGATGATGATGATGAAGATGATGATGATGATGATGGTGACGACAATGATGAGGATGACGATGATGTTGATGATGATGATGAGAAGGACGATGATGAGGAGGAGGAGGAGGAGGAGGAAGAGGGTGATGATGATTACAATGATAATTATGATGATGATGATGAGGAGGAGTAGGAGGAGGAGGAGGAAGAGGGTGATGACGATGATGAGGATGATGATGATGAACCATGCTGATGATGATGAATATGATGATGATGATGAAGATGATGATGATGTTGATGATGAAGATGATGACCAAGATGATGATGCTGATGAGGATGAGAATGATGATGAGGAAGAGGGAAATGATGATGAGGATGATGATGAGGAAGAGGGTGATGACGATGATGATGATGATGAGGATGATGAGGATGAGGATGATGATTATGATGATGACGATGATGAAGATGATTATTATGATGATGATGAGGATGAGGATGAGGATGATGATGATGATGATGATGATGATGATGATGATGATGATGATCATATTCATCATCGTCATCATCATCATCTTCATCTTCGTACTCATATTCATCATCATCATCATTGTCATCATCTTCATCATCATCATCATCATCAATGATGATGATGATGAATGATGATGACGAAGATGATGACGATGATGATGAAGATGAAGATGATGATGATGATGATGATGATGATGATGATGATGATGATGATGAATATGATGATGATGAGGATGATGATGACGAATATGATGTTGATGATGAAGATGATGATGATGATGATGATGATAGTGATGATGGTGATGACGATTACGATGATGATGATGATGATGCTGATGAGGATGAGGATGAGGATGCGAATGAGGATGAGGATGATGATATTATTCATGATCGTCATCATCATATTCGTCATCATCATCATCATCATCATCATCATCATCATCTTGTTTAAGGCATGCAATGTAGCCTAATCATGGTATATGTATCCCTCTACATTTGCTAGATATACCCCACAAGGGTTATGTGCGGTGGTTTGAAGATGCATTGAACATCGTATCCTAAGAAGCTTCTTGAGTTGTAGGTGTTGTTCATGGTGCTTGAGCCTGAGAAGCTTCATTTAAGGCATGAGGAGCTTCTTCTTGTCCATATACCTTGGTCAGACCTGGAGACCCATTTTTGGTTCACAACTAACCTAGTCATGGCACACATAACACACTTGAAGTTGACTAATACCATATAGATTTCAAATGTGGTGGTCCAGGGACTCATTCATGGTGTTTGTGCCTAAGAAGCAAGAGTTAGTGTTGGAGGCTCTTGTTTCCCTCCACTATCCATGGTTAAGGAGCCAAGATAAATCCTTGATGCCCAAGACATTATAATGGCAGCAATATTCAATTCATATGCAAAAGACTCCTTGTAGAGGGATAGTGTCATGGATTCTATGTGCTATTGATGACGCTTGAGGTCTAGAATTTTCAAATAAGGCTCAAGTGGAATTCATTTGAGCTCAATATGCTTCAATAAGATCTCGAGGAACCTGTTTCCATTCTTCGATGATGTCCAATGCTTTGCAACATATCCATGGTCTTGCATGGTAGTCTGAGGATGCATTAATGGCATTTGATCTTTAGAAACTATGTTTTTGTCAAAATGAAATTCAAATTGACTCTTTGATGAGTCCTCCTCTACAAGACTTCATTTATTGCATGAATGTCACAGACTCACGAAAACTCTAAACAACACTCAATGGCATGCAACTACAAATAATGGCATGCAACTATAACCACAAACCAAGCAGAGGTTGATTTATGCATTGATATAGAGAGCTGGTAGTAGGCACACAATATGGAGAAACAATGAGTTAGAAAACAAATTTGGACCAAAGTACCATAATGATTATTAATAAAATTAAAAAAAACAATTTTTGGCTCAGGAATTGTCTTCAATTTGATGGGTGGCATGATCATGATCATGTAATCTCCCTCCGTCCTTCCAAACATATGTGGTTTATCACCACATTTCTCTTCGACACTCACCACCAAAATACATATAAAAATAACATGTCTTTACATCCTCTTCCATTTAAATCCTCATCGCATAGTCATAAATAAGAATTATTATGCATGCACATCCTCACCTTACAACATCAATTGGGTCAAGTTGCATAGATAACCATAAATTATCAAATCTGTCAAGATGCAAAGAGTAAGCTCCTGAGACAACTATAAGTAAGTCTTATATTAAATTACCATATAAGTCTTTAATTGACACTATCATCTGAGATTTGACATGTTGGATTGTTGTGATCTTTTTTTTCACTCCTTACCAATGTGATTGTAAGGCTTCTTTGATGGTGAAGTCCATAATTTTAAGTCTTATTCCTCATTCTCATGCCGTATGGTAAGACAACAAGGAGGGCAGTGGCCCGCATCAGCATGGAAAACAGTTTCGACATAAAGGTAGATACAATAATTCTTTCATTAAAGAACTTAAAGTTCATTCCAATGACTATGAATTCACTGAATCGTGGATTGGTAAAAAACACATTGAATTTTAGAGCCTCGAGCTCTTAATTACTCATGTATCTAGAATTTTTGCAAATCGAGCCATTAACAAACTTCTTTTGTTATTCTGGTTCAATTTAAAAGGTAGATTGTCGAGAATCAAACATGTAGTGAGTCGCAAGGCTCCATTTGACTTAGGCTTCATTCCATTTCCCCTCCATCCCATACTTGTATGTTTTCGTGACAAGTCTTGAACAACAAAATTTGATGTTGATGCCCCTATGATGCTAGCATTGCTAACTTGCTTGGTATGGAGGATTTTTTTTAATGTTTTTTTAGCTATGTATTATTTTTTCTTAGGCGCTTAATGTCCATCATTCTTACATCTCTCAATATTGGATGATTTCCCTCTCTCCGGTTTGAATTAAGGTTTTGGTTGGTTTTATATGTATATTTTGGTTGTAGGTTTATTATAGCCTCGTTTTGCTTAGTGGCTTGTTTTTGTACATAGTTAACAATAAGTAATTTTATCATGGTTCTAGTTTTATTTTAAGACTATATCTAGTTACAACGTCTTGCACTATGCATAAGATCATGCAGATGACGCAATATGGTTATTGCGTAGTCTAAGTAGTTTTCTGTACAATGAAGTGTGGTCTAACCCAAAAAAATACAACAAAACAATTGTTAATTTAATGAACTGTAAAATTAATGTTAAATATATATCAAATTAATGTGTTCAAATTTGGTTTTATTGAAAAGATACCATTTTATCATGTAGATATTAAGGAGTGCTTAATTATTTAAGATTGTAAAAATTTGGATGGGCAATATTTGTTTTTTGCATTTTGCGGGGGGAAGGGTTTAGTTAATTTATACTTGTCAATTGAAGTACAATTATTTAAATTTCCCTTCATCTTTGAAGGACTCCAAGAAAAAATGCCCTTCCAATAAAAATTAAGACCCACCCTTCAAATTTCATCACCGAGTCCAATTTATGCAAATATTTTCGAAGTGGGGGGAGGTTTGGCATTAAATGGTGTAAACGTTGGGTAATAAATGGAGTAAATTTTATGCAGGGGTGTGTGCACGTGTTTTAGCGTGTACATACTAGTGATGTGTACGCAATACAAACACGTGTGGAGACATTTAAGCATGCATGCACGTGCCTGCTGCTAGTTAAAAAAAATAGAGTTCTTTGTTCCTAGGAATTCTACCAAAAAACACGGGTTTTCTTTCTTTCCTGGGTTTCAAGATCTTACAGGTTTCTTATTGGCTCACACTCATTGATATTTTGGACACTCATTGATCTATTGGACAAAAAATCACCCTTGGAAACTAACAAACATCTTCAGTGGTCTTGGAATCTAGTGGATACATTCAAGGTACCAGTTTCCATTGCAAGTGGAGATCATTTCTATAGGTATGGTGAATTGTAAATAATTCTTTTCATTCACAAGATTCGATATTCTCCCATGCCTTTTTGTTTTTATCATATGCCTACAACAATATCCATGTATATACAACAATGAATTTGACAAGAAGAATTCCCAAGTTCACATCTAAAAAAACTCATATGAACACTAGACAAGATGAAGTATGCAATGTAAACCAATAATTATTACCATGAATATATTTTGATTTCACACAAGGATGGTATGGATGAGGTTCTCTCTTGAGCCTCTTCAATTTGAATAAAATCCTAAGAAGCAATCATGAGAGAGGGTCCATATTGATTAGTTAATGAAATTTTGTCCATGCTCTCATCTTCATGCTATGTTTATTTGATGTATAAAAGCTATCAAAGTATTCCCAAGGAATCTCTAGCATAAACTCTTTTTCATTCGAAAAAATACAAAGAAATGGTTTAATAAACCTCCATCTTTTACACATTGTACACCATAGCAAAACCTATAGCATAAACTATCAAACTATTCCTCCCCCACACATTCCCATGTATGATGAGGTTCTCTCTTGAGCCTCTTCAATTTGAATAAAATCCTAAGAAGCAATCATGGGAGTCAATTCCCTCTTTCTGAGAGAACCCTCTGGCCACAAATGATTCTTCATAGTCAATTCTCTCTTTCTGAGAGAACCCTCTAGCCACAAACCTTGCCTTATACTTTTCAATGCTGCCATCCACAACATGCTTTATCTTGTATATCCATTTGGAAGATACCACACTCTTGTCCTTTGGCTTGGGAACTATATCCCAAACATCATTCTTCATTATTTATTGGTATTCCTCCGTCATTGCCTCCACCCACTCTTGCTTATGAGATGCTTCTTCATAACTAGTGGGTTCTTGATCTACAAGATCACATCAAGGCCACATAGTTGGATAATGTCTTTGGTTTCTTGCTCACCCTAGTGGATCCTTCAGGAGCTCCATACTTTTCTGCTCCTAGTATATTGTCTCTTGCCCATGCTAGTTTTCTCTTCCTTGATATGTTCATGACAGGGGGTTCTTTTGATTTCAACATGTCATGGTCTTCAGGTGTTGTCTCTTCAGGAGTGGGTGCAGCTTCTATAATTATGGAAGGTGCCTCTTCCTCATATACTTCTTCATATTGGCACTTCCTAGATCTCTTGAGAGCTTTCTCTTCATCAAATGTCATATCCCAACTTATTTCCATATGATGGAATCCTGGGATGTATATTCTGAATGCTTTGGATGCTTCACAATATCCAACAAATATTCCTTTCTTCCCAAAGGGATCTAGCTTGGTCCTCTTTTCTTTTGGAATGTGAATGTATACTGGGCATTCAAATATCTTGAGGTGACTTACCTCAGGCTTATTCCCTTTGAACACTTCTTCTGGGGTCTTGAAATCAAGAGAACTATGAGATAGTCTATTCTGCACATAGACTGTTGTCCTGGCTACTTCAGCCCATAGATACATAGATAGGTCTTGATCATGTATCATTGTTTTTTATTGCTTCCATAATGGTTCTATTCTTTCTCTCCACAACACCATTTTTTTGGGGATTTTATGGAGTGGTTAGCTCCCTCTTGATTCTAGCTTCTTTACAAAAGACTTCAAAATATTTTGAAGTATATTCTCCACCATTATCTGTCCTAAGTATCTTAATCTTCTTTTCTAAATGGTTTTCTATCAAGACTTTGAATTCCTTGAACTTTCCAAAGCCTTCATCTCTTCCCTTCAGAAAATATATCGAAGTCTTCCTTGAGTAGTCATCAATGAATGTAAGGCAGTATTCATATCCACTCAAGGATGTGGATGGCATTGGTCCACATACATCTAAATGAATCAATTCCAATGTACTCTTAGTCTTTGTATCACTCTTTGGAAATGGGTTCTTGATATTCTTCTCTTTTCCACATCCTTTGCAAGTGCCATCATGATCAATCTTTAAGTCTAGTAGTCCTATGACTACCTTGCTCACATGAGGTAATGCTTTGTAGTTAATGTGAGAAATCCTTCTAGGCCATATCTCACTTGGGCTAGTGGCTTCATGAACAAGGGCAACTTCTGGATGGCCCTTGAGTTTGTATAGACCTCCTTCCTCTTCACCAATAACAATTGCATCCTCAATTGATTTTCCTTTGGACCACATGAGCACTTGTCCATCTATGAATACAACCCTATAACCTTTCTTATCTAATGTTGAGATAGAAAGTAAGTTCTTCTTCAAACCTGGTACATATAAGATTCCCTTCATCTTCAATGGGGTTCCATAATCAAGCTTGTAGCTTGCTTCACCAATTCTCTTGATGGGATATTGATAGTCATCTCCTAGAGAAACCTTCTGTGGAGAGGTCTTCTCTTCAAGTCTTGAGAGAGTCTTATTTTTTCTTGTCATGTGCTTTGAAGCACCACTATCAATGAGCCATGTATCTTCTCTAGGTGTTACAGACACAAAGAGTGCAAAGAATATAACATATTCTTCTGCATCTTCTTTTTCTATTTTAGTTCTTTTCTATTGAGGCCTTTCCTCTTCCTCTTCTTCACTATCATCTTCTCCCAAATGTGCTTGATGTCTTTTGTGAATATCCTTCTTCTTCTTTGAACGACAATTTCTAGCAATCTGTCCTAGTTTGTGACAACTATAACATTGAACTGAGGAGAGATCTCTTTCTAAAATTACTCCTCCTCTCTTTTAAATCCGTGAGGAGGATGAGATTCTTTGTGACCATTCTTCTTGGAGTTGAAGTGACTCCTTCTTCTTTTGGTGTGGGTGGCTAAGGCTTGGTCATCTTCTTTGAGAAAGGCTTCTCTAGTGGAAACCCTAGCTTCTTCTTGAATGAAATCCTCCCATACCACATCAAACTTCATAGTTTATTTTCTTGCACACATGGTTTGGATGAATGACTCCCAAGGTCTAGTGAGACCATTTAGAGCAGTCATGAATAGTTCATCTTCATCAAGGGTCTCTCCAACGGCATCTAGTTGTTCCTTGAACTGTGAAACCCTTGAGAAATAGTCTTGAATAGATTCTCCTTTATTCATCTTGGCGCTCTTCAATTGAGGTCTCAGGTTCATCTTCCTATTGATGTTTTTTCCCTCATACATTCTGGAAAGAGCATCATACATTTCCTTTGGGGTCTTCTTGGATGCCACTTAGGGAATCAAGTGGTATTTGATAGAATCAACAATGATTCTCTTTTCCCTAATCAAGTCCTTCGTATGCTTCTCGTTGGATTCATCTTCTTCAGTTTCTGCAACTTCATTCTTGATATATTGGACAAGATCACTCTCTTCAAGAATGAGACCAATTTTGTGTTTCGATGCTCAGAAATTTTTGATACCCTCTAGCTTGTCTTCAAGCTTAGTGTTTGGAGCCATCTTATCCAAGAGTTCATAGAGATTGAAGTTTCAAAAGATAGAATAATACTTACCAGGAGATGAGCTTGATTGAATTGATATTACTGGTGTGTTCTGCTTCTGGAAAATTCAACTTTTCACCTTTTGGATCTGCAACAAAATTTTTGGTTCTCTGGTCTTCACTCTTCTGGTTTTCTAGTGCAAAGGTTCACAAATTTTTTGGTTCATAGGTGCACAGGTGCGCACTTTTTCTTGTTTACTGGTATTTTTGGTTTTCTGGTTTTTTGGTCCAAAACCCAAACTAGGGTTTGAATTTCTCGAAGTTCTACCCACTCAAAAATTTTGATCTAGGGCTGAAAAGTTTGATTTTGAGGAGGGCTATCCAGCCATGCAATCAGATTCCAAAAATTCCAACTTTTGCAGAAACCCTATTCAGGCAAGCTTTGATACCATGTTAATTTTAGCCTAATTTCACAAGCAAGATCACTGAAAGAAACACAATCACAAGATAGAAAAATATTTACCCCAGGAAACCCTCATGGGGTAGAAAACCCAGCAAAGCTTTCCTCAATATAGATAATCAACCCAATACAAGATGTAGTCCTCAATAAGAGCTCCTTCTCCTCCTATGTAGACCTCTCTCTCTCTCCTGTGCGCCAATCACAAGTGAGTGAACGAATGAGATAAATTAGGAACACATCTCCTCTATTTATACTCATGTTCTAACTGACTTTTCACCTAAATGGGGCCGACCTCTCCCAGGAGAGTCTAATAACCCCTAAACTGCTAACTCAAGGCCAACCTCACATGGGAGATCTAATAACCCTAGTTACCACAATATCTCAGAGGAATAAACATCTCCGGATATACAATAGGGTCACCTCGGAGGAATGGAACATCTCCGGAATAATAAAGTACATGAATAATGTTCTTAGAAGTTACAATATTTCAACACTCCCCCTTAATGAGAATGATATTGTAACAACATTTGCAGGAGCAAGGAGTCATCAACTACATGATACATGATACATCTATAAATCATTGGAAGCTTTCTTAATACACCATCATCAGTAACTCAAATAGTTACTGCAACATATTCAATACTGGAACATCAGCATCATCAATATTGAGTCTTCATCTTCTGCAGCACTCAATCAGCTACAACATCATCATCATCTGGATAACTCAATCAACAGCCTCATCATCTGGATCTACCAATCAACATCATCTAGATCATCTCGATCTACATCATCTGTATCATCTTGATCTACAACATTTGGATCATCTCGATCTACATCATCTGGATCATCTCGATCTACAGCATATCGATCATTTGCAACACACATGATCCAATTACGGGATGATCAATCCCTCTCGCTTTAAGACACCTCTCATGTCTATGGACGATGCAATCCATATCTACTTACTGGATGATCAATCCTGATCCTTTTAATACAAATCCATTTCTAGGGACGATGCAGTCCTTGATCCATTTAAGACAAATCCATGTCTAGGGATGATGCAATCCTTGATCCATTTAAGAGAAATCCCTGTCTGGGACGATGCAGTCTGTGATCCATTTAAGACAAATCCATGTCTAGGGACGATGCAGTCCTTGATTCATTTAAGATAAATCCATGTCTATGGAAAACGTAGTCCTTGATCCATTTAAGACAAATCCATGTCTAGGGACGATGCAGTCAGTGATCCGTTTAAGACAAATCCATGTCTAGGGATGATGTAGTCCTTGATCCATTTAAGAAAAATCCATGTCTAGGGACGATGCAATCTCGACCACAGTGCCAGTCCTTTTTCATACTGGATGTGCCCTAGATAAGATCTAGGATTTACCACCATAGAGCCAGTCCTTTTTCATACTGGATGTGACCTAGATCAGATCTAGGCTTTATCACGTACATTTTGAACCAACTGTCCAGGGACGATGCAGTCCTATCACGTACATTTTGAACTAAACATTCAAGGACGATGCAGTCCTATCACGTGCATTTTGAACTAAACATTCAGGGATGATGCAGTCCTATCATGTACATTTTGAACTAAACGTTCAGGTACGATGCAATCCTATCACGTACATTTTGAAATAAGGATTCCGGGATGATGCAATGCCCATATCGTCCACTCGGGACCACTTTCTCGGAGATATATGTCTACGGATCGCTTTTAGGACATGTGTCCAAGGATGATACAATACACTTGTCAACTTAGAACAAGTCTAAGGACCACTCATCAACCTCATCGTCGGTATCACCAATACAGGTATCCACATCATCGACCTCACTGTCGATGCAGGAAATCTCATCATCATCGACCACATTACTCCCCCTTTCGAGGAGGGTCCTTCTGAACTACACCAAGCTTGTCTCAGAAATACTCAAAATTTACTAAAGACAGAGGTTTGGTCAATATATCAGCAACTTGTTCATCAGTGCTCACATACTCGAGCTTGATAGCTCCTTTTTGCACCATATCCCATATATAAAAATATCGAAATTCTATGTGCTTTGACTTATCATGGAACACTAGATTCTTTGTCATCTTGATACAACTCTGGTTGTCACACAGGATCACAGTGGGGTCCATCTCTAAGTCAAATAATCCTGATAGCATTTTTTGAATCTATACCGCTTCACAACTAACAGAGCAACCAGCAATATATTCTGCTTCAGCTATGCTGAGAGCCACACTAGACTTCTTCCTGCTAAACCACAAGATCATAGCAGATCCCAGACAATAACATCCTCCCAATGTGCTCTTCCTGTCTGATACACTTCCTGCCCAATCAACATCTATGTAGCCATGCAGTCTGAAGTCATGATCTCCAAGATAACACAGACCAAAGTCTATCGTACCCTTTACGTACCTCATCACATGCTTTGCAGCTATCAAGTGAACTCGTCTAGGTTCCACTAGATACTGACTCAAGGTATTCACGGCAAAGCATATATCTGGTCTGGTATTTGTCAAATACATCAATGAGCCAATAATCTGTATGTACAGAGTCATATCCACTAACTCTGATGAGTCATTAGATAACAACTTCAAGTTGGAATCCATGGGAGTGGCCATGGCTTTACCTTCCAACATGTCAAATCTTTTCAAGATTTCCACAGTATACTTTCCTTAGTTGAGAAAGATTCCTCTTGGGCCCTTCCATACTTCCAGACCTAGGAAGTAGTGCATCAATCTGAGATCTTTCATCTCAAATTCTGGAGAGAGATTCTTCTTGCACTCGATAATCTGTTTCTCATTTCCAGTCAGAAATAGATCAACCACATATAGCAATAATATGACAGGTTCATCATCCATAACTTGAGAAAATATTAGGATCATCTTTACTCTTGGTAAATCCCAAGCTTGTCAGGAAATTGTCAATTCTTCCATACCAAGTTCCGGGAGCTTGCTTCAACCATACAAAGCCTTCTTCATTTTGCATACGTGATTCTTCTATCTTCAACCTCAAATCCTTGTGGTTGTTCTATCCACACTTCCTCCTCAATCACACCATTCAGGAAGGCTGTCTTCAGATCCATCTAGTGTAATTCCCACTTCGTCATGGATGAAAGTGCCATGATGGTTCTAATGTAAGTGTACCTTGCAACTGGTTCAAATGTTTCTTCATAGTCAACTCCCTTTTTCTGAGAGAACCCTCTAGACACAAACCTTGCCTTATACTTTTCAATGCTGCCATCTGCAGAATGCTTTATCTTGTATATCCATTTGGAGGATACCACACTCTTGTCCTTTGGCTTGGGAACTATATCCCAAACATTGTTCTTCATTATTGATTGGTATTCCTCCGTCATTGCCTCCACCCACTCTTTCTTATGAGATGCTTCTTCATAACTAGTGGGTTCTTGATCTACAAGATCACACATCAAGGCCACATAGTTGGAGAATGCCTTTGGTTTCTTGCTCACCCTAGTGGATCCTTCAGGAGCTCCATACTTTTTTGCTCCTAGTATAATGTATCTTTCCCATGCTGGTTTTCTCTTCCTTGATATGTTCATGACAGGGGTTTCTTGTGATTTCAACATGTCATGGTCTTCAGGTGTTATCTCTTCAGGAGTGGGTGCAGCTTCTGTAATTCTGGAAGGTGCCTCTTCCTCATATACTTCTTCATATTAGCACTTCCTAGATCTCTTGAGATCTTCCTCTTCATGAAATGTCACATCCCTACTTATTTCCATATGATGGAGTCCTGGGATGTATATTCTGAATGCTTTGGATGCTTCACAATATCCAACAAATATTCCTTTCTTCCTAGAGGGATCTAGCTTGGTCCTCTTTTCTTTTGGAATGTGAATGTATACTGGGCATCCAAATATATTGAGGTGACTTACCTCAGGCTTCTTCCCTGTGAACACTTCTTCTAGGGTCTTGAAATCAAGAGCACTATGAGATAGTCTATTCTTCACATAGACTATTGTCCTGGCTGCTTCAACCCATAGATACATAGGTAGGTCTTGATCATGTATCATTGTTTTTTACTACTTCCATAATCGTTCTATTATTTCTCTCCGCAACACCATTTTGTTGGGGATTGTAGGGAGTGGTTAGCTCCCTCTTGATTCCAGCTTCTTTAAAAAATACTTCAAAATATTTTGAAATATATTCTCCACCATTATCTGTCCTAAGTATCTTAATGTTCTTTTCTGAATGGTTTTCTATCAAGACTTTGAATTCCTTGAAATTTCCAAAGACTTCATCTCTTCCCTTAAGAAAATATATCCAAGTCTTCCTTGAGTAGTCATCAATGAATGTAAGGTAGTATTGATATCCACTCAAGGATGTGGATGGCATTGGTCCACACACATCTGAATGAATCAATTCCAATGTACTCTTAGTCTTTGTATCACTCTTTGGAAATGGGTTCTTGATATTCTTTTCTTTTGCACATCCTTTGCAAGTGCCATCATGATCAATCTTTAAGTCTGGTAGTCCTATGACTGCCTTGCTCACATGAGGTAGTTCTTTGTAGTTAATGTGAGCAATCCTTCTAGGCCATAGCTCACTTGGGATAGTGGCTTCATGAATAAGGGCAGCTTCTGGGTGGCCCTTGAGTTTGTATAGACTTCCTTCCTCTTCACCAATAACAATTGCATCCTCAATTGATTTTCCTTTGGACCACATGAGCACTTGTCCATCTATGAATGCAACCCTATAACCTTTCTGATATAATGTTGAGATAGAAAGTAAGTTCTTCTTCAAACCTGGTACATATAAGATTTCTTTCATCTTCAATGGGGTTCCAAAATCAAGCTTGTAGCTTGCTTCACTAATTCCCTTGATGGGATATTGATAGTCATCTCCTATTGATACCTTCTGTGGAGAGGTCTTCTCTTCAAGTCTTGAGAGAGTCTTCTTTTTTCTTGTCATGTGCTTTGAAGCACTACTATCAATGAGCCATGTATCTTCTCCAGGTGTTACAGACCCAGAGAGTGCAGAGAATAGAACATATTCTTCTGCATATTCTTTTTCTATTTTAGTTCTTTTCTTTTGAGGTCTCTCCTCCTCCTCTTCGTCACTATCATCTTCTGCCAAATGTGTTTGATTTCTTTTGTGAAGATTATTCTTCTTCTTTGAAGGACAATTTCTAGAAATGTGTCCTAGTTTGTGACAACTATATCATTGAATTGAGGAGAGATCTCTTTCTGAACTTACTCCTCCTCTCTTTTTAAATCTGTTAGGAGGATGAGATTCTTTGTGACCATTCTTCTTGGATTTGAAGTGACTCCTTCTTATTTTGGTGTGGGTGGCTAAGGCTTGGTCATCTTCTTTGAGCAAGGCTTCTCTATTGGCAACCCTAGCTTCTTCTTGAATGCAATCCTCCCATACCACATCAAACTTCATACTTTTTTTTCTTGCACACATGGTTTGGATGAATGACTCCCAAGGTGTAGTGAGACCATTTAGAGCAGTCGTGACTAGTTCATCTTCATCAAGGGTATATCCAATGGCATCTAGTTGTTCCTTGAACTGGGAAACCTTTGAGAAATAGTCTCGAATAGATTCTCCTTTCCTCATCTTGGTGCTCTTCAATTGAGCTCTCAGGTTCATCTTCCTATTGATGTTCTTTCCCTCATACATTATGGAAAGAGCATCATACATTTCCTTTGGGGTATTCTTGGATACCACTTGGGGAATCAAGTGGTCTTTGATAGAATCAACAATGATTCTCTTTTCCCTAATCAAGTCCTTCGTATGCTTCTCTTTGGCTTCATCTTCTTTAGGTTCCGCAACGTCATCCTTGATATATTGGACAAGATCATTCTCTTCAAGAATGAGACCAATTATGTATTTCCATGCTCGAAAATTTTCTATACCATCTAGCTTGTCTTCAATCTTAGTGTTTGGAGCCATCTTATCCAGGAGGTCACAGAGATTGAAATTTCAAAAGATAGAATAGTACTTACCAGAAGATGAGCTTGATTGAATTGAGATTACTAGTGTGTTCTGCTTCTGGAAACTTCAACTTTTCACCTTCTGGATCTGCAACAGAATTTTTGGTTTTCTGGTCTTCGCTCTTCTAGATTTCTGGTGCACAAGTTCGCAGCTTTTCTAGTTCACAGGTGCACAGGTGCGTACTTTTTCTGGATTACTGTTTTTCTGGTTTTCTGGTCCAAAACCCAAACTAGGGTTTGAATTTCCCGGAGTTCTACCCACTCAAAAAGTTTGATCTAGGGCTCAAAATTTCGATTTTGAGGAGGGCTATCCAGCCATGCAATTAGACTACAAAAATTTCAACTTTTGCAGAAACCCTAATTTTCACTGGAGGAGGAGAGAGAGGTATTTTCACCTTGTGAAAGATGTCCTATTCAAGCTAGCTCTAATACCATGTTAATTTTAGCCTAATTTCACAGGCAAGATCACTGAAAGAAACACAATCACAAGATAAGACAAAGATTTACCCTAGGAAACCCTCATGGGGTAGAAAACCCAACAAAGCTTTCCTCAATATAGATAATCAACTTAATACAAGATGTAGTCCTCAACAAGAGCTCCTTCTCCTCCTATGTAGACCTCTCTCTCTCCTATGCACAAATCACAAGTGAGTGAATGAATGATATAAATGAGGAGCACACCTCCTCTATTTATACTCATGTTCTAACTGACTTTTCACCCTAATGGGGCTGACCTCTCCCAAGAGAGTCTAATAACCTCTAAACAGATAACTCAGAGCCGACCTCACCTGGGAGATATAATAACCCTAGTTACCACAATCTCTCGGGGGAATAAACATCTCCGGATATACAATAGGGTCACCTCGGAGGAATGGAACATCTCCGGAATAATAAAGTACAAGAATAATATTCTTAGAAGTTACACTATTTCAACACTCCCCCTTAACGAGAAGGATATTCTAACAACATCTACAGGAGCAAGGAGTCATCAACTACATGATACATGATACATCTATAAATAATTGGAATCTTTCTTAATACACCATCATCAATAACTCAAATAGTTCTGGAACATATTCAATACTGGAACATCAACATCATCAGTATTGAGCCTTCATCTTCTGCAACACTCGATCAACTACAACATCATCATCATCTGGATCACTCGATCAATAGCCTCATCATCTGGATCTACTGATCAACATCATCTGGATCATCTCGATCTACAACATCTATATCATCTCGATCTAGAGTGTCTGGATCATCTCGATCTACAGCATCTGGATTATCTCGATCTACAACATTTGGATCATCTTGATCTACAACATCTGGATCATCTGCAACACACATGATCCAATTACAAGATGATCAATCCCTCTCATGTCTATGGATGATGCAATCTAGATCTACTTACAGGATGATCAATCTTGATCCTCTTACAGGATGATCAATCCTGATCCTTTTAAGACAAATCCATGTCTAGGGACGATGCAGTCCTTGATCCACTTAAGACAAATCCATGTCTAGGGATGATGCAGTCCTTGATCGATTTAAGAGAAATCCATGCCTAGGGACGATGAAGTCCATGATCCATTTAAGACAAATCCATGTCTAGGGACGATGGAGTCCTTGATCCATTTAAGACAAATTCATGTCTAGGGACAATGCAGTCCTTGATACATTTAAGACAAATCCATGTCTAGGGACAATGCAGTCCGTGATCTGTTTAAGACAAATCCATGTCTAGGGACGATGCAGTCCTTGATCCATTTAAGACAAATCCATGTCTAGGGACGATGCAATCCCGACCACAGTGCCAGTCCTTTTTCATACTGGATGTGACCTAGATCAGATCTAGGATTTACCACCAGATAGCCAATCCTTTTTCATACTGGATGTGACCTAGATCAGATCTAGGATTTATCATGAACATTTTGAACCAACTATCCAGGGACGATGCAGTCCTATCACGTACATTTTGAACTAAACATTCAGGGATGATGTAGTCCTATCACGTACATTTTGAACTAAACATTCAGGGACTATGCATTCCTACCATGTACATTTTGAACTAAACGTTCAGGGACGATGCAATCCTATCATGTACATTTTGAACCAAGGGTTCTCGGATGATGCAATCCCCATCTCGTCCACTCGGGACCACTTTCTCGGAGACATATGTCTATGGATCTCTTTTAGGACATGTGTCCAAGGATGATACAATCCACTTGTCAACTTAGACCAAGTCTAAGGACCACTCATCGACCTCATCGTCGGTATCACCAATACAGGTATCCACATCATCGACCTCATTGTCGATGTAGGAAATCTCATCATCATCGACCACATCACTCCCCCTTTCGAGGAGGGTCCTTCTGAAATACACTAAGCTTGTCTCAGAAATACTCAAACTTTACTCGAGACATAGGTTTGGTCAATATATCACCAACTTGTTCGTTGGTGCTCACATACTCGAGCTTGATAGCTCCTTTCTGCACCATATCCCGTATATAAAAATATCGGATTTCTATGTGCTTTGACTTATCATGGAACAATGGATTCCCTGTCATCTTGATACAGCTCTGGTTGTCACACATGATCAAAGTGGGGTCCATCTCTAAGTCAAATAATCTTGATAGCAGTTTTCGAAGCCATACGTAACCTATCAATTAGATAGTGTGAGGGAAAGTGAAAATATTGCATTAGTGAAGTCACAGGTACAAATGAATATTGCATACTTTTCATATTACACATTCAATTTATGACATATACATTTTTACAAAGGCCACATTGTAATATTTCTCTTGTTTTCATGGTAACAGGTACGGGTATGTGTCTTCTTGATGGAGTTCTACAAGAAAACATAGCAATATGTTCAACATGTGCATGTAACACGATGGCAAGATGAGCAGTACAGAAAATGCAAGGACACATTTCCTAGTGGAACCATAGTGTCAATTGTGTATTTTACAGAAAATTATACCCTTCAGCGACAAAATGAAATCCAGAGTCAATACTACCATTCATACCAAGTCACCATCATGGTATGTATTATGTATAGGCATGGGATAGAGAGCAGCAATGACAAGAGGATAGCACTGAGGGAGACAAACTTGTACATAAGTGATGATAGAACCCATGATCTGCATTATGTGCAACATTGTTTTCGAATTTTCTATGATCAGTTGAAGGAGAGAGATATATAGATGGATTAGCATTGGATATGGTTGGATGGTTGTGCGGTCCAATTCAAAAATTCCCGAGTATTCCAATGGTTGAGTATTTTTCATAAGACTTATAATGTGCCGCATATCTGGAACTATTTTAAGACCAGGCACGGAAAAGGAGAGCATGATGGGGCCGGTTCATGCATCAGGATTGCACTACGAAGGGAAGAGATGAGGTTTGACATGGAATCTCATTTCCGAGATGTAGAATCCATAGTTCAATGGTGCTCTGCAACAATGTCAGACCGAGCAAGAGATCAACAAACATCATTAGTGGCAGGATGTGTGGTAAGAAATTTTTGGCTAGTGGTTGACATAGATCCTTGTCATAATTGGCCACTTGTCATACTCCTTTGTCATCCTATCAATCTTTCTTACCTTGGCATGCTCCTTTGTCGAGTAATCAACACTTTGTCATTAATGTGTCATCCATTGCTTGTCCTTCATGTCATCTTGTCCGTCTACCATGTCATCATTTCACCCTTTGTCATTAATGTTTAGAAACCTAATCTATCCCTAGAAACTTAGTCTAGCCCTAGAAGCACTAATATAACCCGACAAACCTAATCTAGCCCTAGAAATCCTAGAAAGCTAAACTAACCCTAGAAACACTAATTTAACACTAGAAAACTAAGCTAGAATACTATAAACCTAATCTAGTTCTAGAAACCTAAACTGGCCCTAGAAACACTAATCTAACACAAATCTCGAATCCCTCATTGGCTTCAACAACAAGCTTATTTTAATCAATGTCTCCACACTAGCATGATTATCTTTATTAGGGTTTAAAAACCCTACCCATTTCACGTCACACAACTACACCACTAGAGAACTCAAGTTATAGAATCCAAGTCTACATGTCCATCTTGGTATTTCAATCCTCAAACCCTAGGTCTTATACTCTAGCATCAAACCCTAATATGCATTTGGTTGGTGATAAGAATGATGTGGTTTATGTTGGGATTGAATTATTTCAATATTTAGGCCTCTAACACCTCTGCAACTTCTTCCACTACCACAATCTCATATTTCAATGATGTCAATGGCTTGTGATTATATAAATATAAATATCTATTTTTCTTGGAATGTTGGGGTACATGCAAGAGAAAATGGACATGTTAATATGAGATATCTCATGCAAACCCTAGCCATGTCACATCACACAAGTACTCTAGCATCGCACAAGAGAAATCTGTACAAGAACATCCAACATGTCTATATTTCCCTTATCTTCTCCACTGGTTATGTCTTCGTGATCCATAAAATCAAACTCCTAGGGTTTACTCATTAACCCTATAATCTCCATGATAGATAAGAAGTCCTCGTCAATCAATATCATTAACCCTATGTCAATCAAGCTCTCGCCACTAGCATGATTCTCTTTCTTAGGGTTTACAAATAGTATCCATGTCACATTACAAAAGTACATGGCAAGACAACACTATTGATAGCACCCAAAATCATGTTAGGCATTAGCTCCACTTTGCATGTCTTCTATTAGGTAAATGACCTTAGTGTTAGAACAAGATGCTCAACTTTTGACCTAATTTGTCACTTTCTCAAAATTACTTAGAATTTCCCTTTGTGAGGCCTTTTATTTGGGTCTCCCAAGTATCTCACACACTCTTAGACCCTCAACCATGGGCACACAAAATATCTCAACTCTACTCTCCATCGATGGATATCACACACATCTAATGTAAATCAATCCTATATCACAATCACTTTTGTGCTTTAGTGAATTTGCATGGAGCCTCACAAAAATATCCTAGTTCTTATATTAGATTTAGTTGCATTGAAAACTTATCATGCATAAACCAAATATGAAAACTCACTCTTACAACAATTATAGCAATAGTAAAACAACCCTTAACTTATTTAATGATGATGTCAAATCACTCAACAAAATTATCTTTTACTTGTGATAAATTAGCAATACATATATAACTATAAATTACGCTTCAAGAACATGCATGAGAGCCTTATCACAAGGCTAGTATGATTCACTAGCTCTCCAAAACATTGGCTAGGGAAAATAGTGAAAGCCCTAGCTGAACCAAGGAGATATAACATGCATGAATCACTAAAACAAGTTGTCCAATGCAATACATCTGCTTCTCTTCTTCTTATTTAGAAAATGCACCTAGGGTTTCATCACAAAACCCTAATCATAAACCTCCAAGGGATATAACCCTATAATCTCAGAAGGATCAAGCTCAAGCCAAGTTGTCCTCCCTAGACTTCATATATCCTCTTAGGGGTGTTTTCATGAACCATAGTTAATTCCTCCATGAAGCTAATTACAAATAAAAGAGCATGATATTGATGGTATGAGAAGGAATAACTCCATATTATATATATCATTGCAATTGGTGGTCTCCTCTAGTGTTGACATCTAAAATCATGTTAGGTGTTAGCTCCACTCTCCATGCATTCTACTAGGGAAATGGCCTTAGTGTTAGAACAAGATATTAGTAACCTTAGTGATCACAGGTCTTCACAAATGTGAAAGGGAAGTGATCCAATTTCACTCAAGGGAGTCATTTCTCGTCCAAAGACTCACGGGCATTCCTGGCCACCGTGGACACATCCACAATGGCCACTTGCACCTATGGGAGCCGACAGAATCCAAGTCCGCTTGCCAGTTTGGGTTCATTGCCCCCGGAGCAATTCCTCAAAGTGTCCCTGAATGGCCCGGGGGTGCCGGAACAAGATGCCTGTAGCACCCAAACCGTGGCTCGGATTGTGAATCCATTGATTCCGGTGGATCTTGGACACCGGGTTTTAGCTAGGGGTCACCCCACAGTGTGCCTCGAAGTCCTAAAAATGGTACCAATGTGCCATCTTTGGAGCTAGGGGTTTGCTTAGTGAAGGCCATGCCAATCTTGCTCAAGGGGGCCATTTCTTTTTCGAAGGCTCCCGTGCATGCGTGGCCACCATGGACACATCCACAATGAGCATACGAACCTATGGGAGATGATGTTACCCATGTCTGCTCGCCAGTTGGGTTCCGTGCCCTCGGAGCAAATCCTCAAAGTGTCCCTAAATGTCCCCGGGGTGACATACCAAGATTCCCCCAACACCGAAACTGTGGCTCGGATCATGAATTCGTCAATTCCGATGGATCCGAGACATCGGGTTTTAGCTAGGGGACCCCCCACAGTGTGCCTTGAAGTCTCGGAAACAGTGCCAATGTGCTACTCCGGAGCTAGGTTTTTCCTTAATGAAGGCCATGACAATCTTGCTCAAGGGGGAAATTTCTCGTCCAAAGGCTTTCGGTGTGGGTGACCACCCTGAACATGTCCACAATGGCCACATGCACCTGTGGGAGCCGACATAATCCAAGTCTGCTCATCGGTTTGGGTTCCGTGCCCCCGGAGCAATTCCTTAAAGTGTCCCTGAATGGCCTCGAGGTGATGGACGAAGATGCCTGCAGCACCCAAACCGTGGCTTGGATCATGAATCCGTCAATTTCGATGGATCCGAGACATCGGGTTTCCACTAGGGGACCCCCCACAACATGCCTTGAATTCCTGGAAACGGTGCCAATGTGCCATCTCCGGAGCTAGGGTTTTGCTCAATGAAGGCCATGCCAATCTTGCTCAAGGGAGCTATTTCTCGTCCGAAGGCTCCCGGACGTGCATGGCCACCGTGGACACTTCCACAATGTCCATGTGCACCTAGGGGAGTTGATGGAATCCAAGTTCACTCGTCGGTTTGGGTTTCATGCCCCCGGAGCAATTCCTCAAAGTGTCCTTGAATGGCCACAGGGTGCCGGACCAAGATGCCAGCAATGCCCAAACCGTGTCTCAGATCGTGAATCCATTGATTTCGATGGATCCAGGACACTGGGTTTCAGCTAGGCCCCCCCCATAGTGTGCCTCAAAGTCCCGAAAATGGTGCCAATGTGCCATCTCTGGAGGTAGGGTTTTGCTCAGTGAAGGCCATGCTAGTCTTGCTTAACGGGTCCATTTCTCGTCCGAAGGCTCCCGAGCATGTGTGGACACCATGGAAACATCCACAATGGCCACATGAACCTATGGGAGTTTATGGATCCCAAGTCTGCTCGCCGGTTTGGGTTCCGTTCCCCCGGAGCAATTCCTCAAAGTGTCCCTGAATGGCCCTGGGGTGCCGTACCAAGATGACTGCAGCACCCAAACGATGGCTCAGATCGTGAATCAGTCAATTCTAATGGATCCGGGACACCAGTTTTCAGCTTGGGGACCCCCCACAGCGTGCCTCGAAGCCCTAAAAATGGTTCCAATGTGCCATTTCCGGAGCTAGGGTTTTGCTCAGTGAAGGCCATGCCAATCTTGCTCAAGGGGGCCATTTCTCGTCCGAAGTCTCTAGGGTGTGCGTGGTCACCATGGACATGTCCACAATGGCCACATGCACCTATGGGAGCTGATGAAACCCAAGTCCACTCACTGGTTTAGGTTCCATGCCCCTAGAGCAAATCTTCAAAGTGTCCCCGAATGGCCCCGGGGTGCCGGACCAAGATGTCCACAACACCCAAAATGTGGCTTGGATCGCGAATCCGTCGATTCTAGGACACCGGGTTTAAGCTAGGGGAATCCCCACAATGTGCCGCCAACCCCCAAAAATGGTGTTATTGTGCCATCTCCAGAGCTAGGGTTTTGCTCAGTGAACCCTAGCTCCTTCATTGAGCAAAACCCTAGCTCTGGAGATGGCACATTGGCATTATTTTTGGGACTTTGAGGCACACTGTGGGGGGAACCCTAGCTAAAACCTGGCATCACGGATCTACCGGAATTGACGTATTCATGATATGAGCCACGGTTTGGGTGTTGCAAGCATCTTGGTCCGCACCCCGGGGCCATTCGGGGACACTTTGAGGATTTTCTCCGAGGGCACAGAACCCAAACTGGTGAGAAGAACAGGGTTCCATCATCTCCCACAGGTGCGTATGGCCATTAAGGACATGTCCACGGTCGCCACGCACACTCGGGAGCCTCTGGATGAGAAATTCCCCCCTTGAGTGAAATTGGAATGGCCCTCACTTAGAAAACCCTAGCTCTAGAGATGGCACATTGGCGCTATTTCCGGGACTTCAAGGCATGTTGTGGGGGGTCCCCTAGTTGAAACTCGGCGTCCCGAATCCACCGAAATCGATAGATTCATGATGCGAGCTACGGTTTGGGTGCTGCGGGCATCTTGGTCTGGCAACCCGAGGCCATTCAGGGACACTTTAAGGAATTGCTCTAGGGCACGGAACCCAAATCGGCGAGCGGACTTGGATTTCGTCGGCTCCCATAGGTGCAAGTGGCCATTGGGGACGTATCCACAGTGGCCATGCATGCCCAAGAGTATTCAGACGAGAAATGACCCCCTTGAGCAAGATTGGCATGGCCTTCACTAAGGAAAAACACTAGCTCCGGAGATGGCACATTGGCACCATTTCCGGGGGTTGGAAGCACACTATTGGGGGGTCCCCTAGCTGAAACCCAGCATCTCGGATCCACCGAAATCGACGGATTCATGATTCGAGCCACGATTTGGGTGCTGAGGGAATCTTATTCAGGAAGCCCGGGGCCATTTGGGGACACTTTGAGGATTTGCTCTGGGGGCACGAAACCCAAATCGGCAAGCGGAACAAGGTTCCGTTAGCTCCCACGGGTGCACATGGCCATTGCGGATGTGTCCACATTGGCCACGCATGCCCCAGATCATTCAAATAAGGAATGGCCCCCTTGAGAAAGATTGGCATGGCCTTCACTAAGGAAAACCCTAGCTCTGAAGATGGCACATTGACACCGTTTCTGAGACTTTGAGGCACGCTGTGGGGGGTCCTCTAGCTAAAACTCGGCATCCCAGATCCACCGAAAATGATGGATTTGTGATCCGAGCCATAATTTGGGTGATGTGGGCATCTTGGTTCGGCACCCTGAGGCCATTCAGGGACACTTTAAGGAATTGCTTCGGGGGCATGCAACCCAAACCGACGAGCGGAATTGGATTCCGTCAGCTCCCGTAGGTGCAAGTGGCCATTGGGGACGTGTCTACGGTGGCCATGCATGCCTAGGATTCTTCAGACGAGAAATGACCCCCTTGAGCAAGATTGGCATGGCCTTCACTGAGCAAAACCCCTAGCTCCATAGATGGCACAATAGCACCATTTTCGAGGGTTGACGCCATGCTGTGGGGGGTCCCCTAGCTGAAACTCAGCATCTCGGATCCACCAAAATCGACGGATTCGAGATCCGATCCATGATTTGGGTGCCGAGGGCATCTTGGTCCGACACCCCGGGGCCATTTGGGGACACTTTGAAGATTTTCTCTAGGGGCACGAAACCCAAACTGGCAAGCGAACTTGGATTCATTCGGCTCCCATAGGTGCAAGTGGCCATTGTGGACATGTCCACGGTGGCCAAGCATGCCCAAGAGTCTTCGGACGAGAAATGACCTCCATGAGCAAAATTGGATCACCTTTCTTTCACATTTGTGAAGACCTGTGATCACTAAGGTTACTAATAACTTGTTCTAACACTAAGGCCATTTCCCTAGTAGAACGCATGGAGAGTAGAGCTAACACCTAACATGATTTTGGATGTCAAGGCTATAGGAGACCACCAATCGCAATGATATATATAATAAGGAGTTATTCCTTCTCATACCATCAATATCACGCTCTTTTATTTGTAATTAGCTTCATGGAGGAATTAACTATGGTTCATGAAAAGACCCTTAGGAGGATATATTAAGTTTAGGGAGGACAACTTGGCTTGAGATTTATCCTTCTAAGATTATAGGGTTACATCCCTTGGAGGTTTATGATTAGGGCTCAGTAAGGGAGTGTGCAATTTTTGCACATTTGGGTCAAATTTACAAAATCGTCGACCGGGCACATATGGATACCGTTCCCAGCTAGAAACTTCCTAGACCCACTTGCAAGACTCCCTGGAACCCATTTTTGTTGCATGGTTGGAATTCTATGCCCTTGGTAGGTATCCAGTAGGTGTCCCTGAAGGCCTTTTGGATGTGAGACGGAACGAGCCATAGAATGACGACTGTGGCTCGGATCGACAAACTGTCAACTTCGTTGGATTTAGGACGTCGGGATAGTGCTAGGGGTTCCCCTCTCCCTTGATCCCATGGCCCAGGTGTCATCTTGTAGGTCCATTTTGGAAACTAGGGTTTTGCTTAGTAAGGGAGTGTGCAATTTTTGCACATTGGGGTCAAATTTGCAAAATCGTAGACCAGGCACTTATGGCTAGCGTTCCCAACTGGAACCTTCCTAGACACACTTGCAGGACTCCCCGGAACCCGATTTTATTGCATGGTTGGAATTCTATGCCCCCGGTAGGTATCCAACAGGTGTCCCTAAAGGCCTTTTGGATGCAAGATGGAACGAGTCATAGAATGATGACTGTGGCTCATATTGACAAACCATCGACTCCATTGGATTCAGGACGTCGGGATAGTGCTAGGGGTTCCCCTCTCCTCTGGTACCATGGCCCAAGTGTCATCTTGCAGGTCCATTTTGGAAACTAGGGTTTTGCTCAGTAAGGGAGTGTGCAATTTTTGCACATTGGGGTCAAATTTGCAAAATCGTCGACTGGGAACTTATGGCTAGCGTTCCCAACTGGAACCTTTCTAGACACACTTGCAGGAGTCCCTAGAACCCGATTTTGTTGCACGGTTGGAATTATATGCCCCCGATAAGTATCCGGCAGGTGTCCTTGAAGGCCTTTTGGATGTGATACAGAACGAGCCATAGAATTATGAACATGGATAGGATCGAAAAATCGTCAAATCCATTGGATTCAGATGTCGGGATAGTGCTAGGGGTGCCCCTCTATTCCGGTCCCATGGCCCAGGTGTCATCTTGTAGGTCCAATTTGGAAACTAAGGTTTTGCTTAGTAAGGGAGTGTGCAATTTTTGCACATTGGGGTCAAATTTGCAAAACGTCGACCGGGAACTTATGGCTAGCGTTCCCAGCTAGAAAATTCCTAGACAGACTTGTAGGACTCCCCGAAACCCGTTTTTGTTGCACGGTTGGAATTCTATGTCTCTGATAGGTATCCAGCAGGTGTCCCTGAAGGCCTTTTGGATGCGAGATGGAACAAGCCATATAATGACGACCGTGGCTCGGATCGACAAACTGTCAACTTTGTTGGATTCAGGACGTCGGGATAATGCTAGGGGTTCCCCTCTCATCTGGTCCCATGGTCCAGGTGTCATCTTGTAGGTACAATTTGGGAACTAGGGTTTCGCTCATTAAGGGAGTGTGCAATTTTTGCACATTGGGGTCAAATTTGCAAAATCGTCAACCGAGCACTTATGGCTAGCGTTCCCAGCTGGAACCTTCCTAGACACACTTGCAGGACTCCCCAGAACCCGATTTTGTTGCACGGTTGGCATTCTATGCCCCCGGTAGGTATCCAGCAGGTTTCCTTGAAGTCCTTTTGGATGTGAGACGGAACGAGCCATAGAATGACGACCGTGGCTCGAATCGAAAAACCATCGACTCAGTTGGATTCATGACGTCGGGATAGTGCTAGGAGTGCCCCTCTCCTCCGGTCCCATGGCCCAGGTGTCATCTTGTAGGTCCATTTTGGAAACTAGGGTTTTGCTTAGTAAGGGAGTGTGCAGTTTGGTGATGATGATGGTGATGGTGATGGTGATGAAGATGATGATGAGAGAAGAATATGATGATGATGGAGATTTTGATGAGGAACCTAGAGATGACAATGATGATGAAGATGTTGATGATGGTTGTTGGCCCGGTTTTGCAACCAGGCTTAGTGCTATGGGCACCTGCTAACTAGTAGCAGCAGTTTCAATAGAATTAAACAAGAAACTAATCTAAACAAAACTAATCATGGATCTATGCAAGAATATAAGCAAATAATGGAAATATTTTAAAAACAAGAACAAGAAAATGTGAAAGAATAAATTTGTATTTAAAAATGGGGCAAGCTAATGCTTGCAATAGTAATACCTCCAATGGTGAAGGTTGATGTAGAGCAACTCCCAAGATAAGTAGCTCCAAGCTCCAAGAGGTCTCCTTCTCCAAGGTTGCTAACAATGGCCAAAATACTCAAGGGAGATTTCGGCAGCATGAGGATGAGATAATGGATGGATGTGAAATGAGGATCCCCTACCACCTTTTTATAGGTTTTGGTGGTGGGGAATACCATTTGTGGTTTTGTGGAAACCCAAATGGTATTGACCAACATGGTTTAGGTACTTTTCCCTCCTTTTTCCTTTTTTGAATAAAATTAATATTTTAATTCCCTTTTTAATATTTTGGGAATTTGGACCCTTTTTGAGGGTTTTTTATGCTTTTCAGGAAAAATAATCTTTTTGAGTGGGAAAAAGGGGTGTACTAAGGTCTTTTGGTGACCTTTTGTTGGTTTCAAAGGCTCAGATGGTGGAAAAGTGGACAAATGGGTCATGTGAATAAGGGAATGAGCTAGTGAGCACTTTTTAGGTGTTAACAGATTGCCCCCTGATGTGTGAGGGCAGGAGCTCATCGTATGGCCGATAGACATCATAGTTCTTTTGTCTTTTTTCTAGGGTTTAGGGAGAGAAGAGACCGGTTGGAGATTGGAGCCATGGCCCTTGGAAGCTGCAAAAAAATAAAATTTTACATGGCCTCAATATGAATGAGGTATAATCTCTGATAATGGACGAGGCGGGCATTCCCATGCTCGTATCAAGACATGTACATAACAATTAGTCCCAAGAAGGGGGATCTAATACATAAAGAATCTACTGGTACATCATAATGGTCCAGGGGGGACATTATCTTGGGATATACTCCTGATCATAACTGATCTCAATAACTGATACACTGGGTTAACTGATGAACTGCTAAAACTGAAGGTGTCCAACATCTGTAGGGACTCAAAGACTCTGAGTTATCTCTGAGAAATAATGTAACTGTATACTCAAGGGAGTATGAAACTGGGGTACTTCTGAATACTGTCGCCATGCGCAACCCGGATATCTCTAGAAAAAGTGTAAATGGTATCCATTGGAAGATTCTCAAATGTGGAGGAGTCAGGAGGTATCCGGGGTCTTCTACTAATAACTGAAAGGATCAATGTCCTGTGCGAATCTCAACGATGCGATCAAGGTGTTGAAGTCGAGCATGTGAGAAACAATCATTTGGAAAGGTACTGAGGATTCCTCTCGAAATGACTCGTAGGCACTCATCATAAATGGTAATGAGTCCAAGACACAGGGACCTTTAGGTCGATCCTCTGGAATAAATGTTGTTGTCGTCGACAGAGGGAGACCAGCAACTAACAAGGAAATGATTTTTCCTTGATAGGAGCACGAGTTGTAGAACTGAAGTGTTGTAGTACTGATGGTAGGAGTGACATACTTGTGGGGTTGGGAAATAACTGGGTGAAAGAGTGGGTAGACTCAAACTTCCTTTGTTTAGAGCATGATGACATGGTTGACCTGGCAGCGTAGGGAACTGACTTGTAGGTGAGGGGATCATTGCTTTGATTGACTGAATGGTATATATTGAATCTGGGGGGGGAGGATGAGCTGATAGGTGCTGTCGAGGGATTTTCAAGGTGACGTACTGTAGAATACTTTGAACAAAGGCGACCAATCATGGGGAAGCTGTCATATGAGTAGATGTGATCTATCGTGGCGCCAAGAGGCACCATTGGGTCCTTCTACGTAGTTTTAATGAGCTCCAAGAAGGGATAAAAGTGTGCTCTGAGATGGTACTGTCCTGTGGATTTGTGAGCCCAGGACTGTTCGTGCTCATTGGTGCTTTCATTTTTAAGGAGTCTTAAAGTGACAAGAAGACTCTGTAGTGGTTATGACTACTGTCCTGTTTGTTTTATGAGCCCAAGATGGTGATTGCTCGTGTTCGATTTCATGTTTAGAGAGTCTGAAAGCGGTAAGGGGACTCCATTGGTGTTTCTTTTTCGTAAGTTTAGTCTCCAAGGCCCGAAAAGGCATAAAATGATGCGGATGGAGAACTCTTCTAGCCGATGTGACTAGAGTATACCTTTTTCGTAATTAGTCTACGAGGTCCGGAAAAGGGGTAAAATTATACCAGGTAGACGCCCTTTCATATACGTTTTAGCGAGCATGAAAGTAAGCAAGATTGCTCAGCGATATTTTCATTGTTTTAGGAGTAAGAAAAGAGCTTAACAGAAACTCCCTAAGTGCCTTTTTCGTAAAAGGGATTGCTCGGCCCGAAAAAAGGGATAAAATTATACTGAACAAAAATGGATAGATGGGAGCGAGAAAAGGTCTCAAGCATCATCATGTGTGTGGGATACTGGATCCGGTGACATAAAGATTGTCACAAAGGGGGCTGCGGCCGTTGTGGCACGCAAACCGAGGCAATGAGAGGGCATTTTGAAAAAAAATAAAAAATGGCCGAAAAGTATGGGCGTGAGAGCGAGAAATGATCTCAAGCATCATCACGAGCGTGAAAAACTGAATCTGACGATATAAAGACTGTCAAAAATGGAGAACGATGGATGTGGCACGTAAACCGAGGTGATGAGGGGGCATGGGAAAAAATGCCCGAAAAATCTAGGCATGAGAGCGAGAAATGATCTCAAGCATCATCACGAGCGTGGAAAACTGAATCCGGCGATATAAGACTCGTAAAAAATGGAGAACGGTCGATGTGGCACGCAAACCGAGGCGACGAGGGGGGCATGGGAAAAAATGCCCAAAAAATCTAGGCGTGAGAGTGAGAAATGATCTCAAGCAGCATCACGAGCGTGGAAAACTGAATCCGGGATATAAGACTCGTCAAAAATGGAGAACGGTCGATGTGGCACGCAAACCGAGGCGACGAGGGGGCATGGGAAAAAATGCCCAAAAAATCTAGGCGTGAGAGAGAGAAATGATGTCAAGCATCATCACGAGCGCAGAAAATTGAATCCGACGATATAAGGCATGCCAAAAATGGACAACGGCCGATATGGCACGCAAATCGAGGCGACGAGGGCGCCCAAAAAATGGTCCCAAAAATGGAGCTGGTGAAAACTAGAAAAGGAAAGAACTGTCATGAAGTTCTCGCTGCACTGATTCCAATGGTACCAATGGTTTGAGAAACGGACGTCGTATGAAACCGGAATGGCGGTTGGAAAAATGGTGGAATTTCTATAAATAGGGCGTGGGGCCCATATGACGTGTCATTGTTACGTGCGAGTTTGGCAGAGCAGTCAGAGCTATTTCTTGATTTTCGGGAGATTTCACTGTTGGTTTTCGATTATGCGAGTTTCAGGTAACTCTATTTTCTTTATCCTTTTCAATTATGTCTTTTTTGTTTGGCGGCGGGCCCCCGAAGGCCGTGAAATTCCACGTTGACCTTCCAACGTGGAATATCGCGGGTTTTGGGTCTCTTCCCGCGATGAACCGTGCGGGTTTTAGGCTGACAGTCACGATGTTCATCGCGACTGTGAGGATGGAACCCGTGATGTTCATCACGAGTTCATGGGAGATAGTCGCGATGTTCATCGCGACTGTCTGGCAAAAATCCGCGATGTTCATCGCGGGTTTTTGACTGGAGGCCGCGATGATCATCGCGGGTTTTAGCTTGGAGGCCACGATGGTCATCGCGGCTTTTGGTGGAAAAGCCGCAATGGGATTTTTTCAAAAAAAATTGTGCTGGGGCTAAAAATTTCTTCTGTTTTCTGGCAGGATGTTGAGGAGACCGTTGTCCTCATGGCGAGAGCGGGAGATCGATGATGATCTGATGGAGAAGATTCAGACTGATCCGGGGGTGCGACAGACTCTAGCTGTGAGCGGACTTTTGAAGTTCGCTCAGATCCCACCTATTCGTTCAGTGAGACGGCTCCTGAACAAGCTGGTGAGTTGGTGGGTGCCGGCGGAGGGTGCTTTCATTATTGGGGGTGAGAGGTTAGAGATCACCCTCACAGATGTCTATTTTCTGACTAGGTTGCCTCATTTGGGGGAGGTGGGCGATCTCTTGCCGAGGATCCCACCGGGTGTAGATATGGAGGACTTGTTACAGACCTTCTGTGTTGGTGATGCCGTTTTGCAGAACAGATCTATTAGTCTGCGATCCCTACGTGAGTGGGATATGCGAGCTATTGGGGCATGTGTTCTGCGGATATTGGCTGCTGCTGCGCCACATCGTGTCTGGGGGACAAACGATGTTGGTGGATTCTATTCTTCGAGGGACTTACTATGCCTGGGGGCAGATATTTCTAGCTAGTGTCCAGAGAGATCTGGACAAGGCCAGTCGAGAGGGAGGAGATTTTTGTTATGCCTCCTTTCTATGCTGTTTTTTCTTCGAGCGGTTGCCGACCTTACGACCGCGGGTACCCATTCGTGCTGGTCTGGTGAGTGAGCCTCGCATGATGCGGTGGGGGCAGATGATGCCTCGTGGCGGCGGTGGTGTCCGCGGTTTCTTTACGGAGGATTTTTATGAGCAGTGGGAGCAGATGCCCCTGCTGATTGAGGACTACCCCTATGCCGGCATGGACTATCGAGGCGACCCAGAGATGCCTCGTGCCCCAGGACAGGCCTGGAGTTTCGACGGTATGTTTTGTGTTTTATTTTATACTATATCATGTGTTGTTTGATTTATCATTGATGATTATAGTTGGATAGTATATGATGGCTTACTTGCTTTGTGCAGATGTGGGTCCAGTGCCACCAGCCGACTACGTGGCTCGTCAGGGGTGGGCGATGGTGGTCGCTCATCCACCTGCAGCGGTACCACCTCCGCGTGGTGGAGGATTTGCGGCCCGTGGGAGAGGGGTTGGCCCTCGAGATGACGCCATAGAGGGTGTCAGATAGACCTTCGACAGGATCCTAGCTGGACTCCCCGAGGATGGTTGGAGAGACCTGGATCGGGATATTTTGGAGGGTTGCCTCGGTGCGCCGCCTAAGTGGCGGTCGCTCTTGTTGAGGACAGCGGTGTTTGTGGCAGAGCATAGGGGCGGTGGACGAGATGATCCAGCAGGGCCGGCTGAGAGGAGGATATGTCTGCGGGATGATCCCACGGGGTCGGCGGAGCAGAGAGTTCGGGCTCGTCATGACCCGGGAGGGCCCGCAGAGGAGGAGCCGGAGGAGCCTAGGGATCCTGATGAGTAGATGATATTGTATCTGCCCCCAAATGCTGATGAGCATATGGGGAAGCATTTTTTGTACAACTTATGTATTTTTTGTATATCGGGTGCTGAGGGCACCTATGACATGTTGACTGTTATGTTATATATATATATGTGTATATTTATTTGGATATATTGTCGTGTATGCACGTGGATGCAGATTTTGTCTTTTTTATATGCCCATGGAGGCACATGTTTATGCACGTGGATGTAGTATTTTGTTATTTGTATATGCCCGTGGAGGCACATGTTATGCACGTGGATGCAGTATTTTGTTATTTGTATATGTTTGTGGAGGCACATGTTATGCACGTGGATGCATTTTCTTTATGGATATGCCCGTGGAGGCACATGTTATGCACATGGATGCATATTTTGGTTATGACATGATGTGATTGGTGTGCCAGTCAAGGACATTGTTGGCCATATGGTCTGCTACACTATTGAGGTGTCTTGGGACATGTGTGAATGAAATGGATTCAAACTGTCTAACAATTTGTTTAGTGCGCAGGAATTTTCTGAAAAGACAGGGATCGCGTACCTGGTAATCATTGTTGAGCTGGGAAACCGGGAGCTGTGAGTCCAAGAAAACGTTGAGGTGACGGATGCTCATTTGGAGAGTTGCGGCCAGGAGACCGGTCACGGCATCGTATTCATCTTGGTTATTGGTGGCGGCACCTAAACATATTCCGTCAATGTGAATTAACTCATTTGAAGGAGAGTATAATACCCAAGCTGCGGAGGCGAGATTGGGAGACCAACGGCTTGCACCATCAGCGAAACCGACATAGCAGAGTGGAAGAGGATCCATCTGTGGTCATGCAGAGAAAAACAAATATTTAGGTTTTTTGAATTTTTTGTGAGAAAAAAGAAAGGAAGCTTATACTAGAATGGACGGTGGTGTCCATCAGATTCTCTATGGGTAAAATCGTTTAAGGTACAACACGTTGCGTGGGTTGCGTAGGGGACTTCCTTCTGAATTGGTCAGAATGTATGCCCCCTACCCGAGGCAAGTGTGTACGATGTAGGGGCCTTGCCACATAGATACAAATTTTCCCTTTCCGGTTTTGTCGTGGGCTTGATCGTAAGCGAGGACAAGGTCTCCCTCAGAAAAGGTTCTAGGGTGGACGTGTTTGTCGTAACTTAGTTTTGATCGTTGTTTGGCTGCTTCCATGTTTTGAATAGTTGTGCGCCGATAGTCATCGGCCTGCTCTAGGAGTAGTAAACGTTGCTCAATCGGGGAAGTGTCTGGTAGGAGTTCAACGGCGATATGTAGGGATGGAATCTGACACTCGATAGGGAGGACGGATTCGGCACCATGAACTAAATGGAAAGGGGTAAAACCGGTGGCGGTTTTGGTTGAGGTGCGGTAAGCCCATAGTGCCGGGAAAAGCATGTGGTGCCAATTGGATTTGTGTTTGTCTACAGTGCATTGGAGAATGGTCTTCAAAATTTTATTGATCGCTTCGACTTGGCCGTTTCCTTCGGGATAGTAGGCGGAAGAGAAATGGTGGTCAAATTTCAACATGGTTGATAATTCTTTCCAGACGGCATCTTCGAAGTGAGAGCCATGGTCAGAGACTAGCTGCTTCGGCACTCTGAAACAAGTGATAACATGGTTGAAGAAAAACCGTGCTGCAGTATCGGCCTTGCAATTGTAAGTCGGCATGGCTTCTTCCCACTTGGTGAAATAATCTACGGCCACAATGATGTGTTTGTGACCGCCGGCTGACGTGGGGTTGCAGTCGAGGAAGTCGATGGCCCATTTGCAGAATGGTCCAACAGTGACGACTGGATGAAGGGGGGCAGGGGGGTTCTTGCTTTGGGAGCAAAGAGTTGGCAGTTCTGGCAATGCTTGACTGCGGTGATACAATCAGTAAACAATGATGGCCAAAAATAACCTGCCCGAATGATCTTCTGGGCGGTGGCCATGCCGGAGAAATGGCCTCCGCAGGCACCGCTATGACAATCATTGAGGACTTGTTCTGCCTCACTATGGGATAGGCAGCGGCGTAGGATGGTATCAACGCCGCGTCGGTAAAGTACATCCCCTAACAAGAGGTATCGGGGGGCATGGTGTCGTATGCGACGGCGTCCGTCACGATTGATGTTTGGTCGAAATTTTTGCGTGCGGAGGTAAATCAAAATGTCTCCGTACCATGGGTCGTCAGACGAAATGATGAAGATTTGTTTGTCAATCAGATTCGTTTGGATAGCGGGTGATGACGAAGAGGACGGGAGGTTGGTGATGAGGTGAGCAAGCACGAGGGATTTGGTGCTTTTAGGAGTTCTGAAAGTAAGGTCATATTCCTGGAGGATAATGACCCATTTAGCAACACGACCTTGTAGGAGCCGCCGGGTTAGGAGATAGACCATAGGATTGGAATCGGCCACAACCGTGGTATGAATGAGTAGAATGTAGTGCCGCAATTTTTGTACAGAAAAGACTACAGCTAGGGCTAATCTTTCCTCGTATGGGTAACGTAGGGGTGGGCCAGACAAGGTCTGGCTGACGTAATAGATCACATGCTCTTGGTGAGAGGCATCTTATTGGACCAAGACTCCGGACACGGCATGTTCAGATGCCGAGACATAAAGGGTGAAGTTCTTAGAGAAATATGGAGGGGATATCAAGGGGGCTTGTGTGAGAGCTTTCTTGAGGGCTTCGAATGCCGTGTCTGCTTGTTCATCCCAAACAAAGGGTATGTGGGTACGAAGTAAGCGTAAGAATCTATGGACTTTGGTGGCGTAATCAGGAACGAAGCACCTAAGGAAATTGGATCGCCCTTGTAGACTCTGGAGCTGCCGAAGCGTGCGAGGGGGGGGAAGTTCTAAGATGGCTTTGACTTTTAGGGGATCAACAGTAATTCCGTCTTGGGAAACAATGAAACCCAACAACCGGTCTGCCGGAACGCAAAAGACACACTTGTGTGGGTTCAAGCAGATTTTATATTTGTGATAACGCAGGAAAACTTGCCGAAGGTCATTAAGGTGGTCTGATCGTTTTTGGGAACGAGCTGTAAGGTCATCAAGATAGACTCGCAGGATATGGACCAAGTCGTGAAAGCAATAGGTCATAGCTCACTGGAAAGTGGCACCAGCATTTTTAAGGCCGAATGGCATGACGCGATAGGCAAAGGTGCCCCATGGGGTGGTGAAGGCAGTCTTGTACTGATCCTCCTTGCGGATGTGAATTTGGTTGTATCCGGAAAACCCGTCCATGAAAGATAGGAATTCATGGCCCGCACACTCATCAATGAGTTGGTCAAAGAATGGTGTGGGGAAATTGTCTTTTGGACAAGCGTGGTTTAAATCACAGAAGTCGGTGCATACTCTAAGGGTTCCTTGCTTTTTGTTTACGGGAACGGGGTTCGACACCCAGGTGGTGTACGGAATAGGATAAATGAATCCTGCTTTGCGAAGTTTCTCGACCTCAGCTTTAACAACTGGGAGTTTGGAAGGATGAATGGGTCGCTGTTTCTGACGAACAGGGGGTACCTCAGGCCATGTATCAATGTGGTTCTCTATAATGGCGGGGTCAAGACCAAGCATTTCAGTATAGGACCAGGCGAAAACATCCCGGAATTCTTGAAAAAGCTTTTTATACGCCTGAGTTTCTGCTTGAGTGCAAGATGCGCCCAGTGAGATGAACTCAGGTTTCCCTGGTGTTGTGGAAATATCTATTTGTATAATGGGGGAAATGTTGGACATGTTCCCTTCTTCAAAGGCATCCGGTGCTGGGATGGGGTCCTTTAACCAATCGACCTTAGTGGGTATGAAATATTTTGATTCGACCGATAGCTGGTTGGATGCGGTGGATGTGGATGCTTCCGGGAGGAAGTACGAGCGATGATGCATATCATCCCAAGGGTAGTCGGGTTCAGTAAGTGTCTCCAAAATTTGCTCATCAGTATTGAAGTAGTCAGACCATAAATCAAGGGGTTCTGGTTTGAAAGTTGTTGAAATCATATAGATTGTATTGAATTCTTCCGACGAGGATGATGGCAGGGGGTAGATCTCCTCGATGAGGGGAGGAGATATCTCCAAATCAACGTTGTTTAACTCATACAATGCTACTCTATAGTTCGGGAGATCAGGACAATGGTGAGAGTAGTGGCCGTACACACTACATATGGCACAATGATGGTTGGTGCGTAGTGATTTGTCATGAGGCTGAGGAGGTGGCTCTAGTCTAACTACTGGGATGCTGATGTCATCGTCTAACATATTCATATGCTCCTGGAGCTCCGGTAACTGTGGGCATCGATGAGTTGGATGGCCTATCTCATCGCACAACGAGCATTTAGGAGGAGCTCAAAACACGGGTGAGGGTTTGACTGCCTTAGGAGGTGGTATAGCAGTGTACGGTTGTGGACCTCTGCCCCCAGTGGGCTTGACGAGAGGAGGAGGATTCATTGACGCCGAAGGGATTGTGACACCAGGAGGAGGTTGAGTAGTGGTAACAATAGGTTGTACCGGTTGGAGGATGACGTTTGGTGTCAGAGGTGGAACGGGAGAGGGAATGTACCACACGGGTAATCCCAAGGTTAAGCCGGGGAGACTAAGGGTAGCCATAACCGGGGAACTTACCACTCCCAAGGGAGGGAATAGGAAGGGGATAGTGTGAATAGGTGTAACGCCAATGTGACTAGGTACCAATGGTGGTTTAGGAAACAAAGGAGGTTGATTGTTGGATGTTTGTAGATTGTGGGAAAGAGTACATAGGTCAGATACGGCGGTCGTGGCTGGAGGAGGTGGAAAAGATTGAAAGGTTGAGGTCATTGGCGTATCTGAGTAAAGTCCGGGTCCCACAGAAGAAACAAAGGAAGTGGTTGCACTAGAAACGGGTTGTTCAACCATGGGGAGAACATTTTCGGGTGCTGCAGAGGCATTGGGATCATAGTAGGTGAGTTGGTCGATTTTAACCACGCGTCCCTCATGGGGGAACATCATGGTACGAAAAACAGATGAGGAAACTGATTTCATGGCGTACATGTAGCTGCAGCCGAGTAAGAGGTTATAATCGAGTTGGGAATTAATGACCTCTATATCGATGAGCACAGTTTTACCACCCAACTGGACGGGGACATTGGGTAGTAGACCTTGAGGTTGTGCTGACCGGCCGTCGTAGGCCCGCAATGTAGTGGTGGATTGCTGGTATAGTAGGGGATCCCAACTTTTTCCAAATGAATGTGGACATGACGCATGTAGAGGCACCCTCATCGATGATACAACGATGGATGACAAGATTCCAAATGGAAACGGAAACTTGGACTGCTATGGTGGAAGGCAGACGTGGTTCGGACTCGTCCAAATCAAAGGTCATCAATTTCGAATCATTTGGGTCAATCGCCCCAATGGCGGAAAGTAAAGTCTTGTGCTGCGTAGGACAGTTTTTCAAGGCTTCTAACGCAGACATGGCTGCGGGAGACTGAGCTAAGTCATCGACGATGTTGTAATTTGACGCAGCCCGTGCATTAGGGTTGTTGTTGATACGGTGAAGTGGGAAGCGAGGTGCTTTAGAGGCACCATTGAGTGGAAGCTGGGGTATACGTAATGTCTGATCTGTGGGATGAGCGTTAGTATCTTTATTGGCGGGGGGGGCTTCGGAGGCAGAGCCATACTGGTTCCGATGGGTTTGGATGTTGACATCGACAGTTGACATCATCAACAAGTGGTGTGTACCTGAATCAAACATTGGTTGATTAGGAGCGGCGTAAGTGATTTGTTGTGGTGGCACGTTGCCCTGTGGGGGAGATAATGGCTGAGTGTTCACCACTTCTTGTGTTGGAAAAGGGTTTTGTAACACCAAAGGTTGATTTTGTGGTGGTGGAGGGTTGGGTGGTGGCTGAGGAGCCACTTTTCCTTGACGATGGGCATCGTCAGTCCAGAGTTGTCGAGCTCGCTCCAAATGTGGGCAAGTGTGTGTATAATGGCCATAGACCCCACAAATAGAACAAGGATGGTTTGTTCACAAACTAGGGTTTTTGGCTTGCTTGGGCGGCCGATCAGGGTTCTGATGAGCAGGTGCCGCATTATTATTTTGTGGAGGATGGGGAGGTTGTGGACCTTGGTTATTGTGTTGGTTATTGCCACGGTTACGTCCTCTTCCACGGTTTTGTTGCCCACCCTGGTTGCGTTGGTTATTTTGGTATTGGGGCTGATTCTATTGTGCATATACCTGCCCTTGAGCATTAGGGGGATTTTGGGGAGCCGCAGGTGCAGGAGCAGTTTGCGGTGGATAATATGCTGGTGGACCTGGAGGTGGTCCAGCTGCCTGTTGGGGTTGTTGGTACCCCTGAGCTGTTGGAGGTGTGAGATTAGCTGGTGCAGCTGGCTGTGGGTAATGCATCTGTTGTTGTGGGAACTGAATGGGGTTCTGTGTGGCAGGTTGATTATAGTATGTAGGAGGTACATATGCCAATGGCGTTTTCCCATAACAATGTTGTGGACAAGAGGGTCCATGAGTGTGATGGGTCTGGTTTGTAGGAGTGTAAGAAGTTGTCGCTCCGGAATTGGATGTAGCCCTAGAAAGGTCTGGGGCGTGTATGGTGCTCACCATGCTGAAAGGTTTAGCTTGCGGTGTGATTTGTCCAATAATGCCATCAGCGGCATGTGATGCCCCCGGTGCGTCACCGCGTGAAGAGTCACCTCGTGGGGCGTCTGGTATGATTGTGTATAGATAACTCGACTGGGCGTAAATGAGATCAAACTGTTGGGCTTTGAGGATGGCCTCTTCTTCAGACTGGGGTCTTTCGGATGCCACATCCTTCGCAATGAGAGGGAGGAGGGATTTTAGAAACCAATCTAGGAAGATACGATCATCTAATTTGATTTTGCAGAGGCTTCAGCGTCGATGCCACTCATAAATGTGGTCCGTGATGTGGGTGGCCGTGTTCTGTCTGCAAGACAGTAGGATCTCGACGCCCGCATCATAGTGGACAGGTAATTGAAAGAACTGTAGGAAGGTCGAGGAAAGGGAGGTAAAGGTGGCATGCGTCCCATGAGGCTGCTCGATATACCACTTGGCTGCAGAGCCAGTGAAGGTGCGCTGTAATAGACAGAGGCGGACAGAATTGTCCACTATGGAGTTGGAGGAACACCATAGATGGAAGGACATGATATGGTTCTGGGGGTCCTCACCTGCCTTACCCTCAAACTTAGGGATGTCGGAGGGGAGTTTGGTGGGCATGTGAGGCCACGCAGGATCATGTCGGATGGGATCATTGGTGAGTCTGGCTAAGTCTGGTAAGTTAAGACTTGCCATATATGGTAAGCTAGCAGATGCAGTGACTGGAACTGGGACATGACTAGTCATGGTGGCATGATGTGGGGATCCAGTAGCACCTAAAGGTATGCTAGGTATTGAAGGTATATATCCTCCAATACCTGTGGTCTGGTAAGGGCCAGCGCTTCCTAGTGCAACATGGGTCACACCAGGGTTAGGAATAGTAGTGGTGATTCCTGGCATAGGGTTTGTGGAAACCAGAGGGGGTGTGACCCCTATGTTGGGCATACCCATAACAGGTGGTGGCCCTGTGTTGGGAATTCCTATAACAGGAGGTGGCCCTGTGTTGGGCATTCCTAAATGTGGAGTGTTGCCCATATTGGGCATACCCAGGGGGGTGGTTGTTGCCATGGATGGCATTGCAGTAGAAGGGTCTGTAGACATCTCTCCTATGGTGCTGGTAAAGAGTGGATCAAATGGTGTTCCAGACATAATGTTGGTCGGGAATAACACAGTGGGGTTTTCAGATTCTGCCTCAGAATCAGAAGTGAAGTGAGGCGTGTCAGAATCGGATGACTGTCTAGTTTACCGACGATGTGTCGAGCCAAGGGATAAGGCTCGGCGTCGGTGACGTGGCGAGCCAAGTAGACTGAACTATGGGAGTTCACCCTGTAGACGACGAGAGCGTCTAAAATTCTCAATGGTGAGAAAATAAGTTTTTGTGGAAAAATCTGTATGTGTAAAATGGTAATGTATAAAAAACTCAAAACCCTAATGCAACCAAGGGTGCAAGAAGGGGAGTGAAAATGAAGGCTCTTAGGCCAAAAAATCAACCTCAAAAAAGGCACTTATTCTAGCAGCTGTGCTACAATAAGTGGAGGGATGCAACAAATGGTCAGAGTACCAAAATGCAAACAGCTTCTAGAAAAAATAGGTGTAACTAGACCAAAGGTGGGTTGAATCATGCAAACACCTAACTAAAAGTATTGTGAATCAACAAACTATATTCTCTGAAAGGTGATGAAATCCAAGTTAGACAATATTGAGTGTTAAGTCCACGGCTAGATATCCCCCTACCGGGAGGGACACCGGGTAATCAATCCTAAAGAATGGCTACTAGGATACTCCGTTCATGACGCGTCGAGAAAAGGTAAATTTGTCGTTTGGTCCTTGATCGCAATATCCCAATACAGGGATATCCTGAGAACTGCGAATGGTATCCCTTCGGTTACTGAATGGATTTCGGTATTCCACTCAGGCTTCCGGAACCATCCTTGCGACTTCAACCCTCCTAGGGGAGAGGCCTTCCCACAAACCGGTTGTGACCGCGCCAATAAATACTAAGAGATTTTAGCTCCCTAAATGGACAACTTCTATGTCTCAGATGTAATAACTGAGGGGTGTTATTGGAACACATATCCCCCCAATACTACCTAGCTACAAAGTTCTTTTAGTGTTCCCCAAGTGGGGTTAAAAGTGTGTTGAAATTAGGGTAAGTTTTAAAGCTCAGTTCAATTAAGTGTTTGAGTGGGTGCACGTGTGGTAGTGTAAACTGAACTTGAAAGAAGTAAATGCTTTATAGAAAATTTTCAAAAAAAAAGGATTTTTTGAAAATAAAAAAGCAAATATTTATGACTTTTTTCAATAAATGGAAATTAAATGCTTTGCAAAATTAACTAAAAAACAAAGGATCTTTTGAATCATGAAAGCAAATAATAGACTTCTTTAAAGAAATAAATGGTTTTCTTTTCAAGGAAATTGCTAAGGGCAAGATTTTTAAAGAAGTAAATAGGAAAAATTTTTAACCTAGATAAACTGCAAAATAAGTCTTTCTTTCACTTTCTTGAAATTTTTTTAAAAAGTCTTTCTAGATGTGCATTTAAATAGTAAAAAAAATTTCTATGGCTGTAAAATATGTAGAATTTATTACTGTAAAAATGTGCTATGTGGGCAGAAAATACAGTAAAAATTAATTTTTTAAATCGGAATGGCCGAATGAAAAAATTAGCATCGTAGGTTTTGACAGAAAATCCGTGATGGATCGCGCGGGTTTCTGTTGCACAGTCGCGATGGACCGTGCGGGATTTCGGTGCACTGTCGCAATGTGCAGCGTGGAAAATGTTCGCGAAGCCGCAATGTGCAGCGCGCAAATAGGCCGCGAAGCCGTGGGGGACCGCGCGGAAAAGGGCCGCGTAGTTGCGATGTGCAGCACGGCAAAAGACCGCGAAGCCGCGATGTGCAGCGCGCAAACAGGCCACGAAGCCGCGGGGAACCGCGCGAAAAAAATCCCAAAAGCCGCGATGGACCGTGCGACTGTCAGGCTAAAAACCGCAAGGCGAAATCCGTGCACGGAAGCCAAAAAATGAACCCGAAAATTGATAATTCCGGGCTGTTAATGGCAATAGATGGGGCCAAAAACTAGAGCAGCAATGGATCTGTTGTCTAGGATGACATATCTGTTCGATTTCATGTTTAGAGAGTCTGAAAGCGGTAAGGGGACTCCATTGGTGTTTCTTTTTCGTAAGTTTAGTCTCCAAGGCCCGAAAAGGCATAAAATGATGCGGATGGAGAACTCTTCTAGCCGATGTGACTAGAGTATACCTTTTTCGTAATTAGTCTACGAGGTTCGGAAAAGGGGTAAAATTATACCAGGTAGACGCCCTTTCATATACGTTTTAGCGAGCATGAAAGTAAGCAAGATTGCTCAGCGATATTTTCATTGTTTTAGGAGTAAGAAAAGAGCTTAACAGAAACTCCCTAAGTGCCTTTTTCGTAAAAGGGATTGCTCGGCCCGAAAAAAGGGATAAAATTATACTGAACAAAAATGGATAGATGGGAGCGAGAAAAGGTCTCAAGCATCATCATGTGTGTGGGATACTGGATTCGGTGACATAAAGATTGTCACAAAGGGGGCTGCGACCGTTGTGGCACGCAAACCGAGGCAATGAGAGGGCATTTTGAAAAAAAATAAAAAATGGCCGAAAAGTATGGGCGTGAGAGCGAGAAATGATCTCAAGCATCATCACGAGCGTGAAAAACTGAATCTGACGATATAAAGACTGTCAAAAATGGAGAACGATGGATGTGGCACGTAAACCGAGGTGATGAGGGGGCATGGGAAAAAATGCCCGAAAAATCTAGGCATGAGAGCGAGAAATGATCTCAAGCATCATCACGAGCGTGGAAAACTGAATCCGGCGATATAAGACTCGTAAAAAATGGAGAACGGTCGATGTGGCACGCAAACCGAGGCGACGAGGGGGGCATGGGAAAAAATGCCCAAAAAATCTAGGCGTGAGAGTGAGAAATGATCTCAAGCAGCATCACGAGCGTGGAAAACTGAATCCGGGATATAAGACTCGTCAAAAATGGAGAACGGTCGATGTGGCACGCAAACCGAGGCGACGAGGGGGCATGGGAAAAAATGCCCAAAAAATCTAGGCGTGAGAGAGAGAAATGATGTCAAGCATCATCACGAGCGCAGAAAATTGAATCCGACGATATAAGGCATGCCAAAAATGGACAACGGCCGATATGGCACGCAAATCGAGGCGACGAGGGCGCCCAAAAAATGGTCCCAAAAATGGAGCTGGTGAAAACTAGAAAAGGAAAGAACTGTCATGAAGTTCTCGCTGCACTGATTCCAATGGTACCAATGGTTTGAGAAACGGACGTCGTATGAAACCGGAATGGCGGTTGGAAAAATGGTGGAATTTCTATAAATAGGGCGTGGGGCCCATATGACGTGTCATTGTTACGTGCGAGTTTGGCAGAGCAGTCAGAGCTATTTCTTGATTTTCGGGAGATTCCACTGTTGGTTTTCGATTATGCGAGTTTCAGGTAACTCTATTTGCTTTATCCTTTTCAATTATGTCTTTTTTGTTTGGCGGCGGGCCCCCGAAGGCCGTGAAATTCCACGTTGACCTTCCAACGTGGAATATCGCGGGTTTTGGGTCTCTTCCCGCGATGAACCGTGCGGGTTTTAGGCTGACAGTCACGATGTTCATCGCGACTGTGAGGATGGAACCCGCGATGTTCATCACGAGTTCATGGGAGATAGTCGCGATGTTCATCGCGACTGTCTGGCAAAAATCCGCGATGTTCATCGCGGGTTTTTGACTGGAGGCCGCGATGATCATCGCGGGTTTTAGCATGGAGGCCACGATGGTCATCGCGGCTTTTGGTGGAAAAGCCGCAATGGGATTTTTTCAAAAAAAATTGTGCTGGGGCTAAAAATTTCTTCTGTTTTCTGGCAGGATGTTGAGGAGACCGTTGTCCTCATGGCGAGAGCGGGAGATCGATGATGATCTGATGGAGAAGATTCAGACTGATCCGGGGGTGCGACAGACTCTAGCTGTGAGCGGACTTTTGAAGTTCGCTCAGATCCCACCTATTCGTTCAGTGAGACGGCTCCTGAACAAGCTGGTGAGTTGGTGGGTGCCGGCGGAGGGTGCTTTCATTATTGGGGGTGAGAGGTTAGAGATCACCCTCACAGATGTCTATTTTCTGACTAGGTTGCCTCGTTTGGGGGAGGTGGGCGATCTCTTGCCGAGGATCCCACCGGGTGTAGATATGGAGGACTTGTTACAGACCTTCTGTGTTGGTGATGCCGTTTTGCAGAACAGATCTATTAGTCTGCGATCCCTACGTGAGTGGGATATGCGAGCTATTGGGGCATGTGTTCTGCGGATATTGGCTGCTGCTGCGCCACATCGTGTCTGGGGGACAAACGATGTTGGTGGATTCTATTCTTCGAGGGACTTACTATGCCTGGGGGCAGATATTTCTAGCTAGTGTCCAGAGAGATCTGGACAAGGCCAGTCGAGAGGGAGGAGATTTTTGTTATGCCTCCTTTCTATGCTGTTTTTTCTTCGAGCGGTTGCCGACCTTACGACCGCGGGTACCCATTCGTGCTGGTCTGGTGAGTGAGCCTCGCATGATGCGGTGGGGGCAGATGATGCCTCGTGGCGGCGGTGGTGTCCGCGGTTTCTTTACGGAGGATTTTTATGAGCAGTGGGAGCAGATGCCCCTGCTGATTGAGGACTACCCCTATGCCGGCATGGACTATCGAGGCGACCCAAAGATGCCTCGTGCCCCAGGACAGGCCTGGAGTTTAGACGGTATGTTTTGTGTTTTATTTTATACTATATCATGTGTTGTTTGATTTATCATTGATGATTATAGTTGGATAGTATATGATGGCTTACTTGCTTTGTGCAGATGTGGGTCCAGTGCCACCAGCCGACTACGTGGCTCGTCAGGGGTGGGCGATGGTGGTCGCTCATCCACCTGCAACGGTACCACCTCCGCGTGGTGGAGGATTTGCGGCCCGTGGGAGAGGGGTTGGCCCTCGAGATGACGCCATAGAGGGTGTCAGATAGACCTTCGACAGGATCCTAGCTGGACTCCCCGAGGATGGTTGGAGAGACCTGGATCGGGATATTTTGGAGGGTTGCCTCGGTGCGCCGCCTAAGTGGCGGTCGCTCTTGTTGAGGACAGCGGTGTTTGTGGCAGAGCATAGGGGCGGTGGACGAGATGATCCAGCAGGGCCGGCTGAGAGGAGGATATGTCTGCGGGATGATCCCACGGGGTCGGCGGAGCAGAGAGTTCGGGCTCGTCATGACCCGGGAGGGCCCGCAGAGGAGGAGCCGGAGGAGCCTAGGGATCCTGATGAGTAGATGATATTGTATCTGCCCCCAAATGCTGATGAGCATATGTGGAAGCATTTTTTGTACAACTTATGTATTTTTTGTATATCGGGTGCTGAGGGCACCTATGACATGTTGACTGTTATGTTATATATATATATGTGTATATTTATTTGGATATATTGTCGTGTATGCACGTGGATGCAGATTTTGTCTTTTTTATATGCCCATGGAGGCACATGTTTATGCACGTGGATGCAGTATTTTGTTATTTGTATATGCCCGTGGAGGCACATGTTATGCACGTGGATGCAGTATTTTGTTATTTGTATATGTTTGTGGAGGCACATGTTATGCACGTGGATGCATTTTCTTTATGGATATGCCCGTGGAGGCACATGTTATGCACATGGATGCATATTTTGGTTATGACATGATGTGATTGGTGTGCCAGTCAAGGACATTGTTGGCCATATGGTCTGCTACACTATTGAGGTGTCTTGGGACATGTGTGAATGAAATGGATTCAAACTGTCTAACAATTTGTTTAGTGCGCAGGAATTTTTTGAAAAGACAGGGATCGCGTACCTGGTAATCATTGTTGAGCTGGGAAACCGGGAGCTGTGAGTCCAAGAAAACGTTGAGGTGACGGATGCTCATTTGGAGAGTTGCGGCCAGGAGACCGGTCACGGCATCGTATTCATCTTGGTTATTGGTGGCGGCACCTAAACATATTCCGTCAATGTGAATTAACTCATTTGAAGGAGAGTATAATACCCAAGCTGCGGAGGCGAGATTGGGAGACCAACGGCTTGCACCATCAGCGAAACCGACATAGCAGAGTGGAAGAGGATCCATCTGTGGTCATGCAGAGAAAAACAAATATTTAGGTTTTTTGAATTTTTTGTGAGAAAAAAGAAAGGAAGCTTATACTAGAATGGACGGTGGTGTCCATCAGATTCTCTATGGGTAAAATCATTTAAGGTACAACCCGTTGCGTGGGTTGCGTAGGGGACTTCCTTCTGAATTGGTCAGAATGTATGCCCCCTACCCGAGGCAAGTGTGTACGATGTAGGGGCCTTGCCACATAGATACAAATTTTCCCTTTCCGGTTTTGTCGTGGGCTTGATCGTAAGCGAGGACAAGGTCTCCCTCAGAAAAGGTTCTAGGGTGGACGTGTTTGTCGTAACTTAGTTTTGATCGTTGTTTGGCTGCTTCCATGTTTTGAATAGTTGTGCGCCGATCGTCATCGGCCTGCTCTAGGAGTAGTAAACGTTGCTCAATCAGGGAAGTGTCTGGTAGGAGTTCAACGGCGATATGTAGGGATGGAATCTGACACTCGATAGGGAGGACGGATTCGGCACCGTGAACTAAATGGAAAGGGGTAAAACCGGTGGCGGTTTTGGTTGAGGTGCGGTAAGCCCATAGTGCCGGGAAAAGCATGTGGTGCCAATTGGATTTGTGTTTGTCTACAGTGCATTGGAGAATGGTCTTCAAAATTTTATTGATCGCTTCGACTTGGCCGTTTCCTTCGGGATAGTAGGCGGAAGAGAAATGGTGGTCAAATTTCAACATGGTTGATAATTCTTTCCAGACGGCATCTTCGAAGTGAGAGCCATGGTCAGAGACTAGTTGCTTCGGCACTCTGAAACAAGTGATAACATGGTTGAAGAAAAACCGTGCTGCAGTATCGGCCTTGCAATTGTAAGTCGGCATGGCTTCTGCCCACTTGGTGAAATAATCTACGGCCACAATGATGTGTTTGTGACCGCCGGCTGACGTGGGGTTGCAGTCGAGGAAGTCGATGGCCCATTTGCAGAATGGTCCAACAGTGACGACTGGATGAAGGGGGGCAGGGGGGTTCTTGCTTTGGGAGCAAAGAGTTGGCAGTTCTGGCAATGCTTGACTGCGGTGATACAATCAGTAAACAATGATGGCCAAAAATAACCTTCCCGAATGATCTTCTGGGCAGTGGCCATGCCGGAGAAATGGCCTCCGCAGGCACCGCTATGACAATCATTGAGGACTTGTTCTGCCTCACTATGGGATAGGCAGCGGCGTAGGATGGTATCAACGCCGCGTCGGTAAAGTACATCCCCTAACAAGAGGTATCGGGGGGCATGGTGTCGTATGCGACGGCGTCCGTCACGATTGATGTTTGGTCGAAATTTTTGCGTGCGGAGGTAAATCAAAATGTCTCCGTACCATGGGTCGTCAGACGAAATGATGAAGATTTGTTTGTCAATCAGATTCGTTTGGATAGCGGGTGATGACGAAGAGGACGGGAGGTTGGTGATGAGGTGAGCAAGCACGAGGGATTTGGTGCTTTTAGGAGTTCTGAAAGTAAGGTCATATTCCTGGAGGATAATGACCCATTTAGCAACACGACCTTGTAGGAGCCGCCGGGTTAGGAGATAGACCATAGGATTGGAATCGGCCACAACCGTGGTATGAATGAGTAGAATGTAGTGCCGCAATTTTTGTACAGAAAAGACTACAGCTAGGGCTAATCTTTCCTCGTATGGGTAACGTAGGGGTGGGCCAGACAAGGTCTGGCTGACGTAATAGATCACATGCTCTTGGTGAGAGGCATCTTATTGGACCAAGACTCCGGACACGGCATGTTCAGATGCCGAGACATAAAGGGTGAAGTTCTTAGAGAAATGTGGAGGGGATATCAAGGGGGCTTGTGTGAGAGCTTTCTTGAGGGCTTCGAATGCCGTGTCTGCTTGTTCATCCCAAACAAAGGGTATGTGGGTACGAAGTAAGCGTAAGAATCTATGGACTTTGGTGGCGTAATCAGGAACGAAGCACCTAAGGAAATTGGATCGCCCTTGTAGACTCTGGAGCTGCCGAAGCGTGCGAGGGGGGGGAAGTTCTAAGATGGCTTTGACTTTTAGGGGATCAACAGTAATTCCGTCTTGGGAAACAATGAAACCCAACAACCGGTCTGCCGGAACGCAAAAGACACACTTGTGTGGGTTCAAGCAGATTTTATATTTGTGATAACGCAGGAAAACTTGCCGAAGGTCATTAAGGTGGTCTGATCGTTTTTGGGAACGAGCTGTAAGGTCATCAAGATAGACTCGCAGGATATGGACCAAGTCGTGAAAGCAATAGGTCATAGCTCACTGGAAAGTGGCACCAGCATTTTTAAGGCCGAATGGCATGACGCGATAGGCAAAGGTGCCCCATGGGGTGGTGAAGGCAGTCTTGTACTGATCCTCCTTGCGGATGTGAATTTGGTTGTATCCGGAAAACCCGTCCATGAAAGATAGGAATTCATGGCCCGCACACTCATCAATGAGTTGGTCAATGAATGGTGTGGGGAAATTGTCTTTTGGACAAGCGTGGTTTAAATCACAGAAGTCGGTGCATACTCTAAGGGTTCCTTGCTTTTTGTTTACGGGAACGGGGTTCGACACCCAGGTGGTGTACGGAATAGGATAAATGAATCCTGCTTTGCGAAGTTTCTCGACCTCAGCTTTAACAACTGGGAGTTTGGAAGGATGAATGGGTCGCTGTTTCTGACGAACAGGGGGTACCTCAGGCCATGTATCAATGTGGTTCTCTATAATGGCGGGGTCAAGACCAAGCATTTCAGTATAGGACCAGGCGAAAACATCCCGGAATTCTTGAAAAAGCTTTTTATATGCCTGAGTTTCTGCTTGAGTGCAAGATGCGCCCAGTGAGATGAACTCAGGTTTCCCTGGTGTTGTGGAAATATCTATTTGTATAATGGGGGAAATGTTGGACATGTTCCCTTCTTCAAAGGCATCCGGTGCTGGGATGGGGTCCTTTAACCAATCGACCTTAGTGGGTATGAAATATTTTGATTCGACCGATAGCTGGTTGGATGCGGTGGATGTGGATGCTTCCGGGAGGAAGTACGAGCGATGATGCATATCATCCCAAGGGTAGTCGGGTTCAGTAAGTGTCTCCAAAATTTGCTCATCAGTATTGAAGTAGTCAGACCATAAATCAAGGGGTTCTGGTTTGAAAGTTGTTGAAATCATATAGATTGTATTGAATTCTTCCGACGAGGATGATGGCAGGGGGTAGATCTCCTCGATGAGGGGAGGAGATATCTCCAAATCAACGTTGTTTAACTCATACAATGCTACTCTATAGTCCGGGAGATCAGGACAATGGTGAGAGTAGTGGCCGTACACACTACATATGGCACAATGATGGTTGGTGCGTAGTGATTTGTCATGAGGCTGAGGAGGTGGCTCTAGTCTAACTACTGGGATGCTGATGTCATCGTCTAACATATTCATATGCTCCTGGAGCTCCGGTAACTGTGGGCATCGATGAGTTGGATGGCCTATCTCATCGCACAACGAGCATTTAGGAGGAGCTCAAAACACGGGTGAGGGTTTGACTGCCTTAGGAGGTGGTATAGCAGTGTACGGTTGTGGACCTCTGCCCCCAGTGGGCTTGACGAGAGGAGGAGGATTCATTGACGCCGAAGGGATTGTGACACCAGGAGGAGGTTGAGTAGTGGTAACAATAGGTTGTACCGGTTGGAGGATGACGTTTGGTGTCGGAGGTGGAACGGGAGAGGGAATGTACCACACGGGTAATCCCAAGGTTAAGCCGGGGAGACTAAGGGTAGCCATAACCGGGGAACTTACCACTCCCAAGGGAGGGAATAGGAAGGGGATAGTGTGAATAGGTGTAACGCCAATGTGACTAGGTACCAATGGTGGTTTAGGAAACAAAGGAGGTTGATTGTTGGATGTTTGTAGATTGTGGGAAAGAGTACATAGGTCAGATACGGCGGTCGTGGCTGGCGGAGGTGGAAAAGATTGAAAGGTTGAGGTCATTGGCGTATCTGAGTAAAGTCCGGGTCCCACAGAAGAAACAAAGGAAGTGGTTGCACTAGAAACGGGTTGTTCAACCATGGGGAGAACATTTTCGGGTGCTGCAGAGGCATTGGGATCATAGTAGGTGAGTTGGTCGATTTTAACCATGCGTCCCTCATGGGGGAACATCATGGTACGAAAAACAGATGAGGAAACTGATTTCATGGCGTACATGTAGCTGCAGCCGAGTAAGAGGTTATAATCGAGTTGGGAATTAATGACCTCTATATCGATGAGCACAGTTTTACCACCCAACTGGACGGGGACATTGGGTAGTAGACCTTGAGGTTGTGCTGACCGGCCGTCGTAGGCCCGCAATGTAGTGGTGGATTGCTGGAGAGTAGGGGATCCCAACTTTTTCCAAATGAATGTGGACATGACGCATGTAGAGGCACCCTCATCGATGATACATCGATGGATGACAAGATTCCAAATGGAAACGGAAACTTGGACTGCTATGGTGGAAGGCAGACGTGGTTCGGACTGGTCCAAATCAAAGGTCATCAATTTCGAATCATTTGGGTCAATCGCCCCAATGGCGGAAAGTAAAGTCTTGTGCTGCGTAGGACAGTTTTTCAAGGCTTCTAACGCAGACATGGCTGCGGGAGACTGAGCTAAGTCATCGACGATGTTGTAATTTGACGCAGCCCGTGCATTAGGGTTGTTGTTGATACGGTGAAGTGGGAAGCGAGGTGCTTTAGAGGCACCATTGAGTGGAAGCTGGGGTATACGTAATGTCTGATCTGTGGGATGAGCGTTAGTATCTTTATTGGCGGGGGGGGCTTCGGAGGCAGAGCCATACTGGTTCCGATGGGTTTGGATGTTGACATCGACAGTTGACATCATCAACAAGTGGTGTGTACCTGAATCAAACATTGGTTGATTAGGAGCGGCGTAAGTGATTTGTTGTGGTGGCACGTTGCCCTGTGGGGGAGATAATGGCTGAGTGTTCACCACTTCTTGTGTTGGAAAAGGGTTTTGTAACACCAAAGGTTGATGTTGTGGTGGTGGAGGGTTGGGTGGTGGCTGAGGAGCCACTTTTCCTTGACGATGGGCATCGTCAGTCCAGAGTTGTCGAGCTCGCTCCAAATGTGGGCAAGTGTGTGTATAATGGCCATAGACCCCACAAATAGAACAAGGATGGTTTGTTCACAAACTAGGATTTTTGGCTTGCTTGGGCGGCCGATCAGGGTTCTGATGAGCAGGTGCCGCATTATTATTTTGTGGAGGATGGGGAGGTTGTGGACCTTGGTTATTGTGTTGGTTATTGCCACGGTTACGTCCTCTTCCACGGTTTTGTTGCCCACCCTGGTTGCGTTGGTTATTTTGGTATTGGGGCTGATTCTATTGTGCATATACCTGCCCTTGAGCATTAGGGGGATTTTGGGGAGCCGCAGGTGCAGGAGCAGTTTGCGGTGGATAATATGCTGGTGGACCTGGAGGTGGTCCAGCTGCCTGTTGGGGTTGTTGGTACCCCTGAGCTGTTGGAGGTGTGAGATTAGCTGGTGCAGCTGGCTGTGGGTAATGCATCTGTTGTTGTGGGAACTGAATGGGGTTCTGTGTGGCAGGTTGATTATAGTATGTAGGAGGTACATATGCCAATGGCGTTTTCCCATAACAATGTTGTGGACAAGAGGGTCCATGAGTGTGATGGGTCTGGTTTGTAGGAGTGTAAGAAGTTGTCGCTCCGGAATTGGATGTAGCCCTAGAAAGGTCTGGGGCGTGTATGGTGCTCACCATGCTGAAAGGTTTAGCTTGCGGTGTGATTTGTCCAATAATGCCATCAGCGGCATGTGATGCCCCCGGTGCGTCACCGCGTGAAGAGTCACCTCGTGGGGCGTCTGGTATGATTGTGTATAGATAACTCGACTGGGCGTAAATGAGATCAAACTGTTGGGCTTTGAGGATGGCCTCTTCTTCAGACTGGGGTCTTTCGGATGCCACATCCTTCGCAATGAGAGGGAGGAGGGATTTTAGAAACCAATCTAGGAAGATACGATCATCTAATTTGATTTTGCAGAGGCTTCAGCGTCGATGCCACTCATAAATGTGGTCCGTGATGTGGGTGGCCGTGTTCTGTCTGCAAGACAGTAGGATCTCGACGCCCGCATCATAGTGGACAGGTAATTGAAAGAACTGTAGGAAGGTCGAGGAAAGGGAGGTAAAGGTGGCATGCGTCCCATGAGGCTGCTCGATATACCACTTGGCTGCAGAGCCAGTGAAGGTGCGCTGTAATAGACAGAGGCGGACAGAATTGTCCACTATGGAGTTGGAGGAACACCATAGATGGAAGGACATGATATGGTTCTGGGGGTCCTCACCTGCCTTACCCTCAAACTTAGGGATGTCGGAGGGGAGTTTGGTGGGCATGTGAGGCCACGCAGGATCATGTCGGATGGGATCATTGGTGAGTCTGGCTAAGTCTGGTAAGTTAAGACTTGCCATATATGGTAAGCTAGCAGATGCAGTGACTGGAACTGGGACATGACTAGTCATGGTGGCATGATGTGGGGATCCAGTAGCACCTAAAGGTATGCTAGGTATTGAAGGTATATATCCTCCAATACCTGTGGTCTGGTAAGGGCCAGCGCTTCCTAGTGCAACATGGGTCACACCAGGGTTAGGAATAGTAGTGGTGATTCCTGGCATAGGGTTTGTGGAAACCAGAGGGGGTGTGACCCCTATGTTGGGCATACCCATAACAGGTGGTGGCCCTGTGTTGGGAATTCCTATAACAGGAGGTGGCCCTGTGTTGGGCATTCCTAAATGTGGAGTGTTGCCCATATTGGGCATACCCAGGGGGGTGGTTGTTGCCATGGATGGCACTGCAGTAGAAGGGTCTGTAGACATCTCTCCTATGGTGCTGGTAAAGAGTGGATCAAATGGTGTTCCAGACATAATGTTGGTCGGGAATAACACAGTGGGGTTTTCAGATTCTGCCTCAGAATCAGAAGTGAAGTGAGGCGTGTCAGAATCGGATGACTGTCTAGTTTACCGACGATGTGTCGAGCCAAGGGATAAGGCTCGGCGTCGGTGACGTGGCGAGCCAAGTAGACTGAACTATGGGAGTTCACCCTGTAGACGACGAGAGCGTCTAAAATTCTCAATGGTGAGAAAATAAGTTTTTGTGAAAAAATCTGTATGTGTAAAATGGTAATGTATAAAAAACTCAAAACCCTAATGCAACCAAGGGTGCAAGAAGGGGAGTGAAAATGAAGGCTCTTAGGCCAAAAAATCAACCTCAAAAAAGGCACTTATTCTAGCAGCTGTGCTACAATAAGTGGAGGGATGCAACAAATGGTCAGAGTACCAACATGCAAACAGCTTCTAGAAAAAATAGGTGTAACTAGACCAAAGGTGGGTTGAATCATGCAAACACCTAACTAAAAGTATTGTGAATCAACAAACTATATTCTCTGAAAGGTGATGAAATCCAAGTTAGACAATATTGAGTGTTAAGTCCACGGCTAGATATCCCCCTACCGGGAGGGACACCGGGTAATCAATCCTAAAGAATGGCTACTAGGATACTCCGTTCATGACGCGTCGAGAAAAGGTAAATTTGTTGTTTGGTCCTTGATCGCAATATCCCAATACAGGGATATCCTGAGAACTGCGAATGGTAGCCCTTCGGTTACTGAATGGATTTCGGTATTCCACTCAGGCTTCCGGAACCATCCTTGCGACTTCAACCCTCCTAGGGGAGAGGCCTTCCCACAAACCGGTTGTGACCGCGCCAATAAATACTAAGAGATTTTAGCTCCCTAAATGGACAACTTCTATGTCTCAGATGTAATAACTGAGGGGTGTTATTGGAACACATATCCCCCCAATACTACCTAGCTACAAAGTTCTTTTAGTGTTCCCCAAGTGGGGTTAAAAGTGTGTTGAAATTAGGGTAAGTTTTAAAGCTCAGTTCAATTAAGTGTTTGAGTGGGTGCACGTGTGGTAGTGTAAACTGAACTTGAAAGAAGTAAATGCTTTATAGAAAATTTTCAAAAAAAAAGGATTTTTTGAAAATAAAAAAGCAAATATTTATGACTTTTTTCAATAAATGGAAATTAAATGCTTTGCAAAATTAACTAAAAAACAAAGGATCTTTTGAATCATGAAAGCAAATAATAGACTTCTTTAAAGAAATAAATGGTTTTCTTTTCAAGGAAATTGCTAAGGGCAAGATTTTTAAAGAAGTAAATAGGAAAAATTTTTAACCTAGATAAACTGCAAAATAAGTCTTTCTTTCACTTTCTTGAAATTTTTTTAAAAAGACTTTCTAGATGTGCATTTAAATAGTAAAAAAAATTTCTATGGCTGTAAAATATGTAGAATTTATTACTGTAAAAATGTGCTATGTGGGCAGAAAATACAGTAAAAATTAATTTTTTAAATCGGAATGGCCGAATGAAAAAATTAGCATCGTAGGTTTTGACAGAAAATCCGCGATGGATCGCGCGGGTTTCTGTTGCACAGTCGCGATGGACCGTGCGGGATTTCGGTGCACTGTCGCAATGTGCAGCGTGGAAAATGTTCGCGAAGCCGCAATGTGCAGCGCGCAAATAGGCCGTGAAGCTGTGGGGGACCGCGCGGAAAAGGGCCGCGCAGTTGCGATGTGCAGCACGGCAAAAGACCGCGAAGCCGCTATGTGCAGCGCGCAAACAGGCCACGAAGCCGCGGGGAACCGCGCGAAAAAAATCCCAAAAGCCGCGATGGACCGTGCGACTGTCAGGCTAAAAACCGCAAGGCGAAATCCGTGCACGGAAGCCAAAAAATGAACCCGAAAATTGATAATTTCGGGCTGTTAATGGCAATAGACGGGGCCAAAAACTAGAGCAGCAATGGATCTGTTGTCTAGGATGACATATCTATGGATCTAAAGGCTAAAAACTAATAAAAAATTAAGATTGAAAGCAAAACTTGAGATCTATTGTTCAAAGCCAGCGGAGTTGCCAAAAACTGTTGGCCCAGTTTTGCAACCAGGCTTAGTGCTATGGGCACCTGCTAACTAGTAGCAGCAGTTTCAATAGAATTAAACAAGAAACTAATCTAAACAAAACTAATCATGGATCTATGCAAGAATATAAGCAGATAATGGAAATATTTTAAAAACAAGAACAAGAAAATGTGAAAGAATAAATTTGTATTTAAAAATGGGGCAAGCTAATGCTTGCAATAGTAATACCTCCAATGGTGAAGATTGATGTAGAGCAACTCCCAAGATAAGTAGCTCCAAGCTCCAAGAGGTCTCCTTCTCCAAGGTTGCTAACAATGGCCAAAATACTCAAGGGAGATTTCGGCAGCATGAGGATGAGATAATGGATGGATGTGAAATGAGGAGCCCCTACCACCTTTTTATAGGTTTTGGTGGTGGGGAATACCATTTGTGGTTTTGTGGAAATCCAAATGGTATTGACCAACATGGTTTAGGTACTTTTCCCTCCTTTTTCCTTTTTTGAATAAAATTAATATTTTAATTCCCTTTTTAATATTTTGGGAATTTGGACCCTTTTTGAGGGTTTTTTATTCTTTTCAGGAAAAATAATCTTTTTGAGTGGGAAAAAGGGGTGTACTAAGGTCTTTTGGTGACCTTTTGTTGGTTTCAAAGGCTCAGATGGTGGAAAAGTGGACAAATGGGTCATGTGAATAAGGGAATGAGCTAGTGAGCACTTTTTAGGTGTTAACAATGGTGATGATGATGAAGATGCTGATGGTGATGGTGATGGTGATGGTGATGAATATGATGATGATGAAGAAGAAGATGATGATAATGATGGAGATGTTGATGAGGAACCTAGAGATGACAATGATGATGAAGATGTTGATGATGATGATGATGGTGATGATGATGAAGACGTTGATGATGATGGTGATGGTGATGGTGATGGTGATGAATATGATGATGAGCAAAGAAGATGATGATGATGATGGAGATGTTGATGAGGAACCTAGAGATGACAATGATGATGAAGATGTTAATGATGATGATGGTGGTGGTGATGATGAAGATGTTGATGGTGATGGTGATGGTGATGGTGATGAAGATGATGGTGATGAAGAAGATGATGATGATGGAGATGTTGATGAGGTACCTAGAGATGACAATGATGATGAAGATGTTCATAATGATGATGATGGTGATGATGACGAAGATGTTGATGATGATGGTGATGGTGATGGTGATGAAGATGATGATGAGGGAAGAAGATGATGGTGATGGATATGTTGATGAGGAACCTAGAGATGACAATGATGATGAATACACGGGGGGTTCACTTAGTGAACTTGTTACATAGCACGATCATTCATAGGATATTAAAGAATATCCCTAATGTCATTAAATATTGAAAAATTCCTCCTAAAATTGTATTGTTGAAACCCCCCTCCCAATATACCTTTCCAATTAATAAAACCCCTAGCTTCACTAGATATTATAGGTATCCATTTTTATAAACTCATTTTTAATACCCCCATTATATTATACTATCAATTTGCAACAAACAAAATCCCTAACGCATCTTAGTATAAGAAAGTATAATGCTAATAATGATCCCACTAGGATTGGAGGGGCGAATGATCATTTTGTAGTGTTCGATAGTGGAAGACCCAACGAAATTGTAATGGGGAAGAAAAAATACGTAAAAAGAAACCCTGTCAAGAGATCAATGTAACAAAGAATGTAAAAGGATGATAGTTCAATAGTTAGTGCAATGCTTAGAAAATATGAGAATTGTAGATGTTTCACACCACAACCCGCCAATCTACAAATTTTATATCATGTAAATACAAGTATAGCAATAGAGAACTTATGTTTTCTATAAGATTAATAAATTGAACTCAATAAAAAATCAAAATTCAAACCCTTTTGTGGATGGAATTCCCTACCTTCCTATAAAAAAACATGATTGATGTTTGAACCTAAATGAACATAGAAAAATTCCTCTTACTTTCCAATAACACCATATGATCATGTGCATAACTTGAATTTGGATCATTCACAAGATGCAATGATTTGCCTCCACTTCCCATACATGTATTCTTTCAATCAAAGGAATTAACAACATTTAGTAACCTTTTATTGGGTTATATCTAGTTTTTTTATTTTTATAGGAGAAGGAAAATTCTCCATTGTTAAGTTTCAATCATGCAATAGTTATAAAGATACACAGATGGTGAAACTTATATAATACCATTTCATGGTAACGATAACACATAGGGTATGCAAATAAGGATTTTTATCTTCACCTATGTTCATGTCTATTTCATTACAATATTAAGACAAATTCCTTGAATCTAAGTGAAATTACAATTATGAATGTGCCAAATATAACTCACTCTAACAACTATTCCTAACTGGAAATGTGAAAATGTTAAAGAAGAATACAAAAAGTTGAAATTAATAATTATTCAAGAAAGATTGACCTGAATTTTCTTGGTTCTAGCGAGCCAAAAAATATTGATCTCAATTTTATTGGTTGTTGTGGAGTAAGGTTTGATTGAATTTCAATACCCACCTAAACCCCAACATAAAAAATGAAGAGTTAGATCCTTTACTATAATGCCTACAAAAAATACAATCCAATTGTTCAACTCAGGAACTCTTGATGAGCTACATCTCTTACATCTCTTAATTTAAAATATTATTTTGATAATTATAAAAAAAAAGAGGGTTTGAATGTTGAGACCCAAATTGAAAGCACCATCGACGTAATTTAAAACATATAACAACATATATTTTAAAAGTCATTGATGGACCATTGATAGCGTTCAAAAGATGGGAAAATATGTTTGAAAACACAATGATAGATTTTCAGCTCAATTCTAAAAGACAATTTCAAAAGCATGCCAACAAGATTGTATGTGAAATCCTAGAGATGCAACTAAAGTTATTTAAAATAAGTTGATGGTATAGAAATTAGTAAGATGTAACAAACCAAGAGAAAATTTTCCAATAAGAGGCTCAAACTTAAAGATGAAAAACAATATAACATCAATTCCAACCAATCCTAAATAAGCTATTAAATAAGAGACTTCCATCGAGATTATTATTGGTACATTATTATCGAATTTATTCAAAACTTAGGATCATAAGCAATATCAAATAAAAATGGAGGGTCCCTAAGTTTTAGGTGGGTATTACTTGAGCCAATGATTTTGAGGTATGAACAAATCCCATGATTTGTAGGTATAAATCCATCCCATTATTTGGAGGTTATTCCTCGACCCACCCAAATAAAATAGCCCCCAATATTTATATTACTATTTCAAATTAAAAACCCCCCTTGACACCCTAATATAGGGAAATATATTTTTTATTTTTTTAGGAGTATTCAAACCCCCAATTTGAATGGACGTGATATGATATTACCTTGCTAGTGAATCCCCCGTGGATGAAGATGTTGATGATGATGATGATGGTGATGATGATGAAGACGTTGATTGTGATGGTGATGGTGATGGTGATGGTGATGATGATGAGCGAAGAAGATGATGATGATGGAGATGTTGATGAGGAACCTAGAGATGCCAATGATGATGAAGATGTTGATGATGATGATGATGATGGTGATGATGATGAATATGTTGATGGTGATGGTGATGGTGATGGTGATGAAGATGATGATGATGATGATGAAGATGATGATGATGGAGATGTTGATGAGGAACCTAGAGATGACAATGATGGACATGTTGATGAGGAACCTAGAGATGACAATGATGATAAAGATGTTGATGATGATGATGGTGGTGGTGGTGATGGTGATGGTGATGGTGATGGTGATGTTGATGGTGATGATGATGATGAAGATGATGATGATGATGGAGATTTTGATGAGGAACCTAGAGATGACAATGATGATGAAGATGATGATGGTGATGATGATGAAGACGTTGATGATGATGGTGATGGTGATGGTGATGAAGATGATGATGAGCGAAGAAGATGTTGGTGATGGAGATGCTGATGAGGAACCTAGAGATGACAATGATGATGAAGATGTTGTTGATGATGATGATGATGATGGTGATGATGATGAAGACGTTGATGGTGATGGTGATGGTGTGAAAATCCTCACAGCAGATCTAAGAGATGATGTGTACCTCACAAAAGTAATTATGATTAAGCAGAAAAATAGAAGAAGAGTGAACAATACATTATAATGAGCAACAGAATAATATGGTACAGTAGAACTCAGATAGAAGCAATAATACTTCACACACATTAATTAATTAATCATAGTATGGATAAATAAATAGTACAATGGTGGAAATTCGAATTAGCCTCTCAGAGTGATCATAAGATCAATAGAGTGTCATCGGAGCACAACTAGGTGTCCTCATGATCATCGGAGCACAACTGGAAGTCTTCATCATCATCAGTGGAGTCATCAATGCTCAAGTAACTGTCAACCATCAGTTAAAATAACTCTGGTAGGTGTAACTGAGTGTAACTCAATGTAACTGAGTGTAACTAACTGTAACTGAGTGACAACTGGACTAGTAGGAGAAGAACGGTGAGTTTCTCCCTAAAATCAAGGAAGAAGGGCGCATTAAGCAACTGGAGGGCTAAAAATGAATAGTGAGAAGCTCCTGGGGGCTGGCTAACTGAGGGCTAGGTGCTGGACTGATAAATGGGATGCATGCAAACCCTAAATGTAAATGATCAAAATACTGGTGGGACTAGGATGGAGTATAGGAATATCCTAACACGCCCCCTTAATCCATCCTGGGCCCTGGTAACTAAGACCAAAGGTCACCCAATACAATGAATAATACCAATCAATAAACCAAGGAAGTGGGAAAATTTCATGGGAAACATACCCCCTCCTCAAAAAAATAGACTGTAAGGCACACATAAAAAATAAATGCTCCAAACTCAAGCATGTGTGATGCTTGGTCATATGTCTGGAGGTATCTTCTTCTTGGAAAGAAATGGATCATGCTCAAAAAGCATGTGCTTGTAGTTGCTCTTCAGATCGAATGTGATGAGAACAAATCCAACAGTATGAGAATGATCCTTGAACCTGTGATTCGAATCAACTGAGGTAGGATCAAATCTATGAAAGTGAATATAGTCTTTTGTCTTCTCCTTCGAACCACCAGGGGTGAGATTATGCCAAAAATAACTGTTACATGTTTGCTTGAAATCAAAATCAGATTTAAGACTTAAAAAATAGTTTCTTGAGATCTCCTTTGAACCAACAGAGGTGAGATCAAAACCAGTAGATGCATGAGAAATTATCCCAAGCGAATGGCAATGGCCATATTCTTCAATGACCTTCTGAAAGGATGGAATTATGATCATATAGTAGTATAAAAGAGGAGTTCATTGGAGAGGAGCGAATGCATTACCTTCAAAAGCTGTTTTGACCTCTGAAATAATCATGTGATCATGATGCAAACCAACAGACTCTGGTGCAAGAGAGGATTTAGGACCTTCTGCAATATCTAGAGTGTGAGTTGGCACAGAAAGAGAAGAAAGTTTGAGCATGAGTGTAGAATCTACAAGTTCTTTGTCAACAACTTCAATATGAGATGATACTAGTTCATGATCTGCAAGACCATCAAGGGGAGAAAATGGAACACTTTGCTTGCTTTCGAATGGATTTGGACCAATCCCTTCATTCTTTCTGCCAAATTTTTCATCCAGGTGAGCCCATAACTCTTTTGGAGTCCATAAATCCTTTGGATTTTCAACACCATTACAGTATTTGAATTGGAATCTCTGGCATGCAAACAAAGAAAACATTATTGCTGCAAAGTGCATGTCACTTTTATTTAACCAGCCAATCTTCTCTTCAGGGGATTCGAACTCTCTTTCAAAATAACAATAAAAAAGATCATGGATCTTCAAGTCTGCTATCATTCTTGGTTTCCATTCATCATAGTTGAGTGGATCAAGAGGAGTAATTCCTGATGAATACATTGAAGCTGTAGAGGACCTGCAAAAACAATATAGAATAACTGCAACTGCTATTGCTGCAAAAATGTAGAAACTGCTGCAACTGTTGCACTCGAAATCTTGGTAATAACCTGCAAAAAACTCTCAAGAATGGAGATAAACAATACTCTCAACATGCACTGATACCATGTGAAAATCCTCACAGCAGATCTAAGAGATGATGTGTACCTCACAAGAGTAATTATGATTAAGCAGAAAAATAGAAGAAGAGTGAACAATACAGTATAATGAGCAAAAAAATAATATGGTACAGTAGAACTCAGATAGAAGCAATAATACTTCACACACACTAATTAATTAATCACAGTATGGACAAATAAATAGTACACTGGTAGAGAGGATTCGAATGCCTAAGGTGGAAATTCGAATTAGCCTCTCAGAGTGATCATAAGATCAATAGAGTGTCATCGGAGCACAACTAGGTGTCCTCATGATCATCGGAGCGCAACTGGAAGTCTTCATCATCATCAGTGGAGTCATCAATGCTCAAGTAACTGTCAACCATCAGTCAAACTAACTCTTGTAGGTGTAACTGAGTGTAACTCAATGTAACTAAGTGTAAATGAGTGTAACTAACTGTAACTAAGTGTAACTGAGTGACAACTGTACTAGTAGGTGAAGAACGGCGAGTTGCTCCCTAAAATCAAGGAAGAAGGGCGCATTAAGCAATTGGAGGGCTAAAACTGAATAGTGAGAAGCTCCTGGGGGCTGGCTAACTAAGGGCTAGGTGCTAGACTGATGACTGGGATGCATGCAAACCCTAGAATGCATGCAAACCCTAAAGGTGCATGCATGACTGAAAATGTAAATGATCAAAATACTGGTGGGACTAGGATGGAGTATAGGAATATCCTAACAGATGGTGATGGTGATGGTGATGAGCGAAGAAGATGATGATGATGGAGATGTTGATGAGGAACCTAGAGATGCCAATGATGATGAAGATATTGATGATGATGATGATGAAGATGTTTATCAAGATTTTGAGTTTCATGATAGTGGCACCATTGTGGAGAGGGTGAAGAGGTAGTGTTACTTGAAGGGAGATTAGGACATATTGGAGGAAGTATCTAAAGGGTACAGAAGCCATATTGGGTGAATCCAATAACCAACATAATCAACATAATATAAGAGTTTTTTTGGTTGGGGATATGCCTCAAGGTACCCAAAGCATGAAAAAAGTTTGGGTGGGCACAAAACCAAGAGAAAAAAAAATGTTGAAGAGGACATGTGGGGTGGGAGGTTGGCCTCCAAAAACTCAAGCATTGACATGAGTGAGGTAGGTCTAAAGCAAATTCTCTCATACCAAATGAGAGAAGTGGTAGGTAGGTCTGTAGGTCTCTAAAGTGGCTTCTCTCATACCAAATGAGGTAGGTCTAGAGCAACTTCTTTTATGGAGTGGTGTTGCATTATGAAGTTCCCTTGGTCATTGTGTTCTAGTTGCATTGTTGGTTTTGGCTATTTGTTCCCAATGTTAGGAGTTTTTTTTTTTTCTTAACTTGTCTGTAGAGCTCTAGGAATCAATGGTTGTTGGGTGTCTCCATCCAAATAAACAATCCAAATTAACTATGTAATGATCCCATTACAAAATGCATGTGTATTCATTCAAACAAATTGAGAGGCAGATGCAACGCATACTCTTTCTAACTATGCAACTTGAAGGATTGCACATTAACTATATCGAAACATATAGTGTGGATTTGTGAGCCTCCATCAAGTCCATAAGGGGTGAGCTTCCAAAATAGGTTGGTTCCAATTTGTCTTATGAGATACGCTGTAAATAAAAACTTCAATTGAGCATGAGACGAGACAAGTGCAAGCAGGGTTTCTACAAACCTAGTGAAGAGTTGTAAAAGGAAAACCTTGCACCCATACTAACTATTACGAGGACATATTGTGGTTGGATTGAAGTTGTATGTCTTGCATTTTGAGAAATTCTTTAAGGACGTCTTCTCTTCATAAGATTCTTTATCATTTATTATTTCATATTTCAAAATTGTTGTTGTTATTAATTCTTTGTTAAGACCATTGTTGTTTCTATGCTCATTTTTGAAAACATTTGGAAGACATTCATGTTAATGTAGACTCACATGCACATGTTATCAGCTTTGGTTATCTATAGTTTGAGTTTACTTTTAATGCAGACTCACATGTACATCCATGTGCTTGATGTGTGAAAAATGTAAGATGCAAGACCCATTCAAATATAAGGAACTCATATTGAGGTCACTTGGTGTCTATAAATAACATCTATGTGTATGTGAAAACTTTTCCATTGTTATTGAAGACAAAATCATGTATGCAAAAATGTAATCAAAGACAAAGTCATATAGACAAGTGCAGATCTATCTATTAATATGCAAAAATGATCCAATCATGTACACTTTTTGAAAAAATGGAACATTGTTCCCAACGTCTATATAATGGAAACTCGTGCCCTGTACAAAATATGGCAACTCGTGCCCTATACAAAATATGGCAACTCATGCCCAAAATGCCACATCGTGGCTAGTGTACATAGGAGGGTCTCGCAATCCTCCTGCCCACCCTCGAAGCTTGCAGGTGCATCTCCAAAATCAATCTTCCTCTTCTTCGTGCTAGAGGAAGATGGGTCCTTCGAGCGACTTGGACTGCGTCCCCTTGAGCCCTGAAACAACAACAATAATATGTCAACTTTTCCTGGAAATTATACAAGTATAAAACACAATTTAAAAATAAAAATAGTTTTCAAATCTTAGATAACTCACCACATGCGAGACTGTAAGTCGTGAGGGGGTCCCTCCTCCGTGCTCCTAGTCTGTCAGCAATTCCACCCTACAACATTTAGAACAATTAGATAAATGATGAAACTAGATGCATATAGTAATTTTCGTTAAAATTGAACGATATTTTCATAAACTAGTCAATCTCACAGTGAACACAACCAGCTGGTCTTTAGGGATGGCGGATGGAGCAGTCGGCTGGACAACCTGCTCCGAGGCTAGGGTGGATGGTATAGGGGAGGATGTAGCCACATCGACGGTGGCTACACCACTGGGGGGCACAGTGGAAGAAGGATGAATGGACTGGGGTGGGAGAAGTGGAGATGCATGTCTAGGGCGATAAATCCCAACTGGCTGTAGTATGGATGGGGGCACCATGGAATGGGAAACAAGTGTGGTGGGGGAATATGGGGGGGGCGAGGTTTGTGTTGCGGTGGAGGGATGGGTGACTATGGATGGGTGGTGTGTCGTGGTCGGATGGGGGAGGGTGGGAACATGGGAAATTGATACAGACGTGGTGGAAAGGTCGGGATGGGGTGATGGGACGCAAGATATGAAACAGAAGGGGGAGCTGGATGGAACTGTGGTGTTGGATAGGAGGTGGGGGCTGGATGGAAGGGGGTGGGGAGGGATGCATGGAATGGGGCATGTATACTAGGGGATACAACTTGCATATACAGTGGCCGAAAGGCTGGGGAGGGAGAAAAATGACACTACCAGGCCGAGGTGCTCACACCCGCATACACATTTATAACCTAATAGTTTAATATAGAAAAATATAAATATACACAGACAAGTCATCATATTTGAAATTAAATTTATGCTTTAATACACACGATACCTACACATGTGGAGATCTGTTGATCCACGGAGGCGATGGCTGGTCACTGGAACCGCGGACACTTGTGCGAACACTACAATTTTTAGATTGAATTTATAAAAAAAATATTAACAATATTAAACAAATGCCAATGAGAATGACAACGATAGTACTTAAAAAACATGACTGCAATTAATTTAGATTCAAGTTAGATGATAGTGGTTTGATGGGATTTGGATATTGATATAGTTTTTATTGTATTGGTGCAGTCCATTTGTTCAAGACTTGGTAAAGAACATGGTTGTGGGGATCGTGTCCTTTGACCCACAATGGATTGGGCCCATGATAGGAACAAATGACCCATTCCATGGTCATCCATTGAAGATAATGTGGCAAATAAGGTTGAAAATTTATGCTTGAAGTGTTTGATGGCCAAAGTTGTCATTGATGACAACACGTTAATGACAAAGGTCAAAGTGATGACATGGAAAAGACTTGACTGGACAAATGGTAAACATGACAAGATTTGATGACTTGACAAGTGTCAAGCAAGCATGACAAGTGTAGAAGAATTGACAAAGTGGAGACATGACAAAGGATTGATGAAAAGGACTTGATAATGACATTAATAACAAAGACATGGAAGAGTTAAGTACATGGAGCATACACATTATGGAAATCAGAATGGAGATGGTGACATGGCTTGAGGAATGGCAAAGGTGACAAGTATGACAAACATGGCAAGCATTAAACATGGAAATCATGAAAAGTGTTTATGACAAGCATGGAAGAAGGACATGACAAGCTAAGGACAAGACAAAGACAAGTGACAAGCAAGGAAGCTTGATGACTTGTCAAGCTTGGCATTTGATGACATGGAACATGACAAGGAGGACATGCTTGATGACAAGAAGGATTGATAACTTGGTGACATGGAGGATGATGAATTGGAAAACATAATATTAGAGTACAAAGACAAGATGATGAGGTGGACAAGGAAGATGTGCGGGCATTTGGAATGCCCCTTGTAGGCATTTCAAAGCACCATTGTGGGCATAATCAAAAGGACCCTGGAAGCATTCTTTGAAGCACCCACTGTGGGAATTTTTGGTGTATTGCGGACATAATGATAACGGCCTGTGGGAATTTACATGAGACCATTGTGTGCATAATCCAAGACCAATACAGGCATGTGTTGATGGCCTTTGCGGGCATCAAAGTGGAGCCCACTGCAGGCATTTTTAAGAGTGCATTGCGGGCATCTTAAGGGCATATGTGTGTCTCACATTTAATATTCTGAAAGGATAGAAGGTGACATGGCATGAAATTAAAATTAAATAAGGTGACATGGCATGGCCATAATTAAATAAATCATATTTGATTTATTTAATCATCTTAATGATAAAACTATAAATAGAAGACAAGTTTCATAGGAGACAAGAGTATAAATAGAAGACAAGTTTCATTTTTAAGGAAGCAATGTGTGAAGATTTCAGGAGATTGAGGAGAGCTTTGATTTCGGGGGTCAGGATGACTGAGGAAGTTTCGGTGAAGTATAAGCAGTGGTGCAGCAGTAAACTAATTTTTATCTCTAATCTTTTGGGCTTCACTAAGGCAGCAGCAGTGGTAGATTAATGACAGCATGACCATGGACAAATGAAGATACGTTTGGGGACATAATGAGGACATGCTATTAAACATAATGAAGACGATCAGCTTATGGACAGATTCCTGATGGACAGAATGATGACAATGTCACCTACAAGAAATTGATGATGGAAATTTCGCTCATCATTGGTCAAGTAAGAATGACAGGTTTTGGAAATTTCTCTCCCATTTCTATAATCATTAGAGGTCTAGTATTCCTAAAGTGAACATGAACACATGTTTCTAGTTTTCTTAGTTTTTCATGTTTTATAAGGTTTCATTTTTGTTTGGTTGGATTATATGAATTTATAGCTTTCAAATAATTTAGACAATATGATAAACACAACTGTAAAATACGATGATAATATGGTAATTATGCAGTGCTAATTAATTTGAAATTATTGAACACAAATTAATCGTAACTGGATCTAATTATTCAAAGTAAAGAAGTTACCTGTGTGTATGGTGCTGCAATCTCCTCTGTTGCTGCCATGGCTTGGTCTAGGTCAAAGGAACAGATGTCCTCCCACCTGGAGGATGGAGACTCGGCCCTGAATAACTGTACATTAAAACAAATAAATTCAACAATGTGTAATTAAAATTTAAATATATTAAACAATATGATATCAAATAAAATACAACAAATACTTGAACATTCAATAAAACAATAGATAACCTGCTCCATGTAGCTCTTTGTGGCATGCTGCTGCATAGGACCATGGCAAGAATGACCACAGTGAGAACAATGATGTGTCGTTGTTCAAGTAGAACTAGATGGCCTCGCCTGGGTTCCACCTATGCCTGGCATGTCCTAGCCACCACCCATAGACCATGCAACTGTGTGTGTCTCATCGATGTCCTCCCGGCTCTGTGAAGACATAGCCACAAACATGGTATGTCCAAGCAAATGACATGTGGCACATCTAACTGAGTCATCAATCTCATCTAGGCCGCTACCAAACCCGGGTGGCTAAGGAGGGGGTTTGGCTCTCTCATGGGTGTGGGAGGTCCTCTAAGTGGGTTGTGGTGGGCCTAAGGTTGATCTTGGTCAGAGCCAAGACCGACACCCTAAAACTCAGTGATGTCAAAATAGTTTACATGGTATCCTAGCTCAAACTCAACCCACAATTTCTGAAGGAAATACTGTGGGACCTCCAAATTATTGCATGGGGGCCTGTCAAACACCATAAACCATCTCTTTCTCCAGTTATCTCTCCATGGCTATTAAATACACCAGTCCATGCAAACCCGTCTCTTCCTCACATCTGGAGGCTATCTTGTCAAGGGAACTATGAATTTGTTGTACAGCTGAGCTTTGGTGATGTTGAGGTCTTTAATTTGTTCTTTGGACAACCCAGTGGAGTAGTGGTAACTCATTCGAGCCCTATATTGGCTCATATTTGTGATCTCACTGTGGGCAATGTTGATGGATTCAATGATGTTTTGCCATGATGAAGCCAAGGAAACTCGAGAGGGTTCCTTGGTGCTCTTCAATTTAATTGATTTAAATCTTGATGTAATTGATCTACGGGGTTTTCATTCGGTTCATTGTTTGTTCCAATGTTGTCTTCTAATGGTCCGGTTTCATTGGTTTCATCTGATGGTTCAGGTGTGTTTGTCATCTTGTTAGGTGTAGTTAATCTACAATGAATTTGTTTTGGTTTTTTAATGGATTGTAATTTTTTTTTAAATTAAAATTGAAATGGAAAACAAAAATAACAACAAATACATGGTTTGTTGAGCACGTACGTGGAGGCAACGTCGACAAGGTATTGGAGGTTCGAATCAATGGCGTTGAGGAGGCCTTTGGGTGCGCCACGATGCGCTCGTGGGGTGCTTGTTTGGCCACTGTGCGCTCATAGGTTTGTTGAAAATGACAAACCCGTGCTTTGTTTTTTTTATAAAAAAACAGGGGCACACACGCGTCATTAACGCGTGCGCACACTTTTGTGCGTATGCATTAATAATGCGTGCACGCACCTTTTGTCCACGTCGACTTAACGACGTGTAAATTCGGCATTGCTGAAGGAGGGACGCATGCGCATGTTTGGACGCGCATGCACATCCCTATTTTTTTCGCTCGCGCACTATTATTGCGCCCTTTTTGGGTACCAGCTGCGTGCAAGTACCCTCATGTGATTTGGTTCAAGGATTATTCTTGGTCTTGTATTCCTTTAATATTCATGTAGGCCTTAGGCCCAGGCTTTGACCCTAACCATGTATATGTCCCACATATTCAAATCCATTTCTTAAAACTTATATTACATCCAATATCCTCACTTATAGTTCAAGGATATGCTTAGGGGGTCATGTGTGATGGATTAAGGAATCATTCTCAAAGGTAGATGCTTAAAAGATTCCTTTAGGGTATAAGGCTTATGTTTCCCCTCCCAACCATGTTTAAGCCTAGAGACTCATACTTAGTATAATAAACCTCATAATCTCATCCATATCCCTAATTAGAGTTAAGGATAAACTAATAAAAGGCTATTGTGTGGTGGTTTAAGGTGTTATATTGCATGTCCATGTGTTCCTAGTAGCTTCATTTATCATCCAGTTCCTACGTTTATTCACCCAACTAAGTTCAAAGCTAACTATAATTCAAAATATTGTAATGGCATGCATATCGCCATTTGGAAGACAAGGATATGCTTGTGAGTTCGTATTTGATAGTTTGAGTCATTGCTCTTAGCCCCAAATGCCCAAAATATTCATTTAGGGACTAAGTCTTGAGATTCATCCCATGACTATGTCCAAGGCTCTAAAACCCATACCTAGTGGCACTTATATCAACACTCAAATGCCAATGATAGCAATGGGAGTTCATGGGTGTATTTCATAGCTTCCTTGAGGGCATAAGGCCTAAGATTCCTCTTGTGATAATATAGAAAACCTTGAGACCCATACATACTATCCAAAACCTCATAATGGTGTTTATTTCCTCACTTAGAGGTAAATAATACCCTTAATAGGTCATGTGTAGTCATTCAAGATGCTTTCTTTGTCACTAAATGCCTAAATTATTTTACCAAGGTCTGAGGGATGGGTTCCCTCCCTCAAACATGTCAACATATTTAAGAGGTTTATTTGTTAATCATATCTTCCTACCTTTAAGGACCAAGGCTTGGGTTTCCTCCCTTAATCATTTCTATATCCTCGAGACTCATACCTAGTTCTATTTCCTCCAAATTACACATTTATCCCTATTCTAAGGCTAAGGATCCTCTCAAAATGTCATTTTTTATTCAATGCATCATTGTAAGCCCTAAATGCCTAGAAGCTTCCTTTAGCATAAGTCCTAGGTTTTTTCTATTAACCATGTCAAGGGCCACTAGACCTATCCCTAGTGATCAAAATATTATAATGGTGTTCATACCCACACATAGAGGATAATAATACTTGTAGGAAGACATGTGTGGTGACCTTTTAGGTGCCTTTCTTGGTCCTAGATTCTTAGAAGCTTCTTTTAAGGCCCAAGGTAGATGTTTTCTCCCTAAACCATATGCTCAAACCTAATAGTGATACATATATCACACAATAAATTAAATAATGTCAATATAATTATTCTCAATCGAATAATCATTAACACTTTACAATAGAAATAAATTAAAAATGGTTGTCTTTAATTATTTGTCAATATTAAGAATCCTAGGTACTCATTTGTTTAATCAGTATTAAAAAATAATAATTGAAATGTATTATTTACAAAATAATAAAAAATAACAATTGAATTGGTTGTGATTATGGTGCAAAACTTGAGTCATAAATTACTATTGAGGATTTATGTGAATAAATAAAATAAAAAATAAATAATTGAACTAAGTTATTTATAAAATAATTATATGTGAAAGTGTTGTGTTATGATGCAAATACTCATAATTAAATATTATTTGTAGATGTCCATGTGACAAATGAGACTTATCACCACTTTATGGTACTTGCCAACATGGCATTTCTTTTAACATAAATGATGAGAAACTCCATTTTCAATAATATTAAAAAACATTAACACCACAAAATATAAGTGGTGCTAATACCATGGGGGCTTCACTAGAAGGCAATATAATATCACGTTCATTCATATTACGGTATTAAATATTCATGAAAACCTAAAAATTATATTGCTTACATATTAAGGGGCAAAAGGTTTTTTTATTTAATGTAACAATACAAAAATACTTTGGGGTCTTTTGTATATGGGTGGGCTCACAAATATCCGCCAAATGGATATGGCGGGATCACGGCCAGATGAGAAATCGGGTTGAGGCAAGGCTCGATCTTACTAGTACGTAGGGAAATTGCGTCTTGAGGCATGCTTGAGGCCAGAGGTTCCGTGGCATTGTGGGTTTCTAGTCGATCATAGTCGAGAGACAGTGGTCATTGACAGCCAATTGTTACCAATAACACTCAGCCAGTTGTTACCAATAGCCTTGGGAGGCTGTAAACCTCCAGGGCTTGTTATAGGCCCTCGATAGGCCTTGGGGGCTTGAATACCCAACCACTCGTGCCTATTACAGGCCTTGGGAGGTTTAGTCAGCCTCCTGGAGCTTGTTACAGGCCCTGGGGGCTTGGATACCTAGCCCAAAACAGGATTAGTCAGTGATTGGGGAACTGCAACATGCAATCTAAATGTTGTACTATGTGCATTGGCTCTAGTGACATACAAGAAGTGATCTCCTATCTATTCATTAGACTATTAGATGTTGCAAATCATAATGATATGTGGTTGAGTAATTGCATTGTGGGTGAAGTAATGTGCATCCACAATATACATTGAAATAAGCAAGGTGCATTGTAGAATGCATGTGGGGTCATAAGAGGGGTATCATATCAATATACTAGGTAGAAATATAAAGGGGTATAAAAAATGTTAATGAAAAAATTGATACATACAATATTTAGTGAAAATAGGTTTTTTTTTTTAAATTGGGAAGGCATATTGGGAGGGGGTTAAAAAAATGATTTTGGAAGGTATTTTCCAATATTTAGTGAAATTAGGAGTATTGTTTCATATGCCATGAACGAACGTGCTATGATAGCGGTTTATTGAGTGAATCCCCCGTGGCTAATACCACCACCTTAACACCACCAAATGTAAGTGGTGCTAATACCAACACCTTAACACCACAAAATTATAACTAGAGCTAATACCACCACCATAACACCAAAAAATGTAAGTAGCGCTAAAAGATGGTTTTTCTTGTTGTGAATAAATGATGTTGATTCCTTATCATGTAATGTGGGGAATCTGGATAACTAGAAATGCATCCATCTTCAATGATGATGTAAATAGATTTTCCAAAGAATAATTAGTTTATATAATATTAAATAAAACATATTGAGAATTATCTCCATACACTTTTATTAGAGTTAAATTTGAGTGGATTCTTTAGTACACTCTGTAATGACTATATAAAGGTATTTTCCAAGTAGTGAAAATAAATCTAACTTTGTCTCTTCATCATCCATGCATTGAAGTCATTAATGTTAATATTTTTAATTGATTGAAGTCAACCATTGGATTGAAGTCCACCTTCGATTGAAGTCAACCTTGAACCATGGATTGAAGTCGACCTTGAAGTCAAAGGCTTGGATTGAAGTTAACTTTGAAGTCAACCTTGTGTTGAAGTCAACCATGGATTAAAGTCAAAGGCTTGGATTGAAGTTAAACTTGAATTCAACCTTGTGTTGAAGTCAACCATGGATTGAAGTCAAAGGCTTGGATTGAAGTTAACCTTGAATTCAACCTTGTGTTGAAGTCAACCATGGATTGAAGTCAACCTTGGATTGAATTCAACCATGAACTATTATTATCTATGGATTGAAGTCAACTATGATTCAAAGTCAACCTTGCTTAAAAGTCAACTATGGATTGCATTCAACCATGCTTCAACATAAACTTTGCTTAAAACTCAACTATGGATTGAAATCAACCATAGTTCAATGTCAACATTGCTTAAAATTCAACTATAGATTGAAGTCAACCATGGTTTTATGTCAATCAACCACTTTTGAAAATGTGGTTGTGTTTCTTAATATGGTCAACCAATGGTTGGCCATGTTCTCTTGGTTATGTCAGCTATGGTCAACGCCAACCATGTTCTCCTAATTATGTCAACCATGATGCACTAAATATTAAAGTCAACCACATCGAAACATGGTATAAATAATTGAACTTATATATTTATTAATTATTTAGTTTTATTTTTTATCTATTTATTTATATTTTTTAATTTCTATGTTTTTCATTTATAAATAATTTTTTATAATAATAATAATAATAATTCACCAATCCTTCCCACACTACTAGCCCTAACTAGCACAACCACATTTTTAAAAGTGGTTGATATACCCGATCGACATATATCATCCACTTTTAAATGACTATGGTTAATATACATTGATCGTGCTAGTCTTATATTCTTTATTAATATTGCTCTTCATATTTTTAGTTCTTATTTTTAAGAGTTAACTTGTTAATCTGAGCTTCCAATTCGGGGCTATTTGATCCTCACCTCTAATATATATCAATTGGAATCACAACATGGTCTTAGAACCTGCCTCCCATTCCTCATAGTTTCGCCCAAAACATATTGTGCAATCGCTCTACTTTAGGTCTGTACACCCTTTTCCAATGATTACGAGTTGATCTCAGTCTTTGTGGGCCCGTATTTATCTCCACTTTCATGCTGCTGGGATCACTTTTCCATCTATTATTTTCTCATCTATGTTGTATTTTCTATCTGGTACTTCAACTACACAATCTTCTCTCTCAGCCATCGCTTTACATTGCTATTGGGGCGGTTGTTGGACACCATATCGTAGAAGGATCCTTAGGTTTTTGAGTTAATATCCCCGGATGATATTTTCCATAGCCAATAGTCCTCTCATATGACCTTTGAGCTGCTTGTGCAAACTTGTCATGATTTGGAGATTCTATCTAATCGCTTCTCACCATTTGAAGCTAGGGTTTTTTATTGCGTCGAAGAGGCGCATCTACAGCCCAGTAGGGGGAGATGTGTAACTCCTTCTATGCTCATCATATAGCTGACACATGTCCTGTATAAATATTAATAAAATATTATAAAAAATAACATGTCGGCTAAAATTAGATTTAATATTTAGAACGACATATATATAAAACTACACAAATAAGATAAATTAAAACCATAAGCATTGCATTACACATTTACTCAACATTTAAAGGGATTTGCATCTCTGAGAGATTTGATCCCTCTCGATGCTTGGTAGATCCCATTTTAAGATGGATCTATGCTGGTAGGTAGACAAGTGAAGTCTGTATCATCCATAGATCCAGCTTGTAAGAAAGACAAAATTCGTAAGATGAGAACTCGCAAATTAGACGACTCACCAGATTGGTGATTTTTCGGACCAAATTAGACCTAAGCAACCTGCTAATGTAATGTCCTCATTTTGACCCCCTTTGTATTAAATCGTAAATGATGTAAATATTGTAATTTAATCACGGTGAGGAGCTCAAGGCCAAGGCCCCACCATTGATTTAGCGTTTATGTATCGGCAATTAAAGGAATAGATGCCTATGGTTCTTGTGCTAGATAGGCACAATGTAAATAAGACATCATGTACATACGAATTTTAATGAAAATACCCACAACTATCTATGCAATGCAACAAAGAGATGGGGCATGATTCTACAAGGAATAGGGAGGGAAATTATTCAAACCCTTGAGCCAATGGTGTTAATCCATGTGTCAATGAGAAAACCCATAAACCACCAACTACCCATTTTGGGTTATGCACCCAATGATTTAATTCTTCCAAGAATTGGTTGAGGCAGTTAATGCCTTGGGAATGAAGAGGTATGGCAGCCAATTTCGTGTATGGGCAAGCCATCAACCTAGGAATTCATATTTTGTCTCCTTGGGCAAGAAAACACCCACGAAATGGTGCCCAAATCCATTCTAAACCAACAATATTTCCTCTCTCACGCAGTCTGAACTACTGGGTCTTTCCTCATCATGTTTTTTACCACTTTTCCTGCATTTTTCCATAGCTGGAAGCTCGTTTTTGTGTTGGACAGTGGCTGGGAGAAAGAGAGTCATGTTCTGGGGGTTTATAGAGGTCGTTTTTTCCCCAAAATTCCCATGGACGTTTTTTTGAAAATGATTTCTGCTCTCAGGGTTGTTTCCCCAATTGCCATTTCATTTTTGGGCTTTCCCACGTTTTTCTGAATTGGTAGAAATCCCCCCTTTGGGCAACCCACTGAAGAAACATTTTTCTCATGCCCAACACTTGTGGTTTTGTTATTATGTGCATCTTGGTTTTGGTTTGAATCTGTGAGCAAGAAACTTGGAGTGGTAGTGGACAGAATTGGCTTGATAAACCTAGTGAAGGGAGTAACCTCTCAAGAAGATCAAGAGGGCTTTGGCTACTTTTCTATGCACACCCTGAGAGCACTAGAAAGGAAGGTATGGCTTGAGGTACTGTGTGGCAGTGAAGAGAATACTTCCTTGTGTTGTGTGTGTAGGCATTGTGAGTGCCAAGCTGAATAGATCTGGCAGGGGTATCCATAGCTTTGTGGTTGAGCTCACTAGCTTAGCAATTCTTCCTTTCCATGTCCTAGCAGCCTGATAAACCCAATTGCAGATTGGCTTGGCTCATCTTCGTGTATGCTTGGCTATGTGTGAGTCTGTTGTTCCGTGGTTCCTTGTAGAGATCATGCCCAGCTCGGGGGTGGTAGTTGTGTCAAGAGGTTGATAAGTGCGACTAGCCTATGGTTGGGTGGAACGTTCTAGTTGCATAGCCAGTTGCTTGGGACTACTTTGTTAAGATAAGTATTCTCTTGTGTTAACCTTGCACTTATTATTTGATGAATTTTGGAATGAATGATGGATTTGTTAATGAATTTACTTCCGCTGTGTTTTCAAATGTTCATGCATTTGCACATGTCCATCCTCATTTTAAATGGAATGTTTGTTTACTAAGTATGGGACTAGATGTCCGCATTTAGTGTCACGTCCTCTCTCTCATACTGGTATGATAGGAGGGGGCATTACAGCTAGGCAACACACTTAGTCCACAGGCATCTTTGTACACCTCTGGCTCTACTCTCATCAGTGTTTCTTTGATTGATGCAGAACGATTTTCTTGGATACATCTCACCTTTCTGGTCGGTCATTGAAACATTGCCTTGACACCTAGTTTTTCATGCAAGCCTATCCATACAAATTATTGCAGTTACTCTCTAGTTATTGTTGGAATTATTAGTGGCCTTTTAGTACCCTAGGGTCATTTACTGCGTTGAATAGGCACATTCTACAGCCCAGTAGAGGGATGTGTAACTCTTTTAGTGCTCATCGTTGCGTTGAAGAGGTGCATTCTACAACCCAGTAGAGGGATGTGTAACTCTTTCCATACTCATTGTGGAGTTGATACATGTCCTTTATAAAAAATAATAAAATATTATGAAAAATAACATGTCTACACAAATTAGATTTAAAACATTTAGAAGGTCATATACACAAATTAGATTAATTAAAACCATAAACATTGCATTACACACTTGATTTGAAAAGCGTAAATGTTGAGGAAGAGTTTGCAACTAGAGAGATTTGATCCCTCTCTGCACTTGGTAGATCCTTTTAAGATGGATCTATGATGGTTTTAGCCCTAGCCCATCCTCTCTTTTCAAGTGGCTGGACATTATTGAACATCCATCTATCCTCGCCCTTGTGATTACCCTAGATCACTAACAAAACTAAATAACCTAGTAGACCATTTCATCCATAGTAGCATAATTCGAGTACTAATATGGATACGAATACAATTTGATACGGAAAATATAAGTAATGAAAAAATATAGTAGGAATAAAATACGGAAGTAGACTACCTACATATAATAATTTTAATCAAAACATACCATAAATTTACATAAACATTTATATAATAAAATTAAACATTTATTTAAAAAAAAATATAAAATCTCAACAACATGGAATAGTGTGACTATGAGAGTCTGCAAACTTACTAATAATTATTTTTATAAGATAATATTAAATTGAATGATATTTTTGTTTTATAGTGTTTAAATAATTAAAGTTAGGTTTTCTTAAATTGGTTTTAAAAATTTAATTGTTCACTAATAAAAATATGTATTCCTATTACAACTACACTGAATATTCGATGAATTTGAATTTCTTCTGAATTTCCGTACATGAACTACTAATACGGCCAATTTATACTACTATAGTTTCATCCACTATCTTTTCACCAAGAATTGGTCCAACATTTTCTAGCACCATTGTTTGGTTCCCCTACAGGCTATACTGTATCCACATTAACCCAACAATGTAACCAGAAAATAACATCTTGAATAATTGTCTCTCTAATCGGAAAATAATTGTCTCTCTGTTCTTGCGCCCGGCAAAGCTCGTATAGACATCTTGAAAATAACATAGAGGTTTTGAATGGCAAGCATAATCAAGTTTTAGAGTGGTTTACCTGTATATTACTTAATTTTTACATAATCAAGGGCGAAATTTTTACGAATTGAAAATTTTTAACTCGAATTTTATTCGTATCCAACTGAATTTGAATTCGCATCCGAATTCGTACTTGTTAAATATGCTTGTGTTTGATCTTGTTCCAAGACGGATTAAGGAAAGCTCTTGCTTGTTACAGGCCTCCTTGATCAAATTTGTAGCTAGGGTAGCTATCTTTTATTTTATGAGCTCTCTTAGCTTGGTCTTCAGAGTACTTGTTGAATGATATCCATTAAGATATGTTCTAATTAGTACTCATGCTTATGAGGATATTGGGATATTTTTCACACACGCCATTGGAAGGATAGACGATTACTATGGAATATAGTGGGTATTACTTTTCACATGGTAATAGATGATTTATATTTACTAGTTGTTTTTTTTGCTTTGCACCTCACCTAGAATGCATAGCTTTAGTAGCATTTAAGATAGAACTTTTTGGAGTGTGCCCTCTCACCTTGAGCTAAGTCAGCGCTTGCATTCTACTCAATCATTGCTTCACTGTCAAAGTGAAGTGGTACTCTCACTCAGTTAAAAGTCATCAACATGTCTAATTTCTTGATGTCAACCCTCCCACCCATATTTTGCTTGACACTTTGTTTTCAACCCATGCTTCAGTCTCGAATTGAAGTGGAAGCCTTGTTCCAAGAAAGAGGTATAGCATCAATCATCAACATCTACTTGATTCCTAGTATATTCTTTCATTAAAAGGATAGTAATAGTGGTCCAACACCATCCATCATCTTAGATAGCTTTCTTCAAGTTATTACAACTACAGATCTAACTATCCACTCATCAACATGGCATGATCTCCTAATTAACCTCTACCTTCATAACACCATTCATGATATGGGAAGCCTAGGAGGCTATATTATTTTTGTGATGGAAAATGTTTTAGCAACAACAACTCTTATTTTTCCAGTATCACATCAACACTTCTCCTCCAACTTTACTTAGTTCCAAATTACTGAGTATTAGCATCCTAAGTCATTAGTACATTCCAACTCATCTTCTCTATGTTGTCAATCTTACACCAGGATGGAATAGATGATGATTTTGAATGAAACCATGAGGAACTAATATAGATAGATCATGGGCACATCTATCTAGTCATGCACTTTTCAATATGTAATTAGATTATATATTATTAAATAAACGATGTTGAGAATCTTTATACACTTTTAATATGGGTTAAAGTTGACTAGGTTTTTGAGTACCTTTTTGTAATGGTTATATTTAAAAACATTTGCCAAAATAATGAAAATCAATCTTTCCTTATGTCTTAATAATTCTCTTGTGATATTATATTATATTGTTATTAAGTGTGTTTATTATTTCTCTAGATATTTCTAAGAGTTATTTTTAGGATTAACTTCTTAATCTTAAGAACCATCAATATGTCAGTCTTTCAGCCCCACCTTAATTGTACATCAAATGAAAAGGTTCGCTCTCCCACACAAGCCCTTTAGAAGATACATTATTCATTTATGATGAGGAAACCAAGCCCCTCTCAACCATCCAACATACGAATTTCTCCATTAGTGATCACCGAGCAAATCCTACATAATTTGTGTGATCAGGCATTGAGACGGAACTTGGATTAGAGGAGCGTATGTGGTCTCACTTATTATAATGGATACTCAACCTCTTTTCAAAGGAGCATGTATAAAGTAAAGTTCTTAAGTTGAGGGGAATTTATCACATTTAAACATTCATCTCATTTGGCCTTTAAATGAGTTTTAAATTCTTGGGTTGAGGGAGACGTGTCTCCCATTTGGAGGAAAGGAAAATCAGTTCTCAAGTTGAGGGGAATTTATCACATAAACATTTATCTCATTTGGCCTTAAATGAGTTTTAAATTCTTAGGTTGAGGGAGACGTGCCTCCCATTTGGAGGAAAGGAAAATCAATGTTTTAATTGTTTGTGTTAGGATATGCATAGATATTTTGTTTCAGAATAGTGATGGATGAATTTCAAAGTTTCAAGGTTGGTAAAGACAGTGTACAAATGCTCATAGTCGTTGTAATTTTCAGATTATTTAGAATAAGCATGTAACGGATTCTAAAAGTTGACTGGCTGTACTCCATGCCCGTGGAAAATGTTGGGTTGCATATCAAAAGCAACACTAAATTGCAGTTGGGTTGTTGCTTTCCATGCCAGATGTATTTAAAATATAATAATCGAATAACATGGCAGGTGGTTTTGTTTTTATATATAATGTTTTGCCATGCCAGCAAGAACTCATTTAAATACAATGTTTTGACTTGTTGAGAAATACCATTTTATAAAATCTTTACGTTTCCGTGGGTACTAACCTTTCTAATAAGACAAGAACTTCAGCTTTTCGAAACATACGGAAACCAGAAAATGAATCAAAACAATTAGCTTTGCAATTTAATAATCACAATGTCACATTCCTAGCATACCGAACCTGTACAGGCTGGATTTGGACGGTGACTTCTTTTCTATGTTTTGGTTATAATATTAATATTATGTTGTATGCTAAACAGGCCCTAGATAGTTATGCACTGGTTTAGAGCGAAACCAACCAGAGAGTTGGTGGAATCGAAGGAGACACGGATGCCCTGCTGCTGTATATTGCCCATGATAGATAGATCGGAGGTGGCCGGCGCAAAGGCAAAGCAAAATGTCCCCATGATATCCACGGGTATCATATAATTCTTTGCTGGAAGAATTAAGTTGGCCCCGTTGGAAAAATGGAAGCCCACGGTGGGAACAATCACCCATTGTCTGCCGGACAGATCGTAGCAGGTGTCGAAGATGGAGACTCCATTGGTTCTCGGAAGTTGCTGGGTGCCCGCGATGAAGGCATCCCTCACGGCGTCGTAGGCGGCTGTCTGGAGGCGCGTGACAGCGGTGCCGGAGTCGATGATGAATCCTCCGCGGCCCGACGTTTCGTCGATCTGGAAGACGTCGGGTGAGATGGAGTCGATGACTGCACCGCCGACGCTGATGGCGGTGAGGGAGAGATAGTAGAAGGTGGGGAGATACGGATTCCTCTGCAGGGGCGTGAAGATCGAACCGACTGGAACGGATTCCGGACCGAATTCGAGAGTGCTGGAGGACTCTGACTGACGGTCAACAAGGCAGTAGGAGAATACACGGCCCGTCTGCGTACCTAGTTGTGAGGGGAAGGAAAGCGGCCCGGCGCCAAGGCCGAGCAACCCCGCGGACCCGACGAAAAGACCAACGTTGTCGTGGCCGCAGCCAATGGCAACATTACGGACAGACGTGATGCCGAACGTCAGCATCTCGGTGGCGACGCTCCCGATGGTGTAGGAGCCGTCGCCATATGAGACCTTGTATTGGCAGCCGCCGCCGTGGCAGTCGTAGGCGTTGAGCTGACTACAGACGGCGGAGTCGCAGCCGACGGTGGAGAAGGAAGTGGAGAAGAAAGGGTTGAAGATGGGATCCACCTGCGAGTAGCAATGTTGGCACGGCTCGCACTGAATCCAAACCACGTCGCTGCCCGTGTCGAGGACCATGTATTGCTCCCTTGTCGGCGTCCCAACGCCTATGCGCGTAAAGTACTCGCCGCTCCCCTGTGCCATTCCCGACACGACCTCGCTCCCGAACTCTGCAGCGGCTTCTGCCACGTTTTCGTAGCTCCCCGTCGGGTCCTTGTTCAGACTGAGTCTCTTCTCTATCCGCTTCTCAAGCCCACGGACCCGTGTGGCATCCCGCCTCAGCTTTTCCTCCAACCGGCGCTCGTAGGACGCCGTAGCGTTTGCGGCGCCTTTGACCAAAAGAGTATCTCTGTGCACCACCTGCACGCTCCAGGCCGTCCGTCTCGGCTTCGTCTCGTTGTTTTCATTTTCAACTCCACCGGCCGCGGGCGCGGTCTGGTTCTCAATAAGCGAAGCTGCGACATCCAGTGAATGATAGGCCGGTGGCTCTGGGGCAGAAATTGGTGTGGAGTGCGCAGATTGGAGGAATAAAAGCAACAGAAAGGAATACGGAAGTAAAGGGAATGGGAGTCGAAGCGACTCCATCTCCTTGTCGTTTGGGAGTGGAAAGCAACTATAAATGGTGAAGGCCGAAGCCAACTGACCGTGTAGATCCATTTAATGCAGTACCCGAGAGGCCCGAAAGATTATCAACATCGGGAAAGGCGTTCCTTGCACTCCTCGACCGTATTTTGGAATGGTCGATGACCCCTGCAATTTATCTTTGTTGAGCTTCAATCCTTTTCATTACCACCTACTTTCCCAGCTCAGCCATTTGTCTGTTTTCATTTCTTCTGGAAAATTTCATTCTCATTCTGTCCATGTCATGGCCACCCCATTTGGCATCTAATACATTCACCTAACATGTGGATAAAAAAACGTTTTCCCCAGTGGATTGATTAATTGGGAAAAACATATAAGACAGGATTAAATGCACTGATTGGACAAATGAGTGGTTGCTCAACTCAAAATGATATATGCAATGATCAATTGCGTTTGACAGTGATGCTTCAATAACCTAATTTTATTTGGGCGAAGGCCGTGATCACTTCTCAAGTCGTAATCACTTCCCAAGTCAAGACAAATATTTATGTCTCGCATATGTAGTGGTTAGAAACTTAGAAGTTACAAGACATAAATATTTGATGAGTTATACATGTTTTCTCTATAAACATCAACCACAGGAAATGAGTTCAGTCTCTGGTTAATTACACATTATCAATGAGTTACCATGCATACGCACCGGTATGAATTATACTTACCCACTCATACCAATAAATACACTCGTACTAATAATTTATAATTTTTATGAATAAAATAAAAACAAATACATATTTTAAAACCTTTGGGTATTCATTCGCTGCTCATAATAATTTATATATAAAAAATTAACGTACAACACTTACCAATAATTTATATATAACTGAAATTATTACAGAAATTGACAATACGTGTACAAGCGCACTAGGGTAGCTCGTGATAATGAGCTCCAAATTGATTAAAAATATAAATTTATTTTAATGTCATATTTATTAATAAATAAATTTAATAATTTAATAAATTATAATATAAAAAATTAGATTTTTTATTAGTTATTATTTTGGAGAGGTGTTTTTTATGGTCTAAAAAGGATGATATGTGGACAAATATATTGGATTAATATTGGTAAGTTAATAATAAAACAATAAGTTAGATATTAGTTTTGTGATAATTGGAAATTAATCAATAATTGGATAAATTTCAAGCATTTTACTTCATAATTAATTAATTAATGCAACTTTTGTGTATATGTAGGATTTATGTATTATAATTTTGCATTTTTTGCCTATTTATAGGATTTATGTGTTATAGTTTACAACATGTAATATTTAACACTTTGACCATTAAATTTAGGTAAATAATCATTTTACTTCATAATTAATTAATTAATGAAATTTTCACTTAGTTAACCCTTCAACCATTAAATTTGGGCAAATAACCATTTTACTTCATAATTAATTAATTAATGAAATTTTCTTTATTTGTAGGATTTATGTGTTAGCATTACAACATGACTCCAAATTGGAATAGTTGGTAGATGGACAAATGATAATAGATTATGTACTTTTAAGTTAATAATAGAACAATGACTTAAAGAAGGGGCAGCGGGGGTGTAGCTCAACCACCGTTCAACCACCCACGATTCGCTTGATATGAAGGACATGTTGGTTCAAATCACCCCATCTTACCTGTGCCCCATGCTTGTGGGATGTTGTAATAGAACAATGAGTTACATATTAGTTTTGGGTAAATAACCATTTTACTTTATAACTAATTAATTAATGCAACTTTGACCTATTTGTAAGATATCCAATTTGAAATTGTTGGTGCTTGAATGATTAGGCTCTATCAATGATAGATTCATCTTAACTGTGACTCTATCAAGGATAGAGAGAGATCAAATCTCTTTGAGGAAGTTTAGGATTCTAAAAAGGAGTTTACACCTCAAGAAATTTGATTGTTTAATTTATTTCCAAAAAATATATATTTAAATAAGATTAACGAACTAATATGCTATAATTTTTTAAGCATTTAAAATCTATGTTAAAATTTGAACCACTTCTTAGTATTGTGTGTAGGCTAAATAAGAAAACCACCTCTTAAATTTCATGGTATTGTTTGTGGCTTAACAAAACCACTTCTTAAATTTAATGGTGTTGTGTGTAAGCTTTAGAAAAAAGGATGATATATAACATGATGAATTCTAGTATAAGAGTACCATTTTTCTTGATTTATTTTTATTTTTTTATTTATATTGATAAATTATAATAATATTTAAAAGATGAAGAATGCATTTTATAAGTAGTAGATATTCTTTTTTTTCAAAAACAATATTGAAGATCTTTATAAACAAATCAATGTTCTTTAGCATTTATAAAAAAAAATATAAACTTAGTATTAATATATATTAAACCAAGATTATGATACTTAAATTTAAAAAAGAATTTATCTTATGTAAATAAGTTACTATTACTTTTTAACGTGAAGTTCCAAAAACATTTCATAAGTGTAGTATCCCAGCCAAAATATATTGGAATCTCAACTCAAAATTGTCAATTTTAACTCATATTTTTAGTAGTAAGATTGAGACAATTTATGTAAATTGAACAATAACAATTCCGATCACTAGAAACCCAAACCCAGGGATGATAGGGGAACCTTTAGGTTCTTATTTTTTGTATGGGAGAGTGTGCAACAGGAAAATTGTCATAAGTAAAAAATTTTATGGATCCTTTGTACAAAGCAGGGAGACCATTTATGTTTCAAACTTCAGCTACCGCCAAAGTCTACAATATACTTATGGGTGCATCCGCATATAAAAACTAGATCAGGTCAGGGTGGATAATAATCATTGAATTGGGCATGTTTGGGGATCAAATGGTGTCAAGCAATAGCAAGGAACAACATATGACAAAGGAATTAATATTTGGGGAGTTGTTAGTGCACTTTGGAATAATAGGTTGGATTTCCTATTTTCCTTCCCAAGAACTAAATGAAATTCTATAATTAGTGCTATGAATCTGGAATATGATTCATTATTATACAAATAACTCACATCATCTTACATAATTGAATTTGAGTTCATATAAGATATTTTATAGGCAAAACAATAAAACTAGCTAGTTGAACTGCCTGACTAGTTCAAATTCTAGTGGACCCAATCACTGTATGACCTGAACTAAATTTCATTATGAAAATTGGTCTGGATTAATTATGGCCTTAATGGCCTGCAGAACTTTACACAATGACATTTGGATTTATATAACCCATTTTACAACCTTTTTGGAAAAACTAGTCAAAATGTCTAGTCTAATGAGCATAGGTAGGAAAACGACTTAATTACTTGAAGAATTTGAAAGGAATATTTATGAATAGTATTAAGTATGGTTTATCAGAGAATAAATATCATGTTACAGAAATATTTGCAGCACCAAAATGACTCCAAGGGTCTTAGTAACCCCCAACATGAACCGTGTCTCAGTAACATCAAACGAAGCTCCATTGGTTGGAGTCTGGAATACATAGTGAAGGTAGGTTCCGAGCAACATGAGTGGACTTGATGTAAATTCAGTGATCATATCTAGAATCCTCCTCCATCATGGAATAATTCGAATCATCACAGTGTGATACCCACAGAGAATTAGAGAGAAGGAAGAAGATAGAAGGTTGTTGCAGGAGAGGTTACTTCTTCAATATTTTGGGAGTATTCAAGGAATTTTGACCCCAACTTGAGATAACAATTTAATGGCTGCAAGATGATCTTCAATGGTTGTACAATAGTCTTCAGCACCTGGAAGAGAGAGTGGAAGAGATACTGGAACAATAATGGCTAAGGGGAGCATCACTCAAAGTAAGGTTGAGGCACATCACTCAACAAGAGAAGCTAAAGCTCTTACATTCAATTACAAAATGGTCAAAAGATGTGAATTGGAGTTGGAAACATTCTTTTATAGAATTTTAGGGTGACCTGCTGAGCAAGTTGAATTTTAGAAATCATTTAGGTATATTTCATATGGTTTTTGTTTTGATGACAAATGGTGATAATGGCACCATTTAATCCAACTAGGTAAGTTGCATATGATGCAATTACCTGAGATATGGTGGTGTCTGGTGAGAGTTGGAAGTTTTTGCAATCTCATGCAATATGTTTAAGGGTGGTGTTTGTGCTAATAACAATAGAGTATTATGCATCACCTCATTTTTTTAATCCATGCAGTCATTTAAGGTTTTAAGAAAGGAACAAATTGTTATTTCAAAGTCTTTCCAACTTTCATTATTACTTTTCCATGTCTATCAAAGACAAAGGCATGTACAAGTTGTGTTTTGATTTGATAATTGAGGTTTTTTATGCAAGCAAGGCCATATAATACTAAATAATTTCCCTCAAAGAGATTCCATGCCTATGCGTGCAAAACTGCATGATAAAGATGGTTTTTGATGCATGCAATCCAAAAATTGAGAAGGTTTGATGGTTAGAAATTATAGTGAATGTTTGTGAGTTGTGCCAACAATGGGTATTGTTTGCATGAAAATATATTCAAGGATTATGTGTAAGTGCCCTTTAGTTGAATTGTACCCTCTATCTCCTATGTTATATTCCATGTAGCACCAAGTGCCAATATTTTTATTAAATGGAATGAGGAGATGCAAAAAAATTTGGTCCTAACTTTGATATGTTCAATAACAAAACTAATTGATTATTGTTGAATGAAACCTTTTTTCAATACATTGGTATTTGATAATATTTTTATATAATTGATAATGAAATGCAATGTAATTGATGATGAAATACAATGAATGGATTGTAATGTATATAATTTTGCATTTGAAATCAAAATTTAAAATTAGATTACATTGTACAATTTAAAATTTAAAATTTTAGATTGCATAGATGTATTTTAAATTCTCAATTACATTACAATTGTATTTGAAATCAAAATTTAAACTTAGAATGTACATTACAATTTAAAATTGAAATTTTACAATTACATTATATTGTCTAACATTACAATTCAACTATCTAGTAGACCTTTAATATTGTTTTTAAAGCATCTAAACAAATATCTATAAAACCTATTATGGAGGAAGTTCATGGAGCACTGACCATACATTCAAGTGAATTCACATTAGAGCACCATGACCCAATTTTCACAAAAGCCTCCCATCTAATATTTTTATTCTTGACATTAAAGCATCTACAAAAATATATTTATAAAACAACCTCCACAAAAATCTCCAAAAAAATATTACACAAGACAACATGAAAACTATGTCAATGATGCAAGTGGAATACATGTAACTCATTCATCTGGCCAATGGATTATAGGAATGCAAGTCTCCATAATACGATCATGGTCAACTTTTGTCATCTTCCATATCTTTGACTCACCTCTCTTCACCTTGATTTCTGTTAGATGTATCCGAGATGCCACCACCAAATGACTGTACTAACATGATATATATTCAGGCATAAAATATTTGTAAATAATATGAGCACCCTGTTTTTTCACTCTTTCAAAAATGTGTCCCATTAGAACCATGTCTAGACAGTTTGGTATGTGAAGTCTCCATCTTGGTAGAGTCACACCAACCTAACTTTTATTTGTGTGCATCACATCAAATAATATGCCACATTTTCTTGGTTATGGGGGGGTGCAATATACATTACAAATATTATTCAAGTGTCCTACATGCATTTCTACAACATTTGTATATGTATAATATATAATGAACTAATTAACTTAATGAAGTCTCTTGTAACTTCCCTAACTATATCAGAAACTCGATCATGATCTAATGAGACCATTGCCTCATTAGTGTGCATCTCTTTCCATGTTGGAATTGGATGTGGGACCTTTGGATTAAGAGAGACATATTTCCCTCGTTTCACATGTACATCATTTTCATAGTGATCAAGCCCGCATCCATTTGCATCAATGCAAAAATCGCAAAAACGAGCATACTTCGTCGTTTCAATGGAAAATATGTCACCCACGTATTTACTTCGAACAAAATGTAATTCCCTCGTACCAGGTATAGTCTCACAATACCATGGAATGGATCTGTTCACATCTCCAAGGGAAACATCCCAAAAGAACTCGCATGGAATTCAATTTGTCATATATAAATTCATATCAAGTACGTGCTCTTTTGGAAATTATGATATTGAATGTTATTAACTTATTAATTGAGTTTGGAGTTTATTACCTGCACACTGGCCTTTTTTGTTTGCGACCTTGCTGTCCCAAATGACGTGTGCACCAATCAACTACTTTCGTGGAGCATTTGAGTCGAGTTGCACCATGACTCATCTGGTACCTCCGAAGTGCTCGTTTCACACATGCACCTGCACCATCATGCTCACACTTTCCATGCCCTGTTTCAAAAAATCTCCATGTGTGTCGAATTCCTGTCTCTTTGTGAAGGTGACTCAACCAATAAAATGAGCATGTCGATTTGAATTGCCCTGCACACCCATCTAACCAAATCCAGTGTTCATAAAATGATATGCCTCTCTACCTGAATAAATCATAAATCAACCCAAAGCAGTGTTGAACAAACAATGTGTCATGATCACGATCATCACTAACATAAAAATGGTCCTTGATCACTTCACGTGACTCAAGAGTGTTATCCCTACCATCAATGATTTCGTGAGCATTCCTGTACAATACATGTACGAAGATAGACACCTGGTCAGAGAGATATTACTCACTCTATATCTCTCTCTGAGGAGCAAAAGTGTAGTTCTCAGCAAAGTCTACCACTTATAAGATTGTGCCCGACTCAAATACCTCATGAGAATGTTTGAATTCTAAAGCTTGCCACCTGGACCTATGGGAGTGATTTATGTATTTATAAATCTGAATTTGAAACTTCTCCATGAAATCTGAAACAGGAATCTCATCCTCAAGCAAGTCAATCCTCTTAGATGGCACAGATGAAGAAGATGATGGATTCATGGAGACATACTCGTACCTCTTCCACTTAACTATGATATCTGATAATCCATGGTGTGTTGGATCGATAGGAAATTTCCTATGGAACAATGTCAAATCACCGCATTCATGGCATTTTCTCCCACCTACGCACCTCTTATTGAAAAACACATGTTCAGGATTCCTATTGAATAGTATCATACAAATAAAATCTCGCACTGTGTGAGGAGCTAGTTCATCGTTCTAGTGCCTTTTGCAAGAATCCAAAAATGTGTCATAGTATAGTTGAAATTCAACGTGGTACCGGCAGCAGCAAGTTTTGCGAATCGTATTCAGCCCAATATACCACGGTTTCAATTTGTTGAACATGCTAAATGATATTTGAACACCAGGATTGGTTTCTTGGAATTCCTCATAAAGTGCAACTCCTGTCATCTCCACCACATGCTTACAGTGCTCCTGATAAATTCCTATGGATAAACGTTATCGCAGGACATACTTTCGATCTAGAATAACACGAGAATGGCTATCCCAAAACTCTATCACCTTCTCTCTAATGCGTGCTTCCACCCTTCCTCGATAGGGTTCCCTACAAATAATATCCCAACAAGCAGCTTTATCATTTTTATCTATCTGGACCCTGAATTTAGTATATTTGAACAATGTTCCTTTTGAAACATTGAGCAATGATGCCATTGTTGATACCATTCGATTTCTTGAGGTGCTTTGTGCCACAACAACCGTTGTAATTTCCCTACGAGCAGCTTGGATATCATTATTTCTTGATTTTCCAAACGAAGATAATGCAGTTCTTACATTTTCTATTGCATTCTCGCATGTCTTTTTTGTTTTAACATCTTGAAAACCCAACAACTTTGTGGCATGTTTCAATTTTTTTTGTTTTATCAACCCATGTAGGATTTGAGATTGTGCCATCGTTGAATGTTGTTCAAAATATGACTCGATTATGTTACTAACATGCTCTCTAACTCTCCGACTAGGGATCGAGTTCCCAGTCTCTTCTTATGCGGAAACAACTACACAATCCTCTAGACAATTTCCACCCCTTCCAACCCCACTGCAACTCCCAATTATACTTTCAATGTGAGAGGGAAATGTGTCATGTGAATGCTGATCAGAATCATGAGGGGGCACAGGGTCATGTCATTCTTGATCACCATGATGTGATGTGTGACCATAATCTCTCCCTACATAATCAAAATTCATGTGAAGGGAATTTCAATAAAAAATGCATTATACAAGGAGGTTAATTTTAAAGTACCAAATTGAAGTGTTTTGAAATGCACTAGTACACTAATTGAAAATACTTTTAAAACAATAAAATTATTTGTAACTTGAATTCAAAATAACTAAATATGTACACATTTAACTTGAAGTTGTACATTTAGCTTGATAATTGTTCTAAGTAAAGTTTGAAATTGCTAGTAACTTTAAATTTGAAATTGCTAGTAAAGTTTGAAATTGCTTGTAACTTAAATTTCTTTGTAACTTGAAATTGCTAGTAATTACTTGAGAACTGTTCTAAGTAAAGTTTGAAATTGCTAGTAATTACTTGAGAAACGTTCTAAGTAAAGTTTGAAATTGCTAGTAACTTGTACATTTAACTTTAAAATTGCTAGTAACTTGAAATTGATTACATATAAATTAACAAATTGAAAATTGGTTACTTGATAGTTGTGCATTGAACTTTAAAATTGCTAGTAACTTGAAATTTGATGTGGAAATTGAAAAATTGAAAATTGCGGGTGAATTGAATTTTTCAACTAATACATTTAGCTTAAGAATTGTTTCAATTAAAATTTGAAATTGCTACTAACATTTGAAATTGCTTGTAACTTGAAATTGCTATTAATTACTTGAGAATTGTTATAGAAATAAAGTTTGAAATTGCTAGTAAAATTTGAAATTGCTTGTAACTTAAAATTGGTAGTAATTTGTACATTTAACTTTAAAATTGCTAGTAACTTGAAATTTGTTACATGTAAATTAACAAATTGAAAATTGCTAGTGACTTGAGAAAAATTCAGTACAAGTATTAAAAATACATTTAAAACAAGAAAATTTCTTGTAACTTAATTTCAAAATAACTAAATATGTACATGCAACTTGAAATTGTACATTTAGTTTGAGAATTGCTAGTAAAGTTTGAAAATCAAGTATATATATTTAACTCAAGATAATTATTAATAACTTGATAGTTGTGCATTGAACTTTAAAATTGCTAGTAACCTGAAATTTGATGTAGAAATTGACAAATTGAAAATTGAATGTGAATTGAAATTTCAACTAATTATACATAACTATCAATTTAACTTGAAAATTGTTGAAAATTTTGAAATATAAATTATATACCTACTATAGGAAAAAAAATTAACTTATCCCTACATTAACGCATAGAAAAAATTGGTACATGAATTGGAAATACATTAACTATGAAAATATTTCATTAATTTGTTTTCAAATATTCATAACTATGAAAATATTGTCAACCACCATAACTATGAAAATATTTATTCATTTGTTTTCAAATTGAATTTTCTAATTAATACATAACTATCATAATGTTCATTTCAAATAAAATGAGGGTAAGTTAAAATTAGACATTAATAGTTATTTCAATCAACAAATGTTGAGACTTGGAGCTCACATTGTGGCTATACACTTATACTTTTTTAACAAATAGCAAAACAAGAATTGGAATTACATTTAACTTGAAATTGTTAGTAACTTAGAAAATCGCAATTAGTTAAATATGTACATTTTAACTAGAAAATAGTGTCCAAGTGTACATTTAATTTGAAACTTATTCTAATAACATTGAAAATTGTTAGTAACTTATAAATTTGAAAATAGTTAATATGTACATACATTTTAACTTGACAATAGAATCCAAGTGTACATTTCATTTGAAAATTGTTGGATAATAACATTGAAAATTGTTAGCAACTTTGAAATAATTTGAAAATAGTTAACAATATGTACATTTTAACATGAAAATAAAATCCAACTGTACATTTCATTTGAAAATTGTTCCAATAACATTTGTTAGTCACTTGAAAATTATTCATTTAACATAAAAATTGTTGCAAACTTGGAAATTTAAATAACAAATGGATGAAATAAATAAGAATATCATTACCAATAAATATTAAACAAATTAAATTATGAAATTTAGTTAAATTTTTTGGAAAATTGTTACTAATTTTGTAAATTATGTAGCATGTCATTCAAGAACTTGATAAAATATGATATTTAAATTATGTAGCATATAATTCAAAAATTTACCTTGGTTGTCCTCCATTGGAATTTGTTACACCAAATGTGCATCTTCTTTTTCTCTCAAGCTTACTCTTTGTTGTCTCATTCCTTCTCTATTCCTCTCATGCTCTTCATTGTCATTTTGTTGTCTAGCATGTTTTCTTTGTCTTTTTCTTTGACTCCCCATGAAACTACAATGAAAACAAACAAAGATTTCTTCAAATTGTTATAACAAACAACAATATGTTAGTATGAAATTTTGAATATGTCTACAAATAAATCTTACATGTCTAATGAGCTCTAATTGATCAACATCAAAATAACAAAGCTCTAATTGAAAATAAACTAGCAATGACTTAAATTAGTGTTGTTATCAATTGTTTGCTAAATATATAGAGGTTGGTTGATATTTTTACGAGGGAATGGTGGTTGGAAACATTAATTTTCCAACTCCTTTCTCGGGTTCGTTTTTATATTTTTTTTACACAGACAAACCCTCGATCGAGCTCATTTTACACACCCTCGATCGAGCAAATACCTCGATCGAGGGCTTGAACATACCTCAATCGAGGTCTAGTTAAAAATCTCAATTGAGGTATTATTAAACCCTCGATCGAGGTATTTAAAATACCTCGATCAAGCAAATAGCTCGATCGAGGGCTTAAAATACAGGCCGAGAGCCCTTTTCATTGCAGAATGAAAGTTTTATTTTCCTTCTAGAGGGTTAAACCATGTCATTAAATGCACATTAATGAGCATACTTTATACCATTGGATTCGTCAATGAATCCTCTATCCGGATACATAAAATTTATGAATTTTTATCTTCATGTATCTTTTGTTTTTAAATTTCTACTAAAACTTGCCCTAAAAAACCCTGCCGACAACTTCGATTGAGCTCAAAGATAAATCCACAACATTTAAAATACACATCCAATTTTTTTGCAAAATTACCCAAGCACTAGATAAACGCATCCTCTTCAAAAGGGTATTTTTAGTTTTGCAAATTATATAAACAATCAAAATATTTCGTGCACACACACACATGTGTGCAAAATGTGATTGAAATATTCATTGGTCAGTTTCAAAAAATAATAATAAATATAATTTTTCGAGAAAAATGAAAAGAAAAATATGTAAGCACTAGTGCATTTTATCTAGATCATGTTCACATATTTCATTTTTTTAAATTATTACTTTAACATTAAATTATTGTGCACACACACAAACTACTTGTTAATTGTTCTTCAAATTTTGATGTACACACGTTTCATTAAATGAAAATTTGACACGATAAATGACATTGGTATATTTCAAAAAAAATATCATTGAAAAACCAACATAATTCTCTACATTTCGTTTTTCAACTGCATGTCAAAATTCATGTGGCCAATATGAGTTTCGAGGGCTTCAATTTAATACATGGGTAAAATTTTCATTTTTCACAATCATATTTAGCCAAAAAGAGCTACCCATCTTCATGGAATCACCCACCTAGTATCACATCCATCCATTCAACATATAGTTTGAACTTGGTATCCACGTACCCATCATCTATTAAATTTGTATGTTAGAGACATAATCAAAACATAAACATCATTCATAATATTAGCATCACATGCACACACACACACACACATACTCCAAAAAATAATAAATCCATATGTCAACAGTGTCATCAAACTAATGAAGTTCCACAATAATACACAAATACAAACAGGTAATGATAGTTCAGGAGATAAAGAAAAAACAGGGCATTACAATATCATTTAATGCAATCTTTCTAAGTGCAATCACATGTTCAACTATTAAATCTCAAGGCGACTCCATGGCTCTTGGCAAAGCTCTCATGGAAATTGAATCTTGCCCACTAGTGAAAAACTCCTACCTCTTTACTAATGGATCCAACCCCTTTAACTATATATAACTTTAAAATTAACAAAAATAATCATTAATAAATACATATTTTGATAAAATGAATATAAGATAAAATCTTGAATCTTTCCATAAAGTAATTACTATTAATAAATTTTAATAATTTAAAGCATTATTGGAATAAAATTTAATAAAAAAAATAATTGAATAAAATTGATGATAGAGAAAAAATCGGTCATTTGACTATTTAATATCAAATAAATTATTAAGTGCGTTGGTTGATAGAGATATAATAATAAAAGTATACAACAAAAGTGTTCAAACAAATTAATAAAAAATGTGATCATAAGTTTTAAATGAAGCACTATGGAATAATTATGATATAATCAATAATCGACAACGTGATGAATCGAATACATAATACATAAATTATGTTGTGCTAATTTAAACAAGAGCTACGAGGTGGCAATGTCCTCGACATTGTCACTTGGACTAGCTGTTAGTTTTTTTTGCAAGTAGCTAAATATCATTTTGGAAGTAAAGATTGCAATGGTGTTACAAGTGTGTAATCTCATTTAGAATTGTGAAAAAAATTATTTTGTCTAAAACAATAATAAATCAATAATTTGGTTGTACCATCGTTTATACTCAAATCACAAAATAAAATGCATTGGTGTTATTCGAGAAAACAAGGAGATAATTAATATTAATTGAGAGAAGTTATTAAATAAATGTATTAAAGTGAGAATTAACACCCCTCCTCTTGATGTAAATCAAGAAAGATACTTGATTTCCCAATCACCATAAGTATGTATCATCATATATATATAATGAAGCTCCTACAACTTGTCCATCCAAATCTTCTTTACAAATTGATTTTTCACTTTTCCAATGGGAAAGATGATGTTAAAGTTTCCTTGTCGTTGTGTCTATATGGATATCATGAAAAATATTTATACAATGTAGTACTCCCTAGCAACTAAAGAATCCTCCATTTCCATATGCATCCACTATAACTTCTAATAAGTATTTTCAATGAGTTACTTCCTTCTTGGATGTCAAACTATTCAACTAATTCCACATGCTCCTTTTTGAAAATGAGGTGTCATTTTCATCATGAAAAAAATATTTAACATATTTCCTCACACTATTATTTTTAGGTCTAGTTGTTATTGATATTAATATATATTTTTGTTTAAATGTGTGTTAAGATTGGTTTTATAAGTGTATCATCCAATAAAATTGATATACTATTATTTTTGGGTCTAGCTATTATTAATATTAATATATATTTTTGTTTAAATGTGTGTTATGATTGATTTTATAAGTGTATCATCCAATAAGATTGATATATAATGTGGCATTCATAGTTGGATTTTAGTTTTAGACTATGAGAGCACAACTTTTTTGGTGTAGAATTTATTAGTGGATGAAGTATTTCCAATAATATATATCATTTTTAATTAAAATATATAACGAAGTTAAAGCTAAAAAATGTCAATATTTAATTTCGAAAAAGTTTATGGTTACTTTTGATCAATATTAATAAGATAATTCATACATAAAAAAGAAGTATAATTAAATCTTAAGAAGCTTTAGATTATTTTGTTTGTTAATTTGATGTTCAATAAGAAAAAGAAAAAAAAAGATATCCACAAAATTGGCTCATGCTTAACAAAGTCATTGTATTATATGTCATATATTTTGTATTTCTAGTTAATATAATTATTTTTAATTATAAAAAAGCAGACAGCAATTAATTGGGAAACATATACCCTGAATAAATTTGTTCCTGAAATGGATCTGGGATAGGTATATAGAAGGAATACATTTTTTCTGTGAACCTCTTAATTTTATTAATATGATTCCTTTCGGTATGAGAAACCATCGCTATAAAGTCTAACGCAACAAGAAGACAAATCCTCGAGGCCGTGATGAGGTAGCGAGGTTAGGATCTGTTAAAGGTTCTTTACGTTGGATTGGTCACCGAGGTGTCACGACAGACGTTGGTGTGCACACACAGGGTGATGGGAGGTGCATTTTGCATAGTGCACCTGTCTCCACAGCAGGTGCACCCAACATAGTGTGTATGGTATTAAAGGTCGTCGAGGAAATATTCCAGTGGGGAGAAAGTTGCGAAGGTGAAGAACATTGTGGGGAGAAGTCTTCGCGAACCATGCTAGAGGTGTAAGAACCTATAGTGTTGCATGTTGTGACAGAAGTACACCCAACATACCTAAGGACGCTTGCAGAACAGGTTTGATGACAGTGAAAGTGTATGGTAACAGTGCAGAAGCACAGTGCACCCAAAACGAGTCCTTTGGCACGGAAAGTGCCCTGTCGTGCAGGTGGCATACATAATTCCAAGAACGTGTTGGTTGGAACACATTGGCTAAGTGTCTGAAACGAGTTTGAAAAACTTGCAGGGCACTTGCGGAAGTGTGCTCAGGCCGAAAGGAGCTTGAGAAGGTTGGATTTCAGTGATTTCTGAAACACTTTGGATCGATGCATGGTGTGTGCACTCAGTAGGAGCAACAACATGAGTACGAAAAGAGGATGAGGCCTGGAAATCCACCATCGAAGCCACCAAGAGAACCTTGCAGAAGATCAAGCGTGGGATGCAATAGATGTTCCAGGAGCACGATGAGAGAACATAGCCGCATGGTTTTGCAAGGTAGATAGGAGATGCAATGGTTGCAAAGGTTGTCAGACCAAGTGGAAGCTTGGAGATTATATGGGCTGGAGTCGTTCCGTGTAAGGGAGGATTCCTAGGAGGAAGTGCAACAAGTTGCATCCAAGGAGATGAGCAAGACAATATGCTATTCCGATTATGAAGGTGACCACTTCAGGGAAGCTTGTCGAAGGAAGGGAGATTTGGGCGCTTACTTGGAAGAAATCCAAGTGCAAACAACTAAGATGATTGCAGCCATGGGTGTAGTCCAGATGCAGTAGCCTTCAAGGGAAGTTTCAGAAGTGATTGAGGCATTGAAGGTGTGCCTTGGCAACTTGGCGGTGGGTCAAGATGCTAGTTCACCGCAAAAGAATATCAACCGGGGCTATTCTTTGTAGAAGAGACACTGAGTGGGTTAAAGTTCGTCGCATTGGTTGAAACTGACGCCACCTACAACTTTGTGAGCAGCAGAACTGTGATGTCTCTTCACAGTTAGGACAAGTTCAGTGAGGCCTCATTCAAGGCAGTAAATTTGGTTGTGAAGCCAGTGACGGGAAGGGTTCGTGCAACACTAGTGAGAATAGGAAAGTGGCATGGAAAGTTGGACTTAGAGGTTGTTCCATTAGACGATCATTGAATGATCTTCGGGTGGGATTCTTAAGGATGACTAAGGCTATTGTGGTTTTATTTGCGAGTTGTTCGGTATTCTGAGATAAGACCAAAGCTTGGAGTGTGTCAATGAAATAGAAGAGGAAGTTGGAGTGCATGCCAATGATGTCCTCAATATAGCTGGTTGAGACTCTTGGAAATCCTACAGACAAGCCTCGTGGCATCAGACAATAGCAACAATATTCGGTAGAGGAGAACACAAATGCAACAAAGTTGGTTGATCGCTTGGCCGATAGGTTAGCTTCGTTAAAGGGGAAGGCATACTTAGTTGAGAGGAAGATTGAGTTGTTTCATACTCTAGTGGACTGCCTGCATCACTTTAGAGGAAAGTCACAGCTTGCACCAATAGTGGTAGCAAAATTCAGAGACGAAAGCACATCCAATGAGTTGACGAGTAGCCAAAGTGACGATGAATTAGACTAAGGAGTTCGTGAGGAGTGTTCGCTTGGGAAATACAAGCAATGTCTTGATGAGGACAAACACGAGGAGGTTTTGGACCAAATATGTGAACAATGGGTAGTGGAATTGGTATATGATGTGGAGGAAGCTAAGGAAGTAGGGGTGACTTCAAGAAGCATACGTGTGGATCAAGGTGACAGTGAAGGTGGGGACTTCTTGGCATGAGACATAGTAGAAATTGTGGCATTTTGCATCCATGCAATGGGAATCTCAAAGTCCTAGCTAACGCGTGATAAGTTGGAAGAGGTAAGTTGTCGGCCAAGTGAAGCGGATGCAGTCCTAGCTTACTTGGAAGCAAAGTGTTGCTTGCCTAAGAAGTCAGAAGAGAGGAACACCAAGGAGGTCACTTGTTATGGGAAAACTTTAGAAGCATAATGATTCGCAAGACAAGCTATTGGACTTGGAAGAGTCGCAGCACCATGAGGGATGTGGGACAAGCAAAGGAGCAAAGCGAAAAGCTAGAAGAAGGTAGTAGCAAGGTAAGGAAGAGGTGATGTCCTTTGCAAATTCAGAAGATTGTTGCACGGAGGTAGCAGACTTGAGCAAGTCAGTACTCGGGGTTACAGAATCCTAGCTAATGACGGCCCTATAAGAATAATTGGGATGTAGCTTTGCAGGAGTTGAGATGGTCTTGAAGCACTTATGCAGTGGGCATGATTCAGATGGATGGATTATTGAGAGATTTGGGAGTGGCATATTTCGGAACCACTCTCCTGTTTTCCTATGAGGAGGACTAAGGGGATGAATCACAGCCCTGGGCATAAGAAGCGAGGATGTAAGGTGTTGAGCATGAGTGCCTTAGAAAATTTAGCTAAGTGTGGAGTTGCAGAAGGAAGGTTCACAGGAGTGTGCCAAAGGTGAATACTTTTCCTAGGTTCGACAGAGTTTATGCAAGGCCACTAAAGCACGAGAGGAAAGGTGGTTCAATCGTGAAGAAGTTCGGTCCTTTGGAGGTTGAGCGCGAGAGTTGGATTAGCTACCCAACCAATTCAACTAATGGGTGGCCAAATAGATGGAGGAATGAATGAATAAACTAAGTACTGGATGCAACATTAGGCTTAGTAGGTACAACAACTGAACCATGAGAGCTCTTAGGGATCCTTGGTTGCGACGGTAGTAGGTGGTTGCAGTTGAAAGTTTCTAGGGGTAGTGAAGTGTCTTGGAAGCATTGTCAAGGATGAAAACTACTTGAGGTGGGGGAGGATGTCATGAATTCGTGCTGAGGTACCTAACCAACTCACTCAATCGAGACATGATTTGTATGAAATCTCACCTAAGAGCTCAATAAGCTTAAGGAGGAAACATGACATCTAGCTTAACTCAGGAGCACGACACCATTGGCCATGCCAAGTCAAGAGATCAGCATGCAAACGAATCGAAAAGGGGCTTAGGCACAACAAGACACACAAACAAGAGACCAAGGCCTGGGAAAGCGTGGTGACTTGGTTGAAGTGGTGTGCCAGCAAGTTGCAAGGCTGGGTGCTTACTCGCACCTATGACACCCGCGATCTTGGTAGAGCACGGATTGGAAGCCCCAGGTGCCTTTGTGTGGCAAGCAAGGAAAACAATGGCAAGAAGCATGGGAGAAGTGTGTCTGGACATGAATCCATGGAAGTGCATCAACAAGATGAGTGGCATGGGTTGGAGCACGTCGTGAGGGGCGCACGCCCGACATAACGACGAAAGGAAAGTCAGCTAGAAGAGCTCATGGAAAACGTGAAGCACAAGTCAAGCATTGACATAATTAACGTACAAGAGAGGGGTGCCATAAGACGGAGCCTTGGGTGCACCCTCATGCCAAAGGAAAGTATAAAATAATTTGTGGATGGATTGAGGCAGGTCAGTTTTGAATGAGGAGATGGAAAGAGAACATGCACTCACAAGATGTGACCAAAGGGGGACTTTGTTGGTCAATGCAAGCTACAGAGAGGTGAGATATGTGTTAGAAAAACAGGATCGCAGAGCAATAACAATAAACAGTAGTGTAAATATAATTACATATACACATTACAAGAGAGACACAGATATATCGTGGTTGACCCCAACTTGGGCTACGTCCACACTAAAGTTGCCATTCCTTATTATTATTCCGTCCAACAAAGTGAAGGGATACAACCTGCAGCACAACCGTTGCACTTCCTCTTCACTATCTCACAGTCTCTCTTCTTGATCTCAGAGATCTTTAAAATGCATAAGACCTAAATACATCAACCCTAGCCATGTTACAATGTCTTTCTTTTATAAGGGAAATACAATGGGGAAATACCATGGGTTACCCAAAACCATGGGCCCGAAAACAGGTGGCAAAAACAACCCCAAAAATTTTCCTTGGGGGTTATGCCCCCGAACCCTCGTAACTGAGGGGCATTTTCCCCAAACACCCGACGGGGGCCCGGACCCCCCTGAGCGTCATGCCCGGATCATAACAAAACCTGGGGTATGGACACGGTTGAATAACAATATCTCTGAATCTGAAGATCAAGCTCCATAACCAACAATATGTTGGAAAATATGTATTAATGAGCTGATTGTTATCAAAGTTATGCTGGCTCTGTCAGTCACCTTGTCAGCAAACACCGTCCATGGGAGGATCCACTTATCTTCTCACATTTATTGATGATTTCACAAGAAAGACATGGTTTTATTTTCTAAAGCATAAATCTGATGCATTTGATTGTTTTTAGCAATTCAAGGAACTCGTGGAGAAGCAGAGTGGTTACAACATCAAGATATTGACAACAGACAGAGGTGGTGAGTATGTTTCAAATGATTTCTTGAATTGTTGCAAAACACATGGCATACAGAAGCAATTCATTGCACGGTATACACCACAACAGAATGGCATTGCTGAAAGGAAGAATATGACCATTATGGAGATGGCGCGCAGTATGTTGGTAGCCGCGCATCTATCAAATGAATACTGGGCTGAAGCAGTCATAACTGCGGTTTACATCATGAATTGATGTCTGACAAAGAGCGTGAAGAACACAGTTCCGCAGGAAGCATGGATAGGTATGAAACATAGTGTTTTGCATTTAAAAGTTTTTGGTTGTGTAGCATACACACATGTTCCATATGAGCTAAGAAGTAAATTAGAAAACAAAGGACAAAAATGTATTTTCATTGGTTATTCTGAGGACACAAAAGCATACAAGTTGTATGATCATGTCGTAAGAAAATTTATTATCAACCGCAATGTTCAGTTTGTGGAAAATGAAGCATGGGATGGAACAGTAGAGAGGAATGTGAAAATCGTGTCACATGTTGAACATGATGACATCGCAGAAGATATGGTTGAGATGCCACATGTGAATCAGAACTGCGCAGCACTGCCTACTCCAAGGACTGCGCAGCATGGTTCAACACAAGCAACTCCGACACAAGTCGCAGCAACTTCGTCAAGCAAAGCAAGTGCGCAACAAACTCCATCAAGCAACTCGCGCAATTCGACACCAGCAACTCCGCCAAGAACAAGAAGTCTGCGTGAGATATATGAGACTGGTACCTAATTCATTCTCATTTTTTCCATTATTTTCTCAAGTTAATGATCCGCTAACATATGAAGAAGCTGTTGAAGATAAAGTCTGGGCACAAGCCCTGAATGAAGAAATAGAATGGATAGAGAAGAATCAAACATGGGAACTAATTGATGTTCCTAAGGACAAGGATGTGATAAGCATAAAATGGATTTATAAGACTAAACAAGATGCTGAAGGAAATGTGCAAAAGCACAAGGCAAGATTGGTAGTGAAAGGGTTCACGCAGCAGCCTGGTATAGACTTCCATGAAACTTTCGCACCTGTAGCTTGCATGGACACTATCATAATAGTTTAGGCCATTGCAGCACAAAAAAAATGGCCTGTCTATCAAATGGATATTAAGTCTGCATTCCTAAATGGTTATTTGGAGGAATAAGTATATGTAGAGCAACCACAAGGCTATGAAGTTCCAGGATAGGGACACAGAGTATACAGACTGAAAAAAGCACTTCATGGCTTGAAGCAAGCTTCGCGAGCTTGGTACAGTCACATTGACTCATACCTCATTCATAATGGATTTCACAGAAGTGAATGTGAGCCAACGCTATACACAAAAATCAACAAGGAAGGCAATAAGTTGATTGTCTGTCTGTATGTAGATGATTTAATATTTATTGGTGATTTTGGAATAGAAGAATTTAGAACAGTCATGGAAAGTGAATTTGAAATGACGAATTTGGGGCTTATGAAGTATTTTCTGGGCATTGAAGTCCAACAGTCTGAAAATAGAATATTTATATCTCAGTCAAAATATGCAAGTGATGTCTTAAACATATTTAAGATGATAAATTGCAAAACAACTCCAACTCCAGTGATAACAGGTTTGAAATTGAGCAAGGATGATGATGGATCCTCTGTAGATCCCACACTGCTTAAAAGGCTCGTTGGAAGCATTATGTATCTTACTACAATAAGGCCAAACATCATGTACGGAGTCATCCTAATCTCAAGATTCATGGAGTCACCAAAAGAATCACATTGGCAAGTAGGTAAAAGAATTCCGAGGTATATAAGTGGAACAAAAGACTTTGGTATTTTATATTCCACCTCAGAAAATTTCAAACTCATTGGATACACTGATAGCGATAATGGAGGCAGCGTGGATGAAAGAAAAAGCACACCTAGGAATACATTTCATATAGGAACAGGTGTTGTATCATGGACGTCAAAGAAACAACCCATAGTAACTCTTTCTTCAGCAGAAGCATAGTATGTCGCACGTACAAGCACGACATGTCAAGCAGTTTGGATGCGAAGGATGTTAAGTGATTTGTCGCAGCATCAGCAAGAACCTATAGTCATATACTGCGACAACAATTTAGCTATCGCATTGTCAAAGAATCATGTCTACCATAAGAGAACCAAGCACATCGACACAATGTATCACTTCATCAGAGAATTGATAAACAACAAAGACATATGTCTAGAATTTTGTAGGTCTGAAGATTAGGTAGCAGACATCTTTACCAAACCCTTGGCAAAAGACCCATTTCAGTATCTGCGAAGTTGTTTGGGAGTGACAAGTTCTGCACAATGAACTTTGTCATGAACATAGCTGTTTTAGCTCTGAAATATTTTGTAATATTTTATTTTTTGTTTTATGATCCCCATCCGCTCATAATTAAGGGGGAATGTTGGAAAATATGTATTAATGAGCTGATCGCGTATCAGAACTACGCTGGCCCTGTCAGTCACCTTGTCAGCTATCTTTTGTGTCAGCACACAGTCCGCGATGTCAGTCTTCAACAAGTTCATAACAAATACGACGCACATCTTGTTTGTAGTTATGTAACTGCGTTAATAGTTTGCAAGTCAAGAAAACATAGGTTATAATTTATTTCAGCATTTAATGCAATCCTGTAGCTTCCGAGTGAAGTGTTCTTGAGTCGGGGTATTGAAACTCTATAAGTAGAAACTCATTGTTAAAACTCAGAGAGAGATGTGTAAGAGAGAAAATTACGCAGAGCAACTGTGGAAGATTGTATCAAGAACCCAAGCTTTGTGAATGTAAAAGATCAAGTGAAAAACTCATTTCCATGTATTGAGGAACTGCGCAGTATACTATGGTAATATATAAGTCTATGTTTTATGTTTCATTCTCAAGAATGTTGTTTATTGCAAGTGGCGCATCATCTCCAGTTTTACTTGTGTGAATGTTGTTTACATTTATGCACAGTAAAAGAAATCAAGATTTCCAGATCGCTCACCACAATGAAAGTTCTAAATTTAACAAGGAGTAACTTCGCGTTAGATGATTTTAGTTGTTATGCATTAGAGAAATATATTTCATGATAAAGTTTGGTTAAGCATTCCGCAAAGTGTTTGTGAAGTCCGCAAAGTGAAGTATTGCGGCGAAGTTAACTTCGCATCACTGTGAAGTTCACCGCGTAGTAAAAAGTTGAAATTGCGCAGTTACTTGTCGTGAAGTAAAAAGGTGAAACTGTTGAGTTAATCTCTACGAAGTAAAATTTGATATCGCGCAGTTAAAACTGTAAAGTTAATTCTTAGAGAAGTAAGTGTTCCGTGAATCAAAATTGAAGTTTTCTATTGTATGGTCCGCGAAGTCTGAAGAGAAGAAAAAGAAGATACTCATCCACTGCGCAGTTAAATCTTATTTTCAGCGTGGTATGTTTTTCTCTTTATCTGGTATCAGAGCTTGGTTTACGGAAAGATGAATTATATTTACATAAGGGAAGAGCGATCAAGAATGGCTTCCACTTCTGGTAATATGCAAACTCCAATATTTTCTGGTAAAAATTATGAATATTGGTCTCTAAGCATGAAAGCTTTGTTTAGAGGTCAAGATGTATGGGAAATAGTCCAGCACAGCTATGCAGAACCAACAAATCTAGCAGCATACAACAATCTCACACAAGATGAGAAGGATGTTCTGAAGGAACAGAGGAAGAAAGACAGAAAGACATTGTTCCACATACATCAAGTGACACATGAATCAATACTCCCAAGAGTAGCATCAGTGCAGTTAGAAAAGGAAGCATGGGACACACTGGAAATAGCTTATCAAGGTTTGAACAAAATAAAGACTACAAAACTTCAGATTCTTAGAAGAGATTTTGAATCTCTATCAATGAAAAATACAGAGTCAGTAGACTCATTCTATACTCGTCTAATTGGTCTGGTGAATCAAATAAAGTCTCATAGAGAAACTCTAGGTGACCAAAGGGTTGTTGAAAAAGTTCTTAGAGTTCTTCCAAAGAAATTTGAATATTTGGTTGTAACCTTGGAGGAAAACAAAGATTTATCCATATTTACTATTGATGAGTTGCAAGCCTCATTACTCAATGATGAACATAGAATTAGCGGTTTAGACACATCACTGGAAGGTGCATTCGTAGCACAGTCATCCATAAGTCGTGGTAGAGGCAGAGGAAGATCAAGCTCTAGAGGTAGAGGATGAAGTTCTTTCAGAGGAGTTCGCAACAGCAGTCCTGCACATATCGTTGGAAGAGGCCAGAATCGGACTCCCAATTAGCCAAGTGGGAAAAGGTATGATAAATAAAAAAATTAATGTCATTACTGTAAGAAGTATGGACACTTCGCATATGAATGCAGGAAGAAGCAGTATGACCAAGGAAAGTAAGGTAAAACTCAGTCAAGCAGCAAGAGCACTGCGAACAGTTCACTTTTCTTAGCATGTGCATCATCACTGGAGTGCAATGCCATCCAAGAAAGTCCAAATGACATATGGTATTTAAACTCAGGCTATAGAAATCATATGATTGGTAATTTAAGTTTATTTTCTAGCCTAGATAAATTAGTTTAAACTGATGTCACACTTGGAAACAATATCCAAGTCACTGTTTTGGGTAAGGGTACTGTTGATATTCTAACAAAACAGGGGGAGCATAAGTTTATGCCTGATGCGTATTATGTTCAAGGTTTGAAGCATAATCTGATGAACATTGGATAGTTGAGGGAAAAAGGATACAGAGTCCATATGATAGGGAAGATCTGTATGATCAAAGACAAATACCCAAGCAATCAGTTGATAGCTGAAGTACAGATGACGAGCAATCGCTTGTTTCCTTTGAGGATAACGCCAATCATCAAAGGTAAAAGACCTCATATTGCTCATGAAAGTCAGAATGAAAAGCTTGAAGGTGCGCTGAAGACAGAAAGCAAAGGATCAGAAGTTCGCAGCGACAAGGAAGAAAAAGACAACGCGATGCAAGCTGCGTTTCAGACAGAAATGAAGGATGAATCCTGGTTATAGCATTTCAGATTTGGACATCTAAATTTTGGTGGGTTGAAGCTATTGCACATGAAGGATATGGTGAAAGGCTTGCCATTGATTGAAAAGCTAGAGAGAATTTGTGAAGGCTGTATTTTTGGAAAGCAACATAGAGAGACTTTTCCAGTCGGAAAGTCATACAGAGCTCGCGCACCACTTGAAATTGTGCACTCTGATATTTGTGGACCTATGCAAACACCATCCATGGGAGGATGCACTTATCTTCTCACATTTATTGATGATTTCACAAGAAAGACATGGTTTTATTTTCTAAAGCATAAATCTGAAGCATTTGATTGTTTTCAGCAATTCAAGGCACTCGTGGAGAAGCAGAGTGGTTACAGCATCAAGATGTTGAGAACAGACAGAGGTGGTGAGTATGTTTCAAATGATTTCTTGAATTTTTGAAAAAATCATGGCATACAAAAGCAATTCACTGCGCGGTATACACTGTAGCAAAATGGCATTGCCGAAAGGAAGAACATGACCATTATGGAGATGGCACGCAGTATGTTGGCAGCCACGCATCTGTCAAATGAATACTGGGCTGATGCAGTTGCAACTACGGTTTAAATCATGAATCGATGTCCGACAAAGAGCGTGAAGAACATAGTTCCACGGGAAGCATGGACAGGTATGAAACATAATGTTTCGCATTTAAAAGTTTTTGGTTGTGTAGCATACGCACATGTTCCAGATGAGCTAAGAAGGAAATTAGACAACAAAGGACAGAAATGTATTTTCATTGGTTATTCCGAAGACACAAAAGTATATAAGTTGTATGATCTTATCACAAGAAAAGTTATTATCATCCGCGATGTTCAGTTTGTGGAAAATGAAGCATGGGATGGAATAGTAGAGAGGAATGTGAAAATCGTGTCACATGTTGAACATGATGACATCGCAGAAGATATGGTTGAGATGCCACATGTGAATCAGAACTGGGTAGCACTGCCTACTCCAAGGATTGCGCAACATGGTTTGGCACAAGAAACTCCGACACAAGTCGCAGCAACTTCGTCAAGCAAAGCAAGTGCGTAGCAAAATCCATCAAGCAGCTCGCGCAGTTTGACACCAGCAACTCCGCCAAGAACAAGAAGTCTGCGTGAGATATATGAGACTGGTACACCTAATTCATTCTCATGTTTTGCATTATTTTCTCAAGTTAATGATCCGCTAACATATGAAGAAGCTGTTGAAGATAAAGTCTAGGAACAAGCCATGAATGAAGAAATATAATGCATAGAGAAGAATCAAACATGGGAACTAGTTGATGTTCCTAAGGACAAAGATGTGATAACCGTAAAATGAATTTATAAGACCAACCAAGATGTTGAAGGAAATGTGCAGAAGCACAAGGCAAGATTGGTAGCAAGAGGGTTCACGCAGCATCTTGGCATAGACTTCCATGAAAATTTCACACCTATAGCTAGCATGGACACTATCAAAACAGTTTTGGCCATCGCAACACAAAAGAAATGGCCTGTCTATCAAATGGATGTTAAGTCCGCATTCTTAAATGGTTATTTGGAGGAAGAGGTATATGTAGAGCATCCACAAGGCTATGAAGTTCCAAGACAGGGACACAGAGTATACAAACTGAAAACGACACTTTATGGCTTGAAGCAAGCTCCACGAGCTTGGTACAGTCGCATTGACTCATACCTCATTCAGAATGGATTTCACAGAAGTGAATGTGAGCCAACGCTGTACACAAAAATCAACAAGGAAGGTAATAAGCTGATTGTTTGTCTGTATGTAGATGATTTAATATTTACTGGTGATTTTGGCATAGAAGAATTTAGAATAGTCATGGAAAGTGAATTTGAAATGAAGAATTTGGGGCTTATGAAGTATTTTCTGGGCATTGAAGTCCAACAGTCTAAAAATGGGATATTTATATCTCAGTCAAAATATGCAAGCAATGTCTTAAACAGATTTAAGATGATAAATTGCAAAACAGCTCCAACACCAGTGATAACAGGTTTGAAATTGAGCAAAGATAATGATGGATCTTCTGTAGATCCCACACTGTTTAAAATGCTCGTTGGCAGCCTTATGTATCTTACTGAAATAAGGCCAGACATCATGTATGGAGTTAGCCTAATCTCAATATTCATGGAGTCACCAAAAGAATCGCATTGGCAAGAAGGTATATAAGTGGAACAAACGACTTTGGTATTTTGTATTCCACCTCAGAAAATTTCAAACTCATTGGATACACTGATAGCGATAATGGAGGTAGCGTGGATGACAGAAAAAACACATCTGGGAATACATTTCATATAGGAACGGGTGTTGTATCATGGACGTCAAAGAAACAACTCATAGTAACTCTTTCTTCAGTAGAAGCAGAATATGTCGCAGGTACAAGCGTGGCATGTCAAGCAGTTTGGATGTGAAGGATGCTAAGTGATCTTTCGCAACATCAGCAAGAACCTACAGTCATATACTGTGCCAACAATTCAGCTATCGCACTGTCAAAGAATCATGTTTACCATAAGAGAACCAAGCACATCGACAAAAGGTATCATTTCATCAGAGAATTGATAAAAAACAAAGAAATCTATCTAGAATTTTGCAGGTCTAAAGATCAGGTAGCAGACATCTTTACCAAACCATTGTCAAAAGATCCATTTTAGTATCTGCGAAGTTGTTTGGGAGTGACAAGTTCTGCACAATGAACTCTGTCATGAACAGAGCATGTTTTAGATCTGAAATATTTTGTAATATTTTATTTTTTGTTTTATGATCCCCATCTGATCATAATTAAGGGGGAGTGTTGGAAAATATGTATTAATGAGTTGATCGTATATCAGAACTACGCTGGCTCTGTTAGTCACCCTGTCAGCTGTCTTTTGTGTCAGCACACAGTCCGCGATGTCAGTCCGTCAACAAGTTCATAACAAATCCGATGCACGTCTTGTTTGCATTTATGTAACCGCATTAATAGTTCGCAAGTCAAGAAAACTTAGGTTAGAATTTATTTCAGTGTTTAATGCAATCCTGTAGCTTCCGAGTGAAGCATTCTTAAGTCGGTTGATTGAAACTCTATAAGTAGAAACTCATTGTTAAAACTCAGAGAGAGATGTGTAAGAGAGAAAATTATGCAGAGCAAGTGTGGAAGATTGTATTAAGAGCCCAAGCTCTGTGAATGTAAAAGATCAAGTGAAAAACTCATTTCCATGTATTGAGGAACTGCGCAGTATACTGTGGTAATATATAAGTCTATGTTTTATGTTTCGTTCTCAAGAATGTTGTTTATTGCAAGTGGCACATCATCTCTAGTTTTATTTGTGTGAATGTTGTTTACATTTACGCGCAGTAAAATAAATCAAGATTTCCAAATAGTTCATTGCAGTGAAAGTTCTAAATTTAACAAGGAGTAACTTCGCGTTAGATGATTTTAGTTGTTATGCATTGGAGAAATATATTTCATGATAAAGTTTGGTTAAGCATTCCGCAAAGTGTTTGTGAAGTCCGCGAAGTGAAGTATTGCGGCGAAGTTAACTTCGCATCACTGTGAAGTTCACCATGCAGTAAAAAGTTGAAATCACGCAGTTACTTGCCACGAAGTAAAAAAGTGAAACCGCTGAGTTAATCTCCGCGAAGTAAAAGTTGATATCACGCAGTTAAAACTTTAATTCTTAGAGAAGTAAGTGTTCCGTGAAGCAAAATTGAAGTTCTCTATTGTATGGTCCGCGAAGTCCGAAGAGAAGAAAAATAAGATACTCATCCACTGCGTAGCTAAATCTTATTTTATGCGCAGTGTGTTTTTCCCTTTAAGATATGCATGAACTTGTGTTGACTTGGGAAGACTGACTCTAAGATAAATAGTCGCGAAGGTTGACATGATACATGTGGAAAGCCTCAACCGTAGCAAAGAGACGCCCATACTTAGCTCGCGAAGGAAAAAAAATCGTGGGATGAGTCTTGTGCATTTGAGAAGGGCACCATGCTAGTGAGGCTAGTCCATGGGGCGCCTTGGTTGTTGTTGATGTAATCTGTAACTCTATTGTACTATGTTTTATAAAGAAAAGGTATGCCAGTTTGTGCGCCCACCCTTATCTTCTTGTCTCTTGTGTATTCTTTGGTGCATGTGTTACTGTTGTTTTGGCTAAGTAGAAGTGTGTTTGTAAATATTGGCTAAGTGTAAAGATAATTCAATTGTAACAAAGATAATTAGTGTAACAAGTATAAGTGTTAACTTGTAATGGGCCAGGCATAGTTTACTAGTGAGTCTGTCGAGCTGGTATCACCCTCAGCTAGGCGTCCGGAGACCCCTTTTAGAAAAAGTAATCAACTCCCCCTTTATCTTAGTTCTATTGTTATGAGTTGAGTTAAGTTTGGTTAAAGCATGCATAAAGCATAAAGCATAAGGCATAAAGCATGAGCTAAGTTAGGGTTTTAGTATGTAGAAGTGTTTAAATATAGACCTTCAGAGTCCATCGTAATGATGAACTTTTATGTGAATAGAAAATAGACCTTCAGAGTCCATTGTAATGATGAAATTTTATATGAATATAAAAGCAGCAGCTTGTTCCATAAAATTCATCATGGTTTCATAACTTAATTAAGTCTCTTGGAGAGCATATTCATCCAAGAGCAGATCCAAGTCGTGTTGTATTCTTCCATCGTGAAGAATGATTCTTCCATAGCGTAGAAGAAATATATTATTCGATCTTAGCCAAGATATTTCACCAGTCAAGTGAGAGAGAATCGATCGAAGAAATTGAACAGAGATCTGGGTTTGAATCTAAAGCACAAGACAAAAATCAACCGGAAAAACATTTTAGATCCGTAGATCTGAAGCAAATTCATGAAGATATGCCCAACCAATAAGAGACACTGTTGGAGCCGTGAAGAAACTCCCACCGCAATTGTAGACTGTGAAAAAGGAAGCCAATCTGAAGATTTGTGTTGAAGGAGGCTGTCGTGATCAGTTCGTGGAAGTTAGCAGCGTGAGGGAAGCCACAGTAGATCCACCCGAGTTATTCTCCAGCCGTGAGAAAGACATGAAGTAGTAGCCAAGGAATAATACAAGACCCTCCACGTATGAAGAAATCCATTGAGGAATCCACAAAGAGTTACACATAAGAAGTGAGTTAATGCAAAGGTAGTTCAAAAATAAATAAATAATTGTTTGCTGGAAGGAGGTTACGAGGTGAATATTTTATAGAGTGTGAAAAGCACAAAGGTTTTGTTATACAACGCTTTAAAAGTATTTTGATAATGGATATCATTTAAAATAAAAGTGGAGTTGAATTTGTAAGGGACTTAGAAAGTTTTGGAAAGGGTTTTATAAAAGTTTTTATTATAAAAAAATATTTAAAAAAAGAAGAAGAAGCTCTTCTTCTCATTTTAAAGAAAAGAGAGGTTCTAGTTTGGTGTGAAGTTGTGTTATGCAGCAATCTTGCACAACTTATGAGAAGTAGCAGAAGCAGGGGAAGCTATGTATCCAGTTGAAGAGCCAGATGAAGAAATTTGCAACAAGTATTTTGCAGGTGTTAAAGGCAGCATTGAAGATGCTCTAGATCATTGGTTTTACAACCAATGTCATGGAAAAGAGTAGTGCACTTTTGCACATCCCATATACAAGAAGAAGAAATGGAAAAAACTATGTAGTAACAAGAAGAAGAGATATCCAAATTTTAAAGTTTGGAGCAGAAAGAAGAAGAAAAGCATTGGAAGTTTCAAAGTTTGGATCAGAGAGTACGAGAAGAAGCTACATCAACACATAGCAGCAAAGAAGGTCAAGCTAAAAATGTTTTGTAAGCCTAGCTAAGACATAGACTAGCAAGCGTTTTGTTTTGATGAAAGCCCTTAGAGGCAACATGTTTTAGTAGCAGTTAGATCGTATGTTTAGCAACTGTAATCAAGGGAGAGTGTTAATAAAATTAATTTACTCTTGCTTTATCTCAGTTCTATTATTAGGAGTTGAGTTAAGTTTAGTTAAAGCATGCATAAATCATAAATCATAAGGGGTAAAGCATAAACAAGGTTAGGGTTTTAGTATGTAGAAGTGTTTAAATACAAAACTTCAAGTTCCATTATAATTATGAAGTTTTATGTAAATAGAAAAGCAACAACTTGTTCTATAAAATTCATCAACCCATGACAACTTGTGTCTTAATCATTCTTTTGTATTATTATATTGTTATTAATAATTATGTTTATTAATTCTTTATATGTTAATGTTATATTATTTTTAAAGTTAACTTCTTAATCTTAACTTCCAATATGTCACTCTTTAATTTAAGCCTCACCCCGTTGTACATCAAATCAAAAGGTTCACTCTTCAACACAAGTCCTCTACAAGTTACATTACTCATCAATGATGATGCTAGGGTAGGCATATATATTTTGTTTCATAAGAGTGATGAATGAGTTTCCAAGCTTCCAGGTTGGTGAAGACAGTGTACACATGCTTATACTGGTTGTAATTTTCACCTTTCGTGGAATAAACCATGTAACGGATTCTAAAAGTTGACCGCCTCTGTTCCATGCATGTGGAAAATGTTGAGTTGCATATTAAAAGCAATACTAGATTGCAGTTGGACTGTTGTTTTCCATGCCAGCTCTAGTTAAAATATAATAATCGAATAAGATGGCATATGAAGCAAGAACTAATTTAAATGTAGATTTGAGTTGTTGAGAAATATCATTTTATAACATATTTACGTTTGTCTGGGTACTAAGCTTCTTAATAAGGCAAGAATTTACACCTTAATCTTCCTAATGAGACAAGAACTTCAGCTTTTTGAAACATACGTAAACCAGAAAATCAATCAAATCCATTTTATTCAATAACATAATTTTATTTGGGTAATGTTCTATTTGGGCAAAGTACTTCCTAATTCTAGATAAATATTTATGTCTACAGTATGTAGTGGTTAGAAGTTGGGAGACATATGTTTATTGGTTGTAGTTTGGGTGGTTAGGATGAATGATTGTTATTCTTCCTACCCAAAAATGATATGATACTCTTGTTAAGTTCTTAGTATAATGATTATATTTCTGACCATATTTTGATTCTTTAACCCTACATAATAATAGCTTGTGAACACCAAATTTATTTAAAATATACATTTATTTTATCATACATCATTATTAATAAATAAATAAAAATAATTTAATAAATTATAATATAAACAAATAAATTTTCGATTAGTTATTTAATTTGTTTTAAAAAACCTATTTAAATCAGGTTTGCGAACTAATATGCTATAATTATTTAAGCTTTTAGAGTCTATGCTAAAGTTTGAACCGCCTTGTGTGTAGGCTTTAGGAAAACCGCCTCTTAAATTTCATGGTATTGTGAGTAGACTGGAGGAAAACCACTTCTTAAATTTCATGGTGTTGTGTGTAAGCTTTAGGAAAAGGATGATATGTAATAAAGTGCACTAAATAAACATGATTAAGTGTAATTTATAAAAGATGAGAAATGCATCTTATAAGGAGAAGATATTTTTTTGTTCAAAAAATTATAATTTTTTTATAAAAAAATCAATAATCTTAAATATTTATATAAAAAATATAAACTTAATCTAAAAACGAATTTATCTTCTCTAAGTAAGTTATCTTTACACGTTTACTTTTCAACGTGAAGTTCCAAAATTTTTCATAACTTATAATTTTAAATTAATTGGAATTTTCTTTACCTCATTCTTTAGATTGAAACTCAATATCCTTCCGTGGAGTCTAAAGCTATAAATAACATCTTAAACTATAAATAACTATTTAGATTATAAATATAAATTTATTAAGTAAATTCAAGATAAGGTCGATTTTATTACTTTTAAAATAAACATAGCACCAAATACTTAAAAGTGTAAGACTTGTCTTCACATCTGGAACATAAAATAAACAATCAAATTATTAATATTTATAATATTAAATTTCAATCATTATGAAATTATTAATATTTATAATATTAAATTTCAATCAATACGAAGTAGAAATCTTACAAAGATGGTAAAAACGAGAATTTTGAAAATCAAAACTATTTCTTCAATATTATAAATTTAATTATTAAAATGACAATGGTTAAAATGAAATTGGTTATCTGACTAATCCAAAAACACCCAAAAACATCTTGGGTCAAATGATTAGAGAAAATTCATCATAAAAAATGGTTGATATTAAAAATCATTTAAAAAAAATATCTTCAATAATATAAAACATAATTTTACTTAATTTATAATTTAATTTTTTTCAAAAAAATTACTTAAAAATACATAATAATTTCATCATTAAAACCTCACCACTTAAAAAAAATCATAATACCATTGTTAATGACTTAAATGTTTACAAAAATCCTAATAACCACATTACCTTCATTTTCCCATGATAAAATCGTATTAGTTTGAAAGAACATAAACCTCGTGATCATAATCATCTTAGTTAATTAATACAGTATTAAATCCTTATAAAAATTAATATATATTTTACAATAAATTACTATATATATTTATATCACTTACTAATAATTGACATCTTATGGAGTCTAAACAACTCATTGTAAATAATTTTACTGGTATTTTACTAATTTTATGCCAGTAAGTGTTTGGTTTGAATCCTTTTTGTGTTTACAACAAAATTATTAAAATTACTAGTCATAATTGTGAGAAATAGTGAAAAATATTTATTCAATTTTTATACAAATTGAAAAATAGAAATTAATATATTATATATAAAATTACTAAAAATACTAGTTACAATTGTGAGAAATAGTGAGAGATATTTATTCAATTTTTATACAAATTAAAAAATAGAAATTAATATATCATATATAATTAAAATTAATAGTGTAAAAATTGATTCTCTCTCTCTCTCTCTCTCTCTCTCTCTATATATATATATATATGTATATAGTTTGTTTGATTGATTGTCTTTGACTTGCAAACTGCGACAAAGATGTATCTAAGTCATCCAAATCACCCGGAAATCATACCTTCATGGGCCACACCAACCTTTAACATGGATGGATTTCTAAGTATCTCCTCTTGGTTACTATGTGGGGTTCAAACTCGAGTCACCATGCAGAATGAGGACCATTAAGACCAACCATTCTAGTGAGATTCAACCTTTAAATTTGAAGGACATGAGGGTGATATTTGATCCATTATGTGTGCACGGGCAACAAGATCATTTAATACAAACTTTTTGCATACAACCACATGTTTGACAACTATGTCAATGTGACCCATGGTTCAACGGAAAACCCTAATGGGAATTGAACCTTTCCCACAAGTGAAAAATCCCATGCTCTTCACCAATGGATCCAACCCCTTTGAAATTTAAAATTTGAAGAACATGGGGGTGGGCTTTGATCCACATATGTGTGCACGGGTCACAAGATCATTTAATGGAATATTTATGAGTGCAACCACATGTTCAACTATTATCTCAAGGTGACTCCACGACTCCTAGCAAAGTTCTCATGGAAATTGAATCTTTCCCACTAGTGAAAAACTCTTACCTCTTTACTAATAGATCCAATCCCTTTTTAACTATATATAAATTTAAAATTAACAAAAATAATCATTAATAAATACATATTTTGATAAAATGAATATAACAAAAACTTCCCCACGGCGGGTGATGACATGCACCAACCTCGAGATTGCTCCCACCACCGTCAGCCATGAGGCTTAGCACATGACCACTCAGCTGACCCATGCATCCACACATCCACCCAGCCCCTGCTTCCTCCCACCTGGCCTTCCCATGCGCCATCCCAACCAACCCACTGTCAATGCACACCATGCGTCCACCCACCTTGATCACGCATTTGATACACCCAACTAAGGGTGGCTTGTTATTTCCTTGCCCCTTCGACCTGCTCCACTCTCTAATCTGGGCTTCTGGCCATCATCATCCTCCGGACAGGGTGTTAAGCAAATTAGATGGTTCCCGCGTGCATGAACACAAGTCTCTATGCTTCACCTCCAGTCTGAGTTAAGGTCATAATGAACTTGGATGCCTGTGTTAACGTCATAATGGACAGGGATCCCCGCAGAGGCATTCAAAGGAACTGCAGCAAGAGTAGGTTTCATTGTTTACAAAGCCTGCAGGATAATCGAAGCCCAAAGCTTACTGGTTGTATCACCCTTTGCAGCATTTCTTTAGTTTGAGGAGGCTCCTCCTCCAGTCTGCAATTCGCCCTCGTTCCAATGCTACTTGGGAAGAGACATTATGTTCGGAGGAATGCTAAGCAGATCGGCCACTCGTCTGGAGTGTCAGTTAGATTCATGAGAGGGGTAGTCGGGGAGGCTCGTAGATTCAAATAGGAGAATCCTCTGAAATCCCAAGAAGAAATCCAAGCCGCCGAGGAGGATGCGTAGGTCACCAGAGGTTGTTTGTCTGACACTGAAATAAAAGCAGAATTTGAGGCCTTAATCCTGGACCTTGGGAATACGAGAGGCAGAACTACATTGCATCAGAAAGCTTTAGACTACCATTGGAAACAAAAAGATGTTCTTGGGGTGGCTCTAGAAGAAAGAGGGAATCCCATGGAAAAATTCTCCTTCAGCAAGACGAGATGGTCGTACTCCTCCAGCAAATCATTCGGAACCAGAAACAAATTAATGAGCATATGGGCATCGAGCTCGCTGGCTGCCATGTCTGCAAGACAGGTTAGATCAATAGTCTAGTTTCAGACTCTGCATTTCTTTGTTTTCTAGTCAACATCTCAGACTTTACTTTGGGTTTTAGGATTTTAGTTTATCTGAAGGACTAGTCTCAAAACTCGTATATATAGTATTAACTCTAATTTTGGGTCTGTTTCCTCTCTTCGGTAATTTTGGTCCAAGGTTTGTTTTCTCTTTATGAGAGGGCCCTGCAAAATTCTGTCAATTTTGATGAATGAAATATAAGGATCCATGCTAACTTACAAAAACAAAATATAAAAAAAACTTTAGATCTTTCCATACACTAATTACTACTAATAAATTTTAATAAATTAAAATATTAATTGAATAAAATTTAATAAAAGAAAATAATTGAATAAAATTGACGATAGAGAAAAAATCGCCCATTTGACTAGTTAATATAAATTATTAAATATGTTGGTTGATAGTGATATAATAATAAAAGCATACAATAAAAGTGTTCAAACAAATTAACAAATGTGATAATAAGTTTTAAATGAAGCACTATGGAATAATTATGATGATGATGATGATTAACGTCCATTGAGACCAACTTTGGTCTATCGGACCGCAAGAAGGTTATTACTTGGTTTACTTTACAATTTTGTTCATATGCTCAAAAAGCTTAGAAAGAAGCTTTCCAAGATCACTATAGTTTTGGCAAGTCAGGAGGTTAGTGTAATACCCCCATTTTGACCCTTAGGATATTTCAAGCTATAATGTAAATATTGTATGCATATTATGTATGATTCCTAGCGTGGAGCTCAAGGCCTAGGCCCCACTAGTGAACTCTCGATCTTGAAGAGGCAAGTATTTGATATTATGCTACCCATGTGTTAGTGAGCCATGAAAATTGTGAATATGCATTTTAATATAAATGTCCACAACTAGCTATGCAATGCAACAAGATATGGGAGCATGATGTTACAAGGAATTGGGAGGGAAATATTCAAACCCTTGAGCCAATCAAGTGAATCCAAGTGTCAATGAGAGAACCCATCAACCCTCAACTACCCATGTTGACTTTTGTGCCCAATCATTTACTCTCCCAAGAGTTGGTTGAGGTAGTTAATGCCTTGGGGAATGGAGAGGTATGGCTATCCAAATTTGGGTATGGGAAAGCCACCCTTCATGGAAAATTGTGTTTGACTCCTTTGGCAAGTAAAGGGCCATGAAATTCCCCCCCAATCCATTCTTCACCCATGAGTTTTTCTCTCTCATGAGTTGGGAGCTTCCTGGGCGTTTTCCTCCATGGTTTTGCTTTGTTTTCCTTCATTTTGCTAGCAGGGAAGGGCATTTTTGTTTTGTTTAACAGTGGGGAAGAGAATAAATCGATTTGGGGGTTTCATAGAGGCCGTTTTGGCCCATTGAATTCTCATATATTTTGGGAGAAATCAGTTTTCTTCCCTGGGGTTGATTTCCTCTTCTCACAATCTGTTTTTGGGTGTGCCATGATTTGGGGAAAACCCATAGACCCTATTCTGTAAATTCCATTGTTGAGAATGTTGGGGTTGAGATGGGTATCCATTGCTTTGGGCTGTGCTGAGCTTGAGAGTCCCCTTTTCCTTGTAGATATCATTCCCAACTCAAGGGTGGTCTATGAGTGCTGAAAGAATATAGGCTGGCAGAGACCTATGGTTGGGTGGAACGTTGCAGCGACATAGCTAGTTGCTTGGGACACCATTACATCAAGATGAGTATATTATTTGTGTTTTACTTCTGCAAGGTTCTAATTATTTGATGAATGTTATCACTATGCTGGAATTTGCATGGTATATGTGTGTAGAAGAATTTTACTTCCGTTGTGTTTGGTCGATCTTCACATGCATATGTTTTTATTTGAATGGATCTAATGAATGGGGCAGAGTTATGTAAAATCCCCATAAGCATAGTCATGTTCCCGTCCTTGAATTGGATCAACGGGAGGGGATGTGACAGATTGGTATCAAAGAGAAGGCTACAACATTGGGCCTACATGGGCCAACTTGAACAACTTGTAGAGGTAAGTATTCTTGCTACATGGCACTGATCATTAAGAAACATTTCAAAATTTTCAAAATTTGAAAGAAATTCTAAGTGTTTATGAGTTTTCTGCCAAGATTGTGTCGGCGAAGATAAGCCAGAAACATCGAAACAATCGGCGAGTTGAGCTAAGTCAAGCGACACGTTTCAACGTGAAATCGTTAAATTTGGTCGAAAAAGATGCATCGACGAGTTTTGCTGAGATCGTAGCGACGCGTCGGCGAAGTTTGTGGAGTTTTGCGATGTGTTTCAGCGATTTTAGACAAGTTTTCCATGACACGGTCGAAGGAGATTGGTCGACGATTTTAGCCAAGATTTCCACGACACGGTTGGAGGATATCGGTTGGCGATTTTAGCCAAGATTGTCGCGACATGGTCGGAGGAGATCGGTCAATGATTTTAGCCTATATTGCCGCAACACGGTCGGAGGAGATCGGTCGGAGATTTTAGCCAAGATTGCCGTGACACGGTCGGAGGAGATCGGTCGGAGATTTTAGCCGAGATTGCCGCAACATGATCGAAGGAGATTGGCTGACGATTTTAGCCGAGATTGCCACGACACGGTCAGAAGAGATCGGTCGACGATTTTAGTCGAGGTTACTGCAATGCAGTCAGAGGAGATCGGTCGGTAATGAAAGCTCAGATCCTCGAAATGGTCGGCGTCGAATTGCGAGTTTTGCTTCAAAATAGGTCAGGGGAGAATTCGAAATCTGCCAAAACAGGAAAATTTCAGCAGTTTTTCAGTGGGATTTCAGGTGCCAAAAATTGAAAAATGCTGTGGAACTTATGCACCAGGCCCCCTTGACCCCCGTCGTCCCCTAGAGACTATCATTGAATGTATGAAATACATTCTCTATGCTTGGAATGTGCACTATGAATTGCATAAAGGGGTTTCAGAATACTCGGTAAGAGTAATGGGTTGTAATATCCATTATGGAGGATGAAAGAGGGAATTTTCTCACCTTAAACTATTTATGTTTTCAACATAAGAAGTGTATGCTTGGAAAATAGCAAGTAGGAATGTTTTACATATGTATATGTATTGAATTGCTACATGGTGAGAAATCACAACTAATGAATCCTTGTGTGCTTGGTAGGGAAGCCAAGAAAAGGATCAGCTATGATGTGGAGAAGGAACTCCATGTCGTAATGGGGAATTGAAAAGGGAGAATTCCATAACTCCTCTCTTACTATTGTATTTATATTTCATGAGTTTTATATACTAAAAATTATGGCATATGGATGCTGGAAATGCAAGAGAGTAGGAGATTAAATGCATATGAATTAGTGGGAATGATCAAAGAGTCATTGCATAGTGCATGTGAATTACTTATGCATGAGCATGATGTTGCATATGGGTAAAGGTAGTGAAGTTACACATGCGATAGCCCATTAATGGTATTGCCTATGGTTGATAACAATTAATGTTGTTGATAATGGTTGTAAGAATTAGACCATAGAAGCATGATTGAAAATGCAAGAGATTAGATAGATGAAGTGAATATGATCTAGTTGGAATACTAATAGACATTGCACAATGCATGTGAAAATGTTTGTGCATATATATATGATATTGCATATTGGTAAAATAGTGAGTTTTTACATATGTAATGAGCCACTTAAGATAATTATTGTGGTTTCTAATAATTAGTTGTGTTCACATTGGTTGTAGGACTAAAGACAACCGAAGCATGGCTAAAGATGTGGATGATGTTGTTGCATATGACCAACAACCTTATGAAAAAAGGTTGGGACAACAAATCTATGTTCAAGAGGTTGGTGGTGGGATGGTGAAATCCTTGGTAAGAGGCCAACTAATCAGGTAACATCAAGCGATGTTAATGACAGCCGTGCAGGTAATGGTTATTTGTGCTTAAGTGCATGAATGTTGAAAGAGGATTTGGTAAAATCCCTTCAACTATGTTTAAACTATGTTGATTTGGTTTGCATGCGATATCGAGTTCCTTAATGTGAATGTTAACCTACCGAGTATGGTGAGGTGTGGGTAAGTGAAGGAAATGATCCTTACACCCTATAATTGCTTAGAAACCTCAATGCATTCATATGAAATTATATCATGCCATTTGTGTATGTTGGTTGAGAGTTTAACAACCAAAGCAAGTGAGGACTTATGGTCCTATTATGGTAGTTCATGCCATATGAGATAGTCATGGTTAAGGACATAATGTGGTTGGAATGGTACTGTTATAGTGTTACACAAGTATCCCATGAAGCCCCCTATTGGTGTTAATTTGGGATGAAACCTCTTTTCCAACAACCAAGGAGTTAGTAAACTCCCGATGTGTTGTTCGGGTGGAGGAGGAAGGCACCCAAATAGTTAACCAAGTGATTGGGGAGATGGTTGGGTGATGTGTTGAGGAAATGGCCATACTTTCCAAAACATCACAGTAAAATTAATAGCATGACATTGTGGTATTCAGGAATCCATGCAAGAAAGCATTGAGTGAGTGCACATTAAAATATTATGTACATGTTGTGAATGTGCATGCATATGTGTGGGTGCACATGTTGAGATGCATTATGTGAATGCATGGTTGTGATATATATATGTTTCATTGCAATTAGATAATAGATGAAATGGTGAAATATTGTTAATCCTGAGGCCATTTCATGAGCTGCTATGAATGCAAGATAAAGATTGCATGAAGAAGGTAGACATGTTAATGGGCTACCAGAGTTCTCTGTTGAAAGGACAAAGTTGCATAAAAGGAATATGGATTTGACTTAAGGGATATTGGATTTTTTATTTAAATTGCAAGGATAATGTGACTGTGTCTTGCAATTTTACTCTGATAATGATGCCTATATAGATATATATAGTTCATTGCATTTCAAATGTTAACAGCTGAAAGTGTTTGAATTATTGAGTGTTATAATTCTGAGATCACTTCAGTGACTGTTGTAGGAATGAGAATATTATATGCATAGATACTCACAATGTGTTTGGCTGATTGAAGTTTCAGATTTCAGGTAGAAAATTTTTGCGTATGGAAATGAGGATAAGTCCATAGTAAAGACCGGGATCTACCATGTGCAGAAGCCAAAGGTATTGAGAAGGTTCTCATGGTTGTGAAATTTAACTTATGCATGAAACAAATCTGAAAATTTTCTGGTTTAAGTTTATGAGAATAATATCATGGTTGCAAATCTAATTTATGTAGGCAAACAGATTTATAAATTTCAGATTTAAAATTTTGCTAGTAAATCACTAATGAATCCCAAACTTAATTGTACCTCGAATATATCGAAGTATTCTTTTAGTTGCTTTCCAATGACTTTCATGACGTGTTTGCATATACCGAGCGACACGACCAACGGCAAAGGAAAGTTCAGGATAGGAATGAGTCAAGTATAAGAGACTACCAACAAGCTGACGATATAAGGTGGCATCTACTTCAGGTGAAGTACAAGTGGCAGAAAGTTTGACTCCATACTGGAAGGGAGAAGGGACTGGTGTACAATCTTCTATGTGAAAGCAATGAAGAAGGTAACAAGCATACTTAGACTAAGAAAGAAAGATTCCTTCTTTGGTTTGCAGGTTTTGGAGACCAAGAAAATAATGCAAATGTCTTAAATCTGACATTTTAAAATTTTGCTTAAGACTGGATTTCACATGGGTTATAAGCTTAGGGTCACTACTAGTAATAATAAGGTCATCAACATATAGAACAAGTATGATGAGATGGTTTCCTACTTTCTTGGTATAGACATTGGGGTCAGAATGGCATCTGGAAAAACCAGTGTCGAGGAGAAAGCTATCCATTTTGACATACCAAGCTCTAGGATCTTGCTTAAGGCCATATAAGGATTTCTTAAGGCGATAGACAAGGCTAGAGTTATTCTGAACATATCCAGGAGGTTGTTCCATGTAAATTTCCTCCTGTAAATCACCATGTAAGAAGGTAGACTTGACATCCATTTGATGGATTTCCTAGTTATGTAAGGTTGCAAGGGAAAGAACAAGGTGGATGGAATTCATTTTTATGACAGAAGCAAAGGTTTCATTATATTCAATCCCTTCAACTTGGGAAAAACCTTTGGCAACTAACCTTGCCTTATGTCTTTGAACACTTCCATCTGATGCATACTTAGTTCTGTAGACCCATTTACATCTGACAATTTTTCTTCCTTTTGGAAGAGATACAAGATCCCAAGTATCGTTCACCATTAAGGAACGATATTCTTCATCCATAACTGCATCCCAATCTGGATTTCCTGAAGCTTCTGTAAAAGTTTGTGGATCATGATTCTCGAAAACTTGAGCCAAAAGAGAAGAGGCTTGTTGAAACTGAGAACATGTTCGACGTTGATCTCTAGGATCACCAGCAAGATCACCAGCTGCTTCACATGTTGAACGGACCCATCGAGGAAGCACTTGTGCTGGTGCAACTAGAGGAACATGAGCAGGCGGAGGTGGATTTTCATCCTCATTGTCATCATCGAAAAATGGAGTTGGAAACCTATCAAGAAAGTTGGAAGAAGAAGAAGGCACAATCGTCGAATCAGGATCGCAGGCCAAAGATGGCACAATCGTCGAGTTAGGCTCACAGGCCAAGAGATTTTCATCAAATTTAACATCTCTTCGAATGATTACATCATGAGAATGTGGTTGAATAAGTTTATAACCTTTTACATCTTCAAAATATCCAACAAATATGCACTTTTCACTTTTCGGCTGCAATGCTTTCTGTTTTTCATCTGGAATGTGAGCCCATGCTTCACTACCAAACACACAGAAGTGACTTACATCTGGTTTAATTTTACTCCATGCTTCTTCTGGTGTGATACCTTGTAAACCTTTAGTGGGGGTGCGATTAACTATGTAATTTGCACAATTTATGGATTTAGCCCAAAATTGAAGACTTAGTCCCTTAGATTGGATCATATAATTAGCCATTTCTTTTAAAGTGAGGTTCTTCCATTCAGCTACACCATTTTGTTGTGGTGTATATGGAACAGTGTATTATTGTTGGATTCCTTCTTTAGTGCAGAAAGTAGTGAACTTTTTATTAACATATTCTCCTCTATTGTTAGATCTTAACTTAATAATTTGATGGCCAAATTGTTTTTCAACAAGGGCCTTGTAGGCCAAGAACATGTTAAATACTTCGCTCTTAATTTTTAGGAAATAAAATCAAGTGCGTCTGGTTTAACCATCAATGAAATTTAAGAAATATTTGAAATCAGAAAAGGAAGCAGATGGAAAAGGAGCACACAAGTCACTATGCACAAGCTCCAAGGGAACCGAGGCATGCCAAGAGGCACGTTTGTCAAAACTCTCCTGATGATGTTTTCCGAGTACACAACTGGAGCAGACACCATCCTTGCAAGATACCATTGGAAGACCTGTCACCATATTGTCTATACATAGTTGTTGCAATGAGTGATAATTTAAGTGACCAAATTGCTCATGTCAAAGTTTGCTCAAGTTATCACTATGAGCAACAAAAACTGAAGGAAAAGGTGATGACCCAAAGTTGTTAAATTTGTACAACCTGGTAATATCATCAACAATTCAGGTAGCTAGGACCTATTGAGGATCTTTAAAATCATTTATTACAACTTGGTGAGGTGTAAACGTCACAGTTTTACCTTCACCAGAATGAGTGATTTGATAGACTGATAACAAATTGCAGGAAATTATTGGAACACATAGTACATCACTAAAATGACCATTATCTACTGGAACTATTCCAGATCCTACAACACTTAGAGATCTATCATCACCAACAAATATTTGTTTGGTGTTACATTCATGCATAGTAGAAAAGATGGCTTGATCCTTATCCATATGATAAGATGCTCTAGAATCAATGAGCCATTCATTTGAAGTAGAAGAAGAAGATGCATTATAAGAATAACCATAAGCACAAAGTGCATGTCCATGAGAGGTAGATTCTGAAGGCGAATCTAAGCTGATGTGTTGCTTCTTCATTGCTGCTTCCAAGGCTGCCATCTTCTTGAAACACTTAGATTCATCATGATTATCTTTCTCACAATAGTGGCAATGATGCTCAGTCCTCTTGCCTTTTGGCTTGGATCCTTTGTCATTTTTTAAAGAAGGAGCTGACTGAGAGGGTTTGGTGCCCTTGTTTGACTTATTATTGCAAAAATTATGTTTCTTGGGAGGCTTGGAATTTTCTTTCTGTTGGGACAATAAGGCTTTCCCAGATGTATCTGCATTTTTAATTATTCCAAGATGGATGAGTTTATCTTGCTCTCTAATCAAGGAATCACAAAAGGATTCAAAACTAGGCTCTTGATAGCTAGATGCATTCAAGGATTCTTTCATGGAGTAAAATGTATATACAAAAACAGAATATGCAGGTCCAAGTTTGGAAAGAATATGATAAATGCATTGTTTTTCTTCCCTCTTAATCTTGCATTCTTCACATAAGAGTTTAAGAGTTTTGTACTTAGATAAATAATCTTGTATGCATAAAAAAACACTTGGATTTAATCTTGTATGCATGAAAAAACACTTGGATTTAATCTTGCATTCTTCACATAAGAGTTTAAGAGTTTTGTACTTAGATAAATAATCTTGTATGCATGAAAAAACACTTGGATTTAAGGAAATCAACTCATTTTCGAGTTAGTGACCTTGAATTTAATTGTGTTTACCAAAGACAGATTCCAACTTGTCCCAAGCAACATCAGGTTCATCAATTCCAGATATGTGGAATCGCAAATCAATAGAGATTGACATCCCAATCAATTCACGAGCTTCATCACATCTATTTTTCCATTTGATTTTCTTATCATCATCAGTAGGTTCTGTTTCTTTCCTTGAGGTAATTCTGAAAAGTCCTCTACTTCGTAGAACATCCTCCATACGAGATTTCCATGAGAAATAATTGGAACTAGTAAGTAGAATATCACAAGGGGCGGCCATATTTGTAAATTAATGGCTGTAAAAGCAGAAACCAATAGTCTGGATGCGAAGAGCTCAAAAAAATAGACTGTTAAAAAAAAAACAGCACTGAAAACGGACTCTGTATGATGAAGTTATGCTTGAACAAAGAAAATGTTGAAGATGTCATCAATAGTGACGTGGCAGCTAGAGAATGTCAAGCAAAAAAAAGAACCCCCCTCTTTCCAAGATGAACCTTTGAAAATCACTTACAAGAAAGTTGCTTTTAAGTGAATCACTTTTATAATGATGTTACTTTAAATAGTGCAACAATAAAAAAAAAAGAACTTAAGTGACTCACTTTTGATTTTATTTTTTATTATTGCACTAAAAGGCGCTCTACAGCCCAGTATGAGGGAGATCTTGTAATATGTGTGAGTTTGTCAAGTAACAAAATAATACAATCTAAACAAAAAAGAATAATACAAAGTAAAAAATAATAAATATTCTGTTGGCCATAAACAAAAAAGAATAATACAAAGTAAAAAGTAAACATGAGACTTAAACTAGAGACTTTAGAGCTTAGGATTAGATGATAAATATTATGTCGGTCATAAACAAAAAAAAAATACAAAGTAAAAAGTAAATATGAGACTTAAACTAGAGACTTTACTTTTACTTTTAATACAAAGTAAAAGGTAAATATGAGATTTTAGAGTGTTTGTCGAGTTTGTCAAGTAACAAAATAATATAAAGTAAACAAAAAAGAATAATACAAAGTAAAAAGTAATAAATATTATGTTGGCCATAAAAAAAAAAGAATAATAAAAAGTAAAAAGTAATTATGAGACTTAAATTAGAGACTTTAGAGCTTAGGATTAGGTGGCTGAGGTATTGCACTCAAGGAGCTATTCAAGGAGAGGTTTGCACCTCGAGAGATTTGATCCCTCTCGGCGCTTGATAGAACCTAGGATTTGGATCTATGCTGGTTTAAGTGAGATGCACTTTTACAATAAAGTAACTTGAAAATAGAAATTGCATGCACTTTTTCTTTTAAAAGTAACTTCCTAAGACTTGAACTCAAAACCTAAAATATGGGAAGGAGGAAGGGAGCCTTTTTTTTTTTTACTCTTCTCTCTTGGTTTCCGTGCTTGCATTTTTTTTTTCTGCAAATCACACCACAAACCGAAAAAAAAACCTTTTCCACAATATTGGGGTTAGATCTTGTTAGCTTTCCCAGAAAGTCTACGTTTTCTCTCTGTTTCTAATTTGCTGAGATCGCGCAAGGTGCACCACAAAGAGCATACATAGCCGAGAAAAACCCTTTCCCTTTTTGTTTCTGATTCACCGAAATCGCACAAGGTGCACGGCAAAGAACATACGCAGACAGTGAAAGCAACAATCCGGAACTAAAAAAAATCTAATAATAAAAACTAATAAAATATGAGATATTAAAAAAAAAAAAACGTCACTATAACATTATACCTTCAGATCTGATGAAATACGCATTTCTAAAGCAACCGAAAATCGTTTTCGATCAAACGAAAACTATATCCCAATGGAAATGGCACTCTGGACGCAATGGAACACCTCCCACATCCTCGAAATGCATAGAAATACCAGAACCAGAAACCCTTTTAAGTTTCAGCAACAATAGTTTAAGATCTAGATCATAACCGGAAGCAACTCTTCATAAAAGCTCTGATACGATGTTTGGGTACACAGGGTACTCCCAAAGGATCGAACACCAAGAGAAACCACTTCACACAAACATATCACAGATCAACACACCGAGGTTTTGACATGGTTTAAACTCTCAAGAGGGAAACACTCCATGGCCCCGGCCAAATAGCTTCTACAGAGCAATTTATTATGCAAAGAAAGAAAGTTACAAATGAGCTTCTCATAATCGATCAACTAAACAATGACCCTCTATGCTCTTTAAATAGAGATCATGGACCAATCGGGTGTTAAGCCATGGATCAAGGTTAGGTATGATTTAAGAGAAGTTGAGCCGTCGGATCACAACATATCGTGACCATCGGATTAAATATTTACAAATGCATACTAATGCATACTAAAGAAACACACTTTTCCTAATGGATATATTAGACAAGTTGATCTTAACTAAGTCCTAAGTGTCTAAATATCCTAACATAAATTCCATTGTTGAGAATGTTGGGGTTGAAATGGGTATCCATTGCTTTGGGCTGTGATGAGCTTGAGAGTCCCATTTTCCTTATAGATATCATGCCGAGCTCGGGGGTGGTCTCTGAGTGCTGAAAGAATATAGGTTGGGAAGAGACCTATGGTTATGTCACCTACCCAAATTATCAAAATAATATTTTATTTACAAAAATACTTTATGTTAAATTTTAATTTCAAAGTTTTGAAATTATGACCAAGTTTGGTCAAGGATGAATGTAATTACTGAATTATTATTATTTAATAAATTAAAGTAGGAGACAAACACCCAAGGGAACAGTTAAATGAGTGTTCATTGACCCACTAGGAGGAATGGAAGCTATTAGAAGGTATGGGACAGATGGGAACAATTTCACTTCACCACTAGTTGTTGGTTATGGGACAACTCCCCTTAAAAATGTGGCATTATCCCCCAGGTGGTGGGAGTGGGTAGGCAGCTCATTTAATGACCCAGTAACAACTGAAAAGGCCTAGGCAGCCTACATAAGACAAATTTGAATTGAGCAGGCAGCTCTTACACAATATTTTCTGCAGAAGTATTTCCTCATGTGCATCAGGTAATCACTGAGAGATTCGAATAGGGAAGCTAGTTGTGAGTGCAATCATAAGTCTACATACTATGTTGATAAGAGAAGAGGTGCTGGTGTAGGTCCTTTGGACTACTAGTTTCAAAGATTTGACAACTAATGCTACTGTAAGTGGAGATCCTAAACTTCTAATTTTCTTCCTCCTGGTGGTTCGGTGAACAGGCTCGGGGGTCCTAAGGCAAGTAACTTGACTATCTTCAGGAATTGGTTGGGTGGAATAGACTCCTTGGGCTGTTTGTTTCCCTACAGTTAATCAAGTTTTGTTGTTTCCTATTCTATTTATAGTTTAATAATTCTGTTTAGTGAAATCATCAACTCTATTTTTTAAATGAATTTATCTCTGATCTTGTTTAAGTCTGAATGATAAACTTGTTTAAAATATGATTAGAAAATCAACTCTATATTTTTCCACATGATGTTATTTACATCGTACTCCAGTATAGAGAAGCGAATTAAATAATAGATCAGAGATAGGCATATTGCCATTTGATTGGATAAATAATTGTAGTAAGTGATTTGTTTGCAATTCTGACATGTATCTAAAAAGAGTAATAATTTATTGTATAACTATAGATAATATTGTAGGATTCTTTTGTTATTTTAAAAATATAAATTTAGTTAAATTTATGTACAGTCATGTATTCTCCTCATATCACTATTCTATTCAAATAGTAAACAAATGCATTCAGTATTAAACATTTCAAATTTTCATAGTACATGTATTTTGCAAAAATATAACAGCTGCAAATTCATTCCATACAAATTTGTTTAGGAGTAAATACTTTTCATTCTATCATAGAGCAATTCCATTGTAACTAGAATCGTTTTAATAATTAGTTTCTTACCAATCTAATATAAGCATTCATGTTTTATTTCTGCTTCATAAAGATTTATTCTAACAGTAGCCAAATACACATTCTACATACTTTTGTATAAACTGTAGTTCACACCTTAACATTTTAAGCAGTTACACTATCGAGATTTCTCTCTTCACAATGAATTTTGGGTTATAAACCCTAGCTTAAAAACTCTTTCATATTTGGATATTACAGTTATAGTTCTTTTTATTTCAAAAACTAGAACGCAGAGGCTAAAACCCTCTCAACACTTTGTTTATACGATCAAAACCACTATATTGATTTTTCAAAAATTGATACCAATAATGAAAACAAAGCACATAATGCAGTAAAACCCCACTCCGAAGACAACTGTTATGATTCTGTAAAACTCAATAATATTTTAACTCATAAAATAAACTATAGTTTGTAAGTAAAAAATAGAACCTTCAAATCTCGACTCACATTCACAACTGGAAATAAAACTTTCACCATGTTTTGGTCATAGTTTCATAGCATTCAAGAGTTGCCATCATCAACTGTAAACATAGTTCAGAATCAATAAAAATTGAAGACAATACCAGGTTTTTCACCCTTAACATTATAGTAAGTAACGAAAGTTTGAAGTCTCCATTGCCAAGCACAACCAGGCATCAAATAGCCTTTAATAACCCTTTTGACTGAGAAAGCTTATCCTCGGTATAAGTCAAAAGAAGAAAAAACAAGACAAGCTTAAGACTTCGCTTGTGGCCATTACTTCTATAGGTAGATGAATTCCACCCCTCAGCACATATAGAGACACATCAAGGATTCTACGAGGCATGTAAGAATCTCCGGAGCTTACCAGGATGTCGTTGATGCATTCCTTTTAATTCGTAATACATGAAAACCCTCCAACGAAGAGAAGACCTGCCAAAACACCAAGTAGTTGGTTAAACGGGTGAAACGTTAATGAATGCCAATCAACATCTTTAATTTGCAGTGAATACTTAATACATTACCTGGAGAGTGTTTTTCCAACTGTTGAAGATGGAAAGCAGCAATCGGTCGAAATCCTTCTTACTCGTAGGAGAAATCAAACAGGCATTATCACTTTTCGAAGGAGCCAAAGAACTAACGTTGGAGTACTCTCAACAGTTGATATTAACCTATCCTTCATACTACAACCTTACGGCCTTCTGGCTTGAGGCCAACTCCTGCAACACTCAAATGTTGGCTCGCATAAGTCACAGGTTCGAAACCCTGGACGAAAAACCCTCCTATCACCCTAAAATTTGGTAACCTATCAGCCTCATTACCATAAAACAATGAAAGACCAAAACACTTGCCATCAATACAAACAACTCGATTTAGGGTTACTCAAACCAACAATTGAGATCTGGAGTGATCAATGGTAGGGAAGATCCAACAGTACATAGTGGAAAGCCGAGCCACCCTCACATTAGTATCTCATTAAAATTCCAACAACCTTCATAGTTTCCATCCTTGCATGTTAAGACACAATACTGTGTACAATGCGGAGAACGATGATGGAGCACCCTTGCCAGCTAGATCTCTCTACTACATTGTTATCCAAAAATCATAAAGTTGGCTACGTGGTTTGTTGCCACCCATTCCATTTTTAAAGAGCATTCAATGCACGTTACCGTAACCCTACCAACCTGTAAACACAATTTATTACTGTCATATCATCACTTATCATCGAAATATGGTTAATTACCTTTTAAACATTGTTACTTAGGTATGGGTTCATACTTATATCAAAGTTTCAAACTATTACTCAAGTCATGACCTCATTAAAGTCGTTATAATCCTTTAATGGATGTTATAGGAGAATACACTATAGCGTCAACAATATATATATTTCAATTGTATTACATGTTAATACTTTTGTTTTAATAGTTTACAATAGTAAGAATAAAATTTTCTCATATGAAATAGCAACATAATGTGTATATTTATATAGTCTCAAAGTTTCATTTTGGTGTCAATTGATAGAGTAATATACTATGCTTTATAAAAATAATTGATAGCTACAAATACATAGTTATTTCTTCCCTTAGTGTTGTCTATCGAATTGCCAAATGCAGTACTTAGAATAAGTCTAAGATCTTGCAAGACACCATCATTAATAATAGATCGAAGGTGTAATATTCTACAAATCTCGATTTTGCACATGTAAATAAATAATAGTATTGATTGTATCAATATCGCCGATAGTGATCTCTTGACGATAATTGTAGCAGTACAATAGAAAGATAGTCGATTTGGGTTGATAACATCAAGGAGATTCGTAAAACATTGCAAAGCTAGGAGTAGAATTTCTTGTGTCCATACCTTCAGTTTTTAATGTCACAAGGAAGCACTTTAACATTTTATATTGACGATGTTATGAAAAACATGAGGACTCTAATTTTTATGTTTTCATGAATATTTATTACCTGTGGTCTGCACATGGAAACAAGTTCAATTGCCTTAGCTAAACATAGCTAAGTAAGCTCCAGGGTGCCTCATAGGACCCCTTTTATCAACAAAACAAACTGTAAGCAATACATCAATAATTTGAAAGCAGTACAAACTGTAGCAGCATTTTTATTAAATCAAGAACCTAAACAAATCATGAATTGTACTGGTTTTCGTAAACATACAAATTTCTCTCATTTAAGAAGTTAACAATCCGTTAATATCTGAGGTAGAAATTTTAATTATTTAATTGACATTGATGACATGTCATTATGATTATCTTACCTTAATTAAGTGTTCAATTTAGTTATCTCATTCCATATTAGATAATTCTGATAAATATTGCTATTATAATTTTATTTTTTTTAATTTTTGTATTTTCGGGATGTTACATGTGGTATTAGAGCTCATGTTCGAACTCTCCTGAAAAAGGTCCAAGAACACGCAGTAGAAAATTTTATACAGCGACAAATTTTATACAGCAAAAAGTTTTACTAATTTGAATTTTAATTATGATATTGTTCAAAAATTATTTTAAGCTACAGGTATGGAGAATTCAGTTGATCATGTAGAAGACAGATTTCAACCAAATAGCCACAGCCCGGGACAGCACTATGTAGAAGAAGGTCACGGCGAACTAAATAACAGTTTGTCAGAATTGTTATGTGCTTTTCATGAATTAAAGGCAGTTTTCTGTTATGACAAAAATTTGAAAAGAGAAGGAATGTCAAACTGGAAAAGTCATAGGCCCAACAATTTTGAGCTGAAAAAGAAAAAATTTAGGTTCAGTGGAAATTCTGGTTTCTGAAAAGAAAAATTTTCAGAATCGAAATTACTAAGGAAATAGTTCCAGAAACAATCAATAGCAGAATTCTACAACACCTAGAAATGCACCTAATAATGCCATAACCAATGAGCAAAAGACAACCATCAAATGTTTCGAGTGTCAAAGTCCCCACTATGCATCAGAATGTCCCTTGAGGAAGCAGAAAGCTAACAATATTCACTTTATTCAGACTAAACCTACTGTCAGAGACGTGGTGAGGGAAATGCCCATAATTAATGCAACACTCGACAACAGGCAAGCAGATCATCAAATCTCCATAGTAGAGATTGAAGGTATGCTGCAAAATCATCCTGTTATTGTTTTAATTGACCCAGGTGCTAGCTTAAGTTATATATCACTAGATATTGTGGAAAGTCTTAAATTGAAAACAGAAAAGTTTAGTAAATCTTGTTTAGTTAGACTAGCAACTAGAACAAAGAGGAAAGTATCAAATTTTATAGAAAGTTGTGCTTTATCCATAAATCAATTACAGACACAAATCAAGTTGAATATTTTACCTTTAGGATCTTACGATATTATAGTCGGGATGGACTGGTTAGAAGCCCATCATGTCATTCTGAACTGTTACGAAAAACGTTTTACATGTTTAAATGAAGGAAAAACTGTAGAAGTAAAAGGTATCCCAAGAAAGGTAACCCTTAGACAGATTTCAGCCATGCAAGTTAATAGGGCAGTTAGGAAAGGATGCCAGTTGTTTGTAGTAGATGTAGTAAACGATGAGTTTATTGGTAAAGAGGACAAAATGAAATTAGAAGACATACCTGTCCTAAGAGATTTTAAGGATGTATTTCCTGAGGAGATTCCAGAATTACCTCCTAAAAGAGATTTAGATTTTACCATCGAGTTAATACCAGGAGCAGTACCAAATTCTAAAGCTCCATACAGAATGAATATACTAGAATTAAACGAATTGAAATCACAGTTGAAGGAACTGATTGATAAGAATTATATAAGACCCAACATGTCTTCTTGGGGAGCACCTGTCATCTTTGTTAAGAAGAAAGATGGAAGCCTAAGACTGTGCATAGATTACCGCTAGCTTAATAAGATGACAATCAAGAATCAGTATCCGTTGTCCCGCATAGACGATCTATTTGATCAGCTGCGTGGAACAATGATATTTTCAAAGATTGATCTAAGGTCAGGATATCATCAAGTATGGGTTAAGGATGAAGATATTTTCAAGACAGCTTTCAGAACTCGGTATGGACATTACGAGTTCGTAGTCATGCCATTTGGATTGACTAATGCCCCGGCTGTATTTATGTGTTTGATGAATAATATTCTGCACAAATACTTAGACAAGTTTGTTGTTGTGTTTATAGACGACATTTTAGTGTATTCTAAAAGTAAAGAAGAGCATGATGAACATATTTGGATTATCTTACAAGTTCTTTGAGACCATCAACTATATGCTAAGTTTAGTAAGTGTGACTTCCACAAAGACAAAATTCAGTATCTAGGACACATAATTTCTAAAGAAGGAATCTCGGTTGACCCCAACAAGATAAAGACCATTAATGACTGGTCGGTTCCTAAGGATGTGTCGGATGTAAGATCATTTATGGGCATTACTGGATATTACAGAAAATTTATAGAGGGTTTTTCAAGGATTGCCAACCCCATAACTTCCTTACAGAAGAAAGGGAAGAAATTTGTGTGGGATTAGAAATATTCGGACAGTTTCAAGAAGTTAAAAGAATGATTGACTACAACACTGATCTTGAGGATAACAGATCCTAACAAGGATTTTGTAGTTTGTACAGACACATGCAATGACAGACTCGGTGGAGTCCTAACACAGGAAGGGCATGTGGTAGCATATGAATCTAGAAAGCTGAAAATACATGAGAAGAACTGCTCTACTTATGATTTAGAGTTATTTGCAGTAATTCATGCCTTAAAAATGTGGCGTCATCACCTTATTGGTAGAAAATTCACATTGTTGACAGATAATATGGGTTTGAAATATTTATTAGACCAGACAAATCTGAACGCTAGACAAGCTAGATGGCTGACCTTTTTAAGTGAGTATGATTTCGAAATTCAACATATTAAAGGAAATGAGAACAAGGTTGCAGATGCCTTGAGTCGTAAGGCAAAACTGAATTTTATTTCAGCCATTAGTACTTATTAAACAGATTTGGAAAATCAGATTCTCAAAAAGAGTGCAACATATGAAGAATACAGAAAAATGAAGGAAAAGATAGCAGACAACAGTTCTGAAAATTTTATGGCAAATTACAGCATGAAGGAAAATGGGTTATTACTATATAAAAACAGATTGATGTACCAGATATACCAGAAATAAAAATTCTGATTTTAAATGAGATGCATAAAAGTCATTATTTTGGTCATTTAGGTTATCAAAAGACCATTACTATGCTAAGGAAGGAGTATTATTGGCCCGGAATGAAAGATGTAGTAGAGTATATAGCTAAATGTTTGGATTGTCAAAAGGTGAAGGTTGAGCACCAACATCCTGCTGGATTGTTGCAACCATTACCTATACCAAGTTGGAAATCGGAAGTGATAAGCATAGAGGTTATTACTGGATTACCTAAAAACCAGAAACAAAATGACTCTATTATGGTGGTAGTAGACAAACTCAGCAAAGCAACACACTTTATACCTGTAAAGACTACTCATAAAGCTCCAGACATTGCAGAAATTTTCATGAAGCAGATTTTTCGACTACATGGTATACCAAAAGTTATAATTTTAGATCGTGATTCTAAGTTTACTGGAAACTTTTGGAGATCATTATTTAAAGGGATGAACACAACCTTAAAATTCAGCACTGCATTTCATCCACAAACGGATGGACAGATAGAAAGGGTAAATCAATTTTTAGAAGATTTATTAAGAATGTATGTTAAGGATCATCCTGGTAAGTGGGAAGACTACTTGCACTTAGCAGAATTTGCTTATAATAACCATTATCATGCATCATCCAAACTTAGCCCATTTGAAATTCTTAATGGTAGAAAATGTGATACACCTGTTTCTTGGAATGACCCAGTAAATAGAGTTGTTTTAGGACCTGAATTATTGCAGGAGTTAGAACTAATTGTGAAACAAGTACAAGGAAATTTGAAAGCTGCCCAAGATAGGCAGAAAAGTTAAGTAGATTTAAAAAGGACTCATCAAGAGTTCCAAGTTGGTGAACATTTATTTCTCAAGGTAAGACCGAAAAATAGTTCATTGAAATTGGGAAGCTGTGCCAAGTTGGCACCCAGGTATTGTGGTCCTTTTGAAATATTGTCCAATGTTGGACCAGTGGCATACCAACTGGCCTTGCCATGAAATTTAAAAATACGTAATGTTTTTCATATATCATTTTTAAAGAAGTATGTACATAATGCTACTCATGTTGTAAACTGGAATGATGTACAGGTGGGACAAGACGAAGATTTTCAGGTGGAACTGGACAGTATCCTTGAAAGGAGGGAAACTTTGCTCCAAAATCGCACTGTTAGGCAAGTGAAGGTGCAATGCAAGCACCTTAGCTCGGAAGAGGCAACCTGGGAGTTGGAGAGTAGTATGCCGGTAGCATACCCAACTCTGTTTTAGGAACACTCAAGGAGTGATTAACCAACATCGAGGATGATGTTGAGACTTAAGGGGGGGTGTATGTCACCTACCCAAATTCTGAAAATAGTATTTTATTTGCAAAAATACTTTATGTTAAATTTTAATTTCAAAGTTTTGAAATTATGACCAAGTTTGGTCAAGGATGAATGTAATTACTGAATTATTATTATTTAATAAATTAAAGTATGGGACAAACACATAAGATAATTGTTCAATGAGTGTTCATTGACCCACTAGGAGGAATGGAAGCTGTTAGAAGGTATGGGACAGATGGAAGCAATTGCACTTCACCACTAGCTATTGGTTATGAGACAACTCCCCCTAAAAATGTGGCATTATCCCCCAGGTGGTGGGAGTGGGCAGGCAGCTCATTTAGTGACCCAGTAACAACTGAAAAAGCCTAGGCAGCCTACATAAGGCAAATTCAAATTGAGCTGGCAGCTCTTACACAATATTTTCTGCAGAAGTATTTCCTCATGTGCATCAGGTGATCACTGAGAGATTCGAATAGGGAGGCTAGTTGTGAGTGCAATCATAAGTCTGCATACTATTTTGATAAGATAAGAGGTGCTGGTGCAGGTCCTTTGGACTGCTAGTTTAAAAGATTTGACAACTAATGCTACTGCAAGTGGAGATCCTAAACTTCTAAGTTTCTTCCTCCTAGTGGTTCAGTGAATAGGCTTGGGGGTCCTAAGGCAAGTAACTTGGGTGTCTTCAAGAATTGGTTGGGTGGAACAGACTCCTTGGGTTGTTTGTTTCCCTATAGTTAATCAGGTTTTACTGTTTCCTATTTTGTTTACAGTTTAATAATTCTGTTTAGTGAAATCATCAACTCTGTTTTGTAAATGAATTTATCTCTGATCTTGTTTGAGTTTGAATGATAAACTTGTCTAAAATCCGATTAGAAAATCAACTCTATATTTTTCCACATGCTGTTATTTGCATCGTACTCCAGTATAGAGAAGCAAATTAAATAATAGATCAGAGATAGGCATATTGCCATTTGATTGGATAAATAATTGTAGTAAGTGATTTGTTTGCTATTCTGAAATGTATCTAAACAGAGTAAGAATTTACTGTATAACTATAGATAATGTTATAGGATTCTTTTTTTATTTTAAAAATATAAATCTAGTTAAATTTCTGTACAGTCATGTATTCTCCTCATATCACTATTCTATTCAAATAGTAAACAAATGCATTTAGTATTAAACATTTCAAATTTTCATAGTACAGGTATTTTGCAAAAATATAACAGCTGCAAATTCATTCCATACAAATTTGATTAGGAGTAAATACTTTTCATTATGTTATAGAGCAATTCCATTGTAACTAGAATCGTTTTAATAATTAGTTTCTTACCAGTCTAATATAAGCATTCATGTTTTATTTCTGCTTTATAAAGATTTATTCTAACAGTAGCCAAATAAACATTCTACATACTTTTGTATAAACTGTAGTTCACACCTTAACATTTTAAGTAGTTACACTATTGATATTTCTCTCTTCACAACAAATAAGTCTAGGTTATAAACCCCAGCTTAAAAACTCTTTCATATTTGGATATTACAGTTATAGTTCTTTTTATTTCAAAAAATAGAACGCAGAGGCTAAAACCCTCTCGACACTTTGTTTATATGATAAAAAATACTATATTGAGTTTTCAAAAATGGATACCAATAACGAAAAAAAAAGCACATCCTGCAGTAAAACCCCAGTCCAAAGACAACTGTTATGATTCTGTAAAACTCAATAATCTTTTAACTCAAAAAATAAACTATAGTTTGTAAGTACAAAATAGAACCCTCAAATCTCAACTCACATTCATAACTGGAAATAAAAATTTCACCATGTTTTGGTCACGGTTTCAGAGCATTCAAGAGTTTCCATCATCAACTATAAACATAGTTCAGAATCAATAAAAATTGAATACAATACCAAGTTTTGCACCCTTAACATTATAGTAAGTAATGAAAGTTTGAAGTCTCCATTGCCGATCACAACCAGGCATCAAATAGCCTTTAATAACCCTTTTGACTGAGAAAGTTTATCCTCGGTATAAGTCAAAAGAAAACAAAACAAGACAAGCTTAAGACTTCGCTTTTGGCCATTACTTCTACAGGTAGATGAATTCCACCCCTCGGCACATATAGAGACACATCAAGGATTCTACGAGGCATGTAAGAATCTCTGGAGCTTACCAGGATGCCGTTGATGCATTCCTTTTAATTCGTAACACAGGAAAACCCTCCAACGAAGATAAGACTTGCCAAAACACCAAGTAGTTGGTTAAACAGGTGAAACGTTAATGAATGCCAATCAACGTCTTTAATTTGCAGTGAATACTTAATACATTACCTGGAGAGTGTTTTTCCAACTGTTGAAGATGGAAAGCAACAGTCGGCCGAAATCCTTCTTACTCGTAGGAGAAATCAAATAGGCGTTATCACTTTTCATAAGAGCCAAAGAACTAATGTTGGAGTACTATCAACAGTTGATATTAACCTATCCTTCATACTACAACCTTACGGCCTTCTGGCTTGAGGCCAACTCTTGTGACACTCAAATGTTGGCTCGCATGAGTCACAGGTTCGAAACCCTGGAAGAAAACAAACAATCTGGTTTAGGGTTACTCAAACCGACGATTGCGATCTAGAGTGATGAACGGTAGGGAAGAGCCAACAGTACATAGTGGAAATCCGAGCCACCCTCGCATTAATATCTCATTACAATTCCAACAACCTTCATAGTTTCCATCCTTGCATGTCAAGACACAATACCGTGTACAGCATGGAGAACGACGACGGAGCACCCTTGCCAACTAGATCTCGCTACAACATTGCTATCCAAAAATCACAAAGTTGGTTACGTGGTTTGTTGCCACCCATTCCATTTTTAAAGAGAATTCAATGCACATTACCATAAATCTATCAACCTGCAAACACAATTTATTACCATCATATCATCACTTATCATCGAAATATGGTTAATTACCTTTTAAACATTGTTACTTAGGTATGGGTTCATACTTATATCAAAGTTTCAAACTATTACTCAAGTCACGACCTCATTAAAGTCGTTATAATCCTTTAATGGATGTTATAGGATAATACACTATAGCGTCAACAATATATATATATATATATATATTTCAATTGTATTACATGTTAATACTTTTGTTTTAATAGTTTACAATAGTAAGAATAAAATTTTCTCATATGAAATAACAACATATGGTGTATATTTATATAGTCTCAAAGTTTCATTTTGGTGTCAATTGTTAGAGTAATATACTATGCTTTATACAAATAATTGATAGCTACAAATACATAGTTATTTCTTCCCTTAGTGTTGTCTATTGAATTGCCAAATGCAGTACTTAGAATAAGTCTAAGATCTTGCAAGATGGCATTGTTAATAATAGATCGAAGGCGTAATATTCTACAAATCTCGATTTTGCACATGTAAATAAATAATAGTATTGATTGTATCAATATCGCCGATAGTGATCTCTTGACGATAATTGTAGCAGTACAATAGAAAGATAGTCGATTTGGGTTGATAACATCAAGGAGCTTTGTAAAACATTGCCAAGATAGAAGTAGAATTTCTTGTGTCCATACCTTCAGTTTTTAATGTCGCAAGGAAGCACTTAACATTTTATATTGACGACGTTATGAAAAACACAAGGACTCTAATTTTTATGCTGTCATGAAGATTTCTTACCTGCGGTCTGCACATGGAAACAAGTTCAATTGCCTTAGCTAAACATAGCTAAGTAAGCGCCAGGGTGCCTCATAGGACCCCTTTTATCAACAAAACAAACTGTCAGCAGTACATCAATAATTTGAAAGCAGTACAAACTGTAGTAGCATGTTTATTAAATCAAGAACCTAAACAAATCATGAATTGTACTGGTTTTCGTAAACATACAAAGATCTCTCATTTAAGAAGTTAACAATCCGTTAATATCTGAAGTAGAAATTTTAATTACTTAATTGAGATTGATGACACGTCATTATGATTATCTTTCCTTAATTAAGTGTTCAATTTAGTTATCTCATTCTGCATTAGATAATTCTGATAAATATTGCTATTATAATTTTATTTTTTTATTATGGTATTTTCGGGATGTTATAGGTTAGGTGGAATGTTGCAGTGACATAGTTAGTTGCTTGGGACAACATTACATCAAGATGAGTATATTATTTGTGTTTTACTTCTGCAAGGTTCTAATTATTTGATGAATGTTATCAATATGCTGGAATTTGCATGGTATATGTGTGTAGAAGAATTTTACTTCCACCGTGTTTGGTAGATCTGCACATGCATATGTTTTTATTTGAATGGATCTAATGAATGGGGTGGAGTTATGTAAAATCCATTGAAGCGCAGTCATGTTCCCTTCCTCGAATTGGATCCATGGGAGGGGACGTGACAGTTAGAAAGGTTTGTATTGTATCAAAAACTATGAAACTCATATCTAATGTGGGTGTAAGTAGGACACTCTAAGAGAAAGTGATTTTCATCGTCAATGCTCATAGACTCACAAAGATGGAAAACCCTTTCCTCCCATGAAGTTTTGGGAATAGACCAATGCCTTTTTTTGCTATGGACCTCATGAGAGTTCGCTCTAATCTTGAATATATTCATTTTCTTCTTTGAACTAGTTACTATCGAGAGATAATTATGATCTTCCAAATTAGGGTTAATGACCTCGTTATAGTATCTTGGTTTTATCTTAATTCGTTATAGTATCTTAGTTTTCTCTTAATCCTCGCACCACAATTTCTCTTTAAACTTAGAAGAAATAATATTTTTCGCATTATCGATATTCTGCAAAGTGTCATTTTCATAAATGCCCCAATGGTCTAACCAAGCCATCATATCTTTACGCCAACTCCACTTGAGGCGTAATTGGTTTTGACTTGAATTTAAATCAATTTTAGGAAGTCTCTCGTTTTCCATGCTATTTATCTTGTGCTTGTACATTAGGTACCTACTCATAGCCATGCTCTCAATGGGGGACAGACCCACTTCTAAGAGGAGAATAGGATAAGGTGTGTTTCTTTTAATTTTTAGGTTATAAGTTATAAACCGCTTTTGGATTTGTTCAATATTTCTCCAAGATTATCTAGAAATGTTGCACCCCCATACTTCACAACCATATAAGATAACGGGGATGACAAGAGTTTCAAAGAGGAACTTATTTTTATCCCACATGACCAGGTTGACTGATTTACAATTATTTTCAAGAACAAAATATGCTTTCCATCCTCCATTAATCCTTTTCTCAATGATGTGGTTCCAATTGAGCTTGTGATGAATATAAATTCCAACATACTTGTAAGAAGTCACTTCCTCCAATTTACTGTTATCATAAATAAAATTTGCGTAGGTGTTTTTCTTAGATTTTATAATCATAACTTTTGTCTTGTCGGTGTTAACAGTCATACCCGTGTTAGAGAAGAAATATTTGAGAATTCTTAATTGTTTATTGAGATCAAAGGACCACCTTGCCATAAGAACAATATCATCAGCATAAAGCAGGAGGATGATAACTATCCTAGCTAAGATCGTGTTGGCACAACCTGCTTCTTCTAAACACCTTTCTAGTTTATCGATGTAAATGCCAAAAAGGGTAGGGGAGAGGGGGAAACCTTGCTTAACTCCAATATTATAGTTTATATCCACTAACCAACCCTCCTTATTCTTAAAATTGGTAATGACTTTTCGTATAAACTTATCGTGGAAGCTCTCAATTCAAAAGAAGCATTAAGCTCCTCTAGCTTATTCCATAGGTTATTTCTAGGCAATGTATCAAAAGCTTTCCTAAAGTTCACAAAGAAACAAAACATATATGACTTATTATTATGACAATCCTCTGCGATGATCCTAAGCATAGTGAGGTGGTCCATGGTTGAATGATTCCTTCTAAAACCTGCTTGGCCTTTAGCCATTTTACCTTCCATCTCTATCCATTCGTTGATCTTCTTTTCTAAGACAATACCATATAACTTGGCTAGGAGAGGGATAATCATAATGGTCTGATAATTAGAGGTGTTATTTTATCGCCACTTTTGAAAATAGGAATAATGAGGCTCTGAGTCCAAGGTGTAGGGAACCCTTTCTTGATTGCTAAATTAAAGAGTTTGTGGATGCACAGAATGAGGAAAACCCCCCCAATTTTTAAGATTTCTGCTAGGTAGCATTCAATGTCTTTGTATTTTCCATTTGCTAAGCGCTTAACCCCAAAATCTATGTTTTCTAACTAGAAAAAATATTTTATTGTAAGGAGGGTTTGAATGTTATCTTTGATATTTGAGGATTCGTAAATCTTTTGAAGATATGAATTCCAATCTTTTAAAGCAATCTTATTATCTTCTTTTGTTTTGTGAGTTAGAATTTGCCTCCATAATTTCTTAAGAGCTACCTTGGAGAAGTGTAAGAGATTTTCTTGTTGTTTACTAAGATAGTTCCTTTTTTTCTTTTAGTTAGGGTTTTGTAGTGATTTATCTTGTCCCTTTTTATCGATTCTATAGTAGCTTGCTTAATTTCTTTTCTCGCATTTTTACACTCTTGATCATACCAAGGGTTGGTTATACTATCTCTCTTTTTAACCGAGACTTCAATAGATAACTTGCTAATGGACGACAAGAGGGCTGTGGTAAAATTATGGTAGATATTTTCTATATTCTCCATACTAGATAAAGGAAACAAATCATTTTTTAAATCATGGAGAAAAAGGTCGGTTTTATTTTTATCGAAGATCATGTGCTTTTGGCAATGATAGTTTTCCTCTTTGGGATCGTTATGCATGACAATATTTAGAGTTATAATTAAATGCCTATGATCAGAGTCAGGCTCATGGTCGTTTAAGATGTCGAAATCCACTAACTTGTTGTATAAAGGGATATCATAAATAACATAATCTACCACACTACTACCAATCCCATGAATACAAGTCATGATATAATAACATCATCATAATTGACACCATGATCAATCAAATACATAATACATAAATAGTGCTTTGTTAATTTAAAAAAAAAACGTTCAAAGATTGTTCCTTGATTTTATATCACGTAAGTGCATTTTATTCTTTGTTATTTTATAATTTTACGTCGCTACAAATGTCACAATTCACTTAGTTTCTTCCATTATGGATGCCAAAGATGTCATTATGGAATGCACTTTCCCCATCATTATCATTTTATAATACTGGAATTAAATTAAGTAAAATTTTAAATATATAAGTATTTGATTTATTTTTTTTATAATTTTTTTTACATTTATATCTCTATTTTAATAAAGAGTATATGCGAATTCATAAAGTTGGTAGTAATTTTGCAATATAAATTGTTGTGTATAGCTAAGGATGGTACTCTAGGTAAATCATTCGGTTGCAGTTTTGGTAACCTTACCCAACAAGGACATCAAGTGAAGTCCAGAATTTCATAGAGGTAGCCAACACAAGGACATGACCTCGTGACCTCTTACTCTTTATTCAAATATTCAACCACTCAAGCTATCCCATCGAGCTAACATGAAAATAAAATATATAGTTTGACCAAAAGTTAAATTTAATGGCCACATTTTTTGGGTGAAAAGGATAAAATATATGTTGATTGAATTTTTTTTACTAATTGTTTTAGCATAAAAATGTTTTTGTTGTTAGAGTATAAGGATTACCTAATATAGTTATTAAGATGATAATTTGTTAATAAATTAATCTCTAAGTGTTGATGTTCTCCATGGTTCCAACATTAGGTAAACATTTTGCAAATCGTTCTCCCAGATGGTTCATGACCTAGGTAGAGGATGGCTGTGTCCTAGCCCAAATCAGTCATGTGTATTTACTATGTGTCTTAAGGCTCGGATGCTTAGCCTTTGTCTAAGTCACGTGGATTTGCTAGAGTGAAGGAAGGAAAGAGGTCACATTGCATTCTCCATCAAGGAGTACTCGTGATGAGTGATCTATTGTTATAGAGTGAGATGACTTGTGTATGTTACAAGGGGATAATATCTCTTTGTATATTAGACAAAGTCTAATCTAATGTTGAATTTGACATTGGCTCTTAGAAGTACCCAAGACTTCTTAGAGTATGGTCAAATAAACATTAGAGCTCTATGGAAGAATTTGATCTGCATGTGATGACACATCAAAAAGGATAAATTTTCTATGATGAATAAACAACCAAGAAGTCCCAGATAACATTGAAGAAGTACCAGAGAAAGTGGAAGGAAAGAAAGAGCACAACTACTTGACTAAAATGGGGTAAATTGACCTTAGAATACAAAAGTACAAGTCGGCCTCAAGAGTGAAAATCAAGTCAACTGAAGAATATAAATAGAAGTGTTCTCACACTTCATTTGACACATTCAATAAGCTCATCTTTACTCAATTGGTGTGCACTTCTCAAGGAGGACAAGTAAAGATCACTAGAAGTAATTTTGGAGTTTATCTTATCATCTCTACAATTTTGCTACCCTTGCTAGGGTTTCATGGGAAGAAGGACAAACCTCTTGTAAGCTAGGGCTTAATATTCATGATTGGTATTGTTCTTGTATTGGATTACTTTATTTTGAGAAAATTTTGTTGGTTTTTCTCCCATTTTGGGTTTCCCAGGATAAATCTTTTTGTCTCTTGTGTATTGTTATCTTTTGGTTATTCTTGTTTTATTTTCCCTTGCAAGTGAATGCTGCTATAATTATTGGATGAAATGAACTGTGAAATTAAAGTTGAAAGAGATGAAAATTATACCGTTAAGTTAAAATTCAACATGGTATTAGAGGAGTTCTGAATAGAAGACATTTTCAGAGACTGTTTCTGCCCTAATATGAAAACTAGGGCTTTCAAGTTTGGACACTTCCCTCCATAGTTTGGACTTGAAAAGAGCATTGTGGAACTCTCCCTATAAGTTTTAAACCTATGTAGAGAAGCAAAGCATACAAATTCTTTTAAGAAAAACATAGATTACACCACAACATTCACACATAGTACACAGAGATTTACCCTAGAAATCCTTAACTAGGAAAACCAACAAACCTTGGAGCCACCACTCCTATTTTTCTCATCATCTCATTATGAATCACTCACAATACAATATAGGTATTCTGTAGCATCCAAAACCCTAATACGTTAACCCGGATTAGTCAATAGAACCCAATCCCTTAACTAGGATTAAATTACATTTTTTTAGAAAAATCCCCACAAATTGCATGCGATCCTCGAAAATTTTGCTCGCTACCCTCACAAATGAAAAATGGGCTACTGGCTGTTTTCATATCAGAAACAGCCTGTCGGCCATTTCCGAATGGAAACAACCTAACAACCTATTTTTGTGAAGGTGCTGGAGGGATCGTCACCTACGCCGCCGATAGGCGCACTCTCCCCTTCACATACATGCAGAGAATATAACACATACCCAACACTCCCTAGGAGTGCACACTTATTTGTGGAAGCAAAACTGAGGTTTATGAAAATCCAATTTTGACCTAATTTCTACTAGAATCAAGAAATCAGGCCTTCCAATTTCTAACCTTTTTGACCACACATTGGGTTTGATTCTAGCATTTTGGAGCTCTCCCCAGGAGCATGCATATACTTTTGGAGTCAATTTTTTCATTTGATAAAGTTCAGTTTAGCCCTAACTTCTGCTAGTGTTTCTAGATTAGACTCTCAAAATGGTGTCCAGTCAGTCTCATAGCAGAAGATAGATTGGATGGTGCTTCAAATTTTAGATCCTAAAAGAAAAGAATACTCTTCATCTTGGAATAAAATGAAATCTAGGATTATGTAAATAAGGATATCTTAGAACCAGAAGATGATGGAGAGAAATCCAAATATAAGAAGAATGAAGTGAAGGCAAAGAGGATCTTAATATATTTTGTAAAAGACCACTTGATTCCTCATATTTCTGAGTTGAAGATTGCTAAATCAATGTATGATGCCTTATTAGGATTGTTTGAAAGCAAAACCACCAACAAAAGACTAGCCTTGAGAAATCAACTATGTTGCATGAAGATGACCAACTCAGATTCAATGGCTACTTACTTTATGAAGGTATCCCAATTGAGAGATCAACTTAAATCCATTGGAGACCTTATTGAGGATGCATAACTTGTTATGGTAAACCTTAATGGATTTCCTTCCTCATGGAAATCATTTATTCAAAGTGTTTTTGGAAGAGAGGAGTTACCCAAGTTTGATTGACTATGGGATGATTGTGCTCAAGACGAGACCAGAGTACTATCGAAGAACAATTTACAAAAACCTTAGGAAGAATAAAATCAAGCTCTTGTATCTCTTGCAAGAAAAGGAAAAGGAAGAAGAAAAATATAAAAGAAGAAAAATGCAAGTGAAGGATCAGCCCCAGCTCAAGGAAAGAAGGATCTTTCTAAGATAAAGTGTTACACTTGTTAGGAATTTGGTCACTATGTTAGGAATTTGGTCACTATGCTTATTAGTGTACTTAAAGGAAAAAGAAGGGAAAGCATCATGCATCGATAGCCAGTGTTGATGAACCCCCATCAAAGAAGACAAAAGAAGATAAACTTGAGGATATTGTAGATGATCTTGCAATCTCCGAAAGGAGTACTTCTTCTAGCACACTCAAAATACATTAGAGGAAATTTCAATTTAAAATGGGCCTTCCAAAAATAATACAAATTCCTTGTCATCATGTATTAGCCAATCAAAATGCTTTAATTAATCTAGTTAAAACTATTTTTTTGGAAAATTAATAATTGAAAAACAACTGGATTGATTGCAAGTGGATTACATAGAACTTTCTAAGACTCTTCCACAGTCGAATAACAAATTCCACCAAGATTATAAGAGACATAAAAATCATATCTGTAGCATAGTATTCTCATATACATTTTAACCAACACTTCTCTTACAAAGTCCCAAAACTAGCTTTCGCATTTTTTCCAAAAGAACTAGTAATGGAAAAACAACCAGAGTCATAGAAAATGACTTTTTCACATTTGATTCACACATTCCATCAAATATATTAGAAACAAATAACCTATATAAATAAAAGACAACCACATATCTTACAAATTCTCGCAACTGAAATCAACCATGCCACGATCCATCCATCCATAGAAACTCTACAAGGCAAATATTTCTTTGCATCTGGAACCATGATGCCACAAGCAAGAGTGCACTAAACTACAAAACCCAACTATCATCGGTCCAACCACAATTCCAATGGCAAGTGGATTCCACATCACTTTCAATCCAGGACAATAGCTCTAAGACTTATAGTCATAAGTCTACCATCGGTCCAACTGTATTCCAATGGAAAATAGATCCAATTATTTCCAATCCATGACATATAGGTCCAGGACAGATAGAATCAATAAAACACTAATCTACCATTGGTCCAACTGCATCTAATGGAAAGTGGATTCCACATCACTTCTAATACAAGACAAGCAACTTCCAAGAGAAATAGACTAGCAAAAACTGAGTCTCTCTGCTTGGGAACAGGATTAGGAAGGGTGCACCAACCATCCAAAAATACCACTGGCTCATAGCCTCTCACACATACCAAGGTAAGAAAATGAAATTCACAAGTTCCAAAGAGAAATGAACATGAGTGAGTGAACTAAGAACAAGAGAATGAAGCCCAGAACCAAAAACAAGAACCAATAAGCAAAAATAAAGAGAAAATGAAGCACACACCAACCAATTCGAATTCCTCATGGATAACTTGAGTTGTGGGAGATAGAGAGAGCCACAAGAGGATTTAGCTTCCTAGAATAGAGAACCACTAAGGAGGATTTACAAATTTCATGAGGGGCAACACCAAGTGGCGCTCAAGGGGGTGCACTAGGTGAGAGAGTGACTCCAATTTTAATAAAAACCATTTCGAAATAATAAAATAAAGGAGAAAGACAACATAAGAGGGTGCATAAGTCAATATGGTCCACCATCATAGACATAAACACTAGGAACACAATTTCCCACTTCCCCTTACTCGTAACATTATGGTTCCTCATACTCTTTTATGTGGCATTGGTCGATATCAGTTGTTTTATTTTATTAATTAATAATAATAACAATGTGCAAACCATAGTATGGAAACCTCATGCCATAATTTCACAACATCAAAATAATAATTACATTTCCAGGGGCTAAACCAAATGGTATTACACTCTCCTAATATCGCTCCCCATACCACTTACCACACCCCACTTCTCTCTCTCTCTCTCTCTCTCTCTCTCTCTCTCTCTTACCGCAATACCCCCCTTCTCTCTAACTTCCCTAATCCTCCCTAAACCCCTATCCCTCCCCCCACCCTAATCTCTATCTCTTTCTCTCCCCCAACCCCCTACTCCCCCTACCCCTAATCACCCACATCCTCTGCCCCTAGGCTCTTTCTCTCTCTCTCACTCAATGACTCACTCACCCCTCTACTTCTCCACCTACTCATATCCCCCACCCATATCCCTCACCCCTGACCCCCTAAAACCCTCCCCACAATTCTCTCTCCCTCTCTCTCTCATCTCCATAACCCTTACTAAACCCCTCTCTCACTCTCTCAACCCCCTAATTCTCCCCCTACCTTTAACCCCCCTACTCATCTCCGATATCTCCCCCCCCTCTTCCCCTTATAACCCTTACTAATCCCATCTCTCACTCTTTCACTCCCTTACTCCTCCACCTACACCCTAACCCCATCTTTCTCTCTCTCCCCCAACACCCTAACACCCTCGCTTCTCTCTCTCTCTCATTCTCATCACCCCCCTCCTACCCTCCCTACCCATAAACACATCCTCTGCCCCTCTCTTTATGTCTCCTACTTCCCCTAATCCTACCCCTCTCTCTTTCTCTCTCTATCTCTCATACTCCCCTTACCCCTACCCCTCTCACTCTCTGTATCTCCTAATCACCCTCCCCCTACCACTTACCACCCCCCCATCTCTCTCTCTACCCTAAAACCATACACCTTCTTCCCTCTAACTACCTTAATCCTCCCTAAGCCCCTAGCCCCCAAACCTCGATCTTTATCTATTTCTCTCCACCAACCCTGCTCTTCCCCTTTACCCACAATGTAATTTTGATTTTTACCAAAACCCACATGTGTTTTAGCTCTACAAAACGCGTTTTGTAGAGCTAAAACACATCTGCATTTTGTAGAGCTAAAACATGCACATGCTTTAGTTTTCACGGCACCCAGATAGGAAGGAAAGGAAAATTTGGATTTAAAATAAATGCGCCCGTTTTTTTGAGCACTAAGACCAAGCTTTGTCACCTGTCTGGGTGTCATCACTCTTCCTATATGTTTACATTCTAGACTTGACTTCAAGTTAACCAAATGGGGGGTATGGAAATGGTAAACCATAACTAATTAGGCATCTCACCATTTTTCTCAATATGACTGTTTTTTACCCCTCGTTACAATATGCTACACCCAATCTATTTTTATGAAATTTTAGACTTAGATAACACTTTTTCTGCAAATTCCAAATATGTAATTAAATTTTTTTTTACTTTTTTCTATTTTTCTTCTATTTTTTGTGTCATTACTCAACTCAAAAGACACATTGTTAGTGTTTTTTCCATATTTTTTTCGTTTCTCAAGCATTTAAAAAAAATTGTATGTTGCACTACTAGACACTAACCTCTACATGCTATAAAAAAATCGGGCCATGATCATTGCATTAAGACCTTCAAAAGCTGCACCCACTCTTGGTGTATTGTTTTTGAAGTTTGATCACTTAGATAATTAAAACATAATTATAAGTTATTAAATTTATTTTGGAAAAATAGTGTCGCACTAGTACTATTTGTTCTCTATATGTCTACCAATTTTTGTAGGTTGACTCCATCATTTAGGCACTGAAAGGCGGCACCCACAAACGCATATACCTTATCATTGACTAAAGAAATAAAAAGTACATGTTAGAAGAGATCAAACTTGAGATAGTTATAAATAGTTTCAATAGATAAGATTTATATATTTGGAAACATGATTCAATTTCATACATTTCATCTATTTTACTCAAAGCAAAATTCATTGTGCAAGTATCTCAAAATATCTATGTAAGTTGAGGGATGCTTGTTTTTTCAGTTTTCTATTGCATCTAACATGTCAAAAAAGACCCTCATTAGCTTGCACCATCCAATCCACCGGCATGAAAGAAAGAATGTTTTTGAATAAAGTTGGGAGGAATTGATGTAGATATATTATGGGCACATCTCTCTGGTTTTGATTTAACACATTTCTTTAGGAAGCAGTTAGCTTATATAATATCAAATAAAGCATGTTGAGAATCTCCATGTACTTTTGTTAGGCTTAAAGTTGACTGGATAATTGAGGACATTTTTGTAATGGTTATGTAAAAGCATTTGCGAAGTATTGAAAATCAATCTAATCTTGAGTCTTAATCATTCTCTTACATTATTTTTCTAGATTATATTCTTGATTATCTTGATTATTATTTTCATTATACCTAAATATTATTTTCAATTCTTATTTTTTCAACTTTCAATGCGAAGCTCTTTAAACTTCTCCCCCAATATAAGTCAAATAAAAAGGGCCGTAGTCTTTTTCAAAATATGCAATTTGCTATTTTAAATTGCTATGGTCCCTATTCCAACAGAACTATATTCTGGGATTCTTTAATGAGTTTTGGTCTACTTAATTTGGATAATCTTATTGTTGCAGGAGATATGAATTTCTCCTTAGGATTATCAGAAATCTGGGGTGCTCAGGCTCGTAATGATGGACTTGCTGATTATTTTTCAGAAATGATGGTAAGTTTTGATCTTGTTGATGCTACTCCTGCTTCTCTTCTTCCTACTTGGACCAATGGCAAAGCGGAGAGGGTGGGTATTCATAAGAGGATTGATCATTTTCTGGTCTCTCAGTCCTTGTTACAGGTTTTCCAACGCTAAAGATCTTGGGTTGGGGAGCATATCTTTTCGGACCATTGGCCGATTTTTTTTCAAAGTGATGATACTTAGTCTCTGAATAATTATCCATTTAAATTTAATTGCTCCCAACTTCTAAATGCTGAGTTTTGTGGGGCTATTTGACAGTTCTGGTTGGATCCCAGACATGAAAAGGAATCAAACCCTATGGACAGTTTTATCCTAAATCTTAAAAAATCTAAAGAGGTGGTTACTAAATGGATTAAAAATAAAAAATCTCTCGACCTTAGAGAATATAACGATTTAGAGGCCCATGTTCAATATATTTGTCATCAAAAGTTTGATTTGATGGAGGATCTGTAGGATCAAGTATTAATCAATTCTCTTAAAGCAAAGAAGGAAGCCATCCTATTGTAGGAGGAAGCTGATTGGAGACTCAAAAGTCAAGCTGTTTGGTTGGAGTTGAGTGATAAAACCACCAAGTTTTTTCATGCCTTTGCTTCTAAACGCAGGAACACTAATGCAATTTGGGATATGATGGGGGCTGATGGGAGCGTCATCTTTGGGAAAAAACAATTACAGGATGCTGCTATCGGTTTCTTTGGTAATATATTCAAGGACCCTGGGGGATGTGATCTCTTAAGGCCGTTGGAGGTCTCCTGTCTATTTCCTATTTTATTTAACCCTCTGGAGGCTAAGGAAGTTACTTTCAAGGAAATTGAAGGCACATTAAAACTTTTTGCAAAAGAAAAAAGTCCAGGCCCTGATGGCTGGACTGTGGAAATTTTTCTCCACTTTTTTTACATTATGGGGGAGGAAATTTTGGCTATGGTTGAATTTTCTAGAGTCAATGGGTTTATTTCAAGTGCTTTAAATTCCACTTTCTTGATGTTGATTCCGAAATGTAATAAACCCCTCTCCTTTGGAGACTACAGGCCCATTGCTTTATGTAACCTGATCTACAAGCTTATATCCAAGATAATTGCAGTACGAATCAAACCTGGATTGTCTAATTTCATTTCCTCAGAACAATTTGGGTTTCTCCATGATAGGCAGATCTTGGATTCAGTTGGAATCACCTAGGAGATTATTCATTCTATCAAGATTCGGAAATCCAAAGCATGTTTACTCAAGATGGATCTGGAAAAGGCTTATGACCAGGTGGACTGGTGCTTCCTCATAATTATTCTCATTCAAATTGGTTTGTCTCCACTAATGTTGAAATGGATCATGGCATGCGTGACCTCCACTAATATTGCTGTGTTAGTCAATGGGTCCCCTTCAAATTTCGTCAAATGTTCTAGAGGAATTAGGTAGGGATGCCCATTGTCCCTGTTAAGTTTAAACCAAATAGACTAGCAAGATCACTGAAACAAACATAATCACAAGATAGACACAGAATTTACCCTGGGAAACCCTCATGGGGTAGAAACCCAGCAAAGCTTTCCTCAATAAGATGATCAACCAAAATACAAGATGTGCTCCCTCCTTCTCTACCTCCTTAGCAGATCTCCCAGACAAGAGCGCTACTCTTCTGAGTTGTGCAAGTATATCTAACGAGGAGTTCACCTCCTCTATTTATACTAACTCCGGACTGACCAAAATACCTAATGGGGCCGACCTCTCCTGGAGAAGTCTAATAACCCTTAAAATATAAGATCAGGGCCGACCCCCACATGGTGGGTCTAATAACCCTAGTTACCACAAACCCCTGGAGGAATAATCATCTCCGGATACATGATAGGGTTACCTCGGAGGGATGAAACATCTCCGGAATAATAATGTACAAAATATAATATTCTTAGAAGTTACAATATTCAACAGTCCCCACTCTTGTTTCTGCTTATTATGGATGGTTTCAGTAGACTTATTCTAAAAACTAAATCTTATGGATACATTAAGGGGATCAAGATGTCTAGAGAGCTTTCTATATCCCACCTACTATTTGTGGATGACGTCCTCCTTGCTGGCTCAGATTCCATTAGTGAATGGCAATGTTTCTCAGACAATATTAATATCTTCTGTAGTGCATTTGGTATGAAAGTCAATGTTAGGAAATCCATTCTTTACCAACATAATTTGGTTTCAACTCTCAGATCGTGGACTTGTAGAGGAACCTGCCTTATAAGTTTCATATGCTGGTTGATGACTTCCAGTATTTGGGTTATTTTCTGAAACCAAATAACTACATAGTAAAAGATTGGTTCTGGTTATTTAAGAAATTCGAAGCTAGAATACAATGTTGGGAAAATAGACTTCTTTCTGTTGGTGGACGCCTTATCTTGGTCAAAGTTGTGCTCACCAGTATCCCTGTATACTGGTTATCATTATTCAAAGCCCCCTATTCAGTGATGCATCGCATTAGGAAACTCTGTTCTAACTTTTTGTGCTTTGGAGGGAAGAGTCGTAAAGGGTTGATTATGGCTAAATGGGAGCATATTACTACCCCTGTATACTGTGGTGGATGGGGACTAAAGAATATGGAGCTATTCGGTAAGTCCCTTCATCTTAAAAGCCTATGGCGGGGAGTTTTTGGATCTTCCTTATGGTCCCAAGTTTTAAGAGTAAAATATATCAGACAAGATCTTATGATGTGGCTCCAGAGTCCTATAAAAAAGTTTGGAATTCATCTGTCATATGGAGAGGTTTTATGAATGTATTTAGTTGGAATGACTTGTTTTGGCAAGTTGGAACAGGCGTCATGTCTAGGTGGGTGTTGATCCAATATTGGGTTTGGATGAGGATTTCTCCTTATCTTTGGAAATCTTAGAGTTTTTAAAGGACAAGGATTTTACCACTCTGGATAGAATGAGGAATTACATATCTTTGAATGGCTCTTCCTATTGGATTAAAGGAACTGACATGGGGTTCATAAGTCGTTTTGAAAGGGAATGGGACAACTATTTCACACGATTGGAGTTGGCAGGCTGTCGACTCTCTCAGCACAGGGATATTTTGAAGTGGGTAGGTAATCCTATCTCGGTCGAAATCACTGCTAAGTCTGCTTATAATGTTATTATTAAATTCAGGAATTTTAGTCCTCAGCAGTGGTGGTTCAAGAAATTGTGGTGTTGGAAGATACCTGTTAAACTCAAGTGCAAGATACTTGTTAAACTCAAGTGCTTCAGTTGGTTTGCACTCATGGGAAAGCTTAAAACCTGGGATGCATTGACCAGATTGGGTTGGTCTGGCCCCAATAAGTGCCCGCTGTGTAAGGAGGATGCAAAATCCACATATCACCTCCTTGTTGCTTGCAAATTCACTCGTGAGATATGGTCAAAGGTATGTATTGCACTAGATATCTCTTCCTTGTGGGGTTTTGAGTATTTTGATCTTAATTTCCTTCAGTGGTTCAGAACTTGTAAGGAACACCCTTTGTTGCCGGTCTTCATCTCTTGGGTCATCTGGCATACCAGGAATATAGTTGTCTTTGAGGAGCTGGTTCCTTTAGCTTAGTATGTGACAGAACAAATCCTCTCTACCTACAAGTCCATTTTTCAAGGAAAAAATCCACAGGTGATCAAACGTATCGGTTCTTTTGCTCCACAATACAATTGCACTGTAATTTTCTTTAACGGAGCTGCTGAAAATGGCATTATTGCTGCTGGAGGTGCTATTTTCCTAAATGATTCTCATTTCTTTTCATTGAGACTAAATTGTGGAAATGGGACAAATATGAAATCAGAACTACTAGCTTTGTGGGTTGTTCTAAAAGTGGCCTATATGTTTGGAATTGATGATTTGAAGATATTTGGGGACTCCTGGGTCACCATCAAATGGGTGCAGGGTGCTTATAATCTCAAAGTTTTATCACTTACACACTGGTGTCTAAGGGTCAAAGAAGCAATTAAACTCTTGAAGAACATCTCCTTCGAGCACATTTACAGGCAGCACAATTCATTGGCTGACAAACTCTCGAAGCTAGCTTTATGTGGGGCTTTTGGTATACTTATCTAGGAAGAGACACTAATCTCGCAGGTCTTGAATCATGGATCGTTTAATATCTTTGAGTAACTGTAATTACTGAAGATGTTCCCTGCTCTGTTTTTTTAGTTTTTAAGATCTTTTTTGTCATTTTGGATTTGGATGACCTCCTATGTGCTGATCAGTAGATGCTTATTTTTTTTTTCTAGACTAAGAATTATGAACATGACTCTCTGTCCTACTATCTATCATATGATGACACAAACTTTCATGTACCTTTTGAGTCGAATGAATAACATTGATATGCTTTTTTCTACTAGAGAAAAAGATCCCCTCTAAAAAAACCCTCTAAATAATCAATACAATACAAAATTATAATGAGAAGTCCAAACTCCTTCAACCATCCAAACTATGAATTTCTCCATTAGTAAAATGAAACCCTCTAGATAATACAATACAAAATTATGATGAAGAATCTAAAACCCTCTCACCCATCCAACCTATGAATTTCTGCATTGGTAATCACTCCACAAATCCCACATAGCTTACGTGATGGTATCAAGAGGAACCTGGGTCAAAGTGGGGCACTCGCCTCATTTATTATAATGGATGCTGATCAACATCTTTCTGAAAAATTACGGCCAAGGAATTTATCACATGAACACTCCGCATTTTGTATTTTCATTTGCTTCTCATTTTGTGTTTTTATTTGCTTGTGTTTTAAAATAGCGATGAATGAATTTCCAAGCTTGATGCTTATGCGTATATACTGGTTCTAATTTTTACCTTATATGGAATAAACTATGTAACCGAATCTACAAGTTGATGTAGAGATGGCATTCTACAATTACAAGCTATGTAACCGAATCTACAAGTTGATGTAGAGATGGCATTCTACAATTACAAGCTATGTAACCGAATCTACAAGTTGATGTAGAGATGGCATTCTACAATTACAAGCTATGTAACCGAATCTACAAGTTGATGTAGAGATGGCATTCTACAATTACAAGCTATGTAAACGAATCTACAAGTTGATGTAGAGATGGCATTCTACAATTACAAGCTATGTAACCGAATCTACAACTTGATGTAGAGATGGCATTCTACAATTACAAACTATGTAACCGAATCTACAACTTGATGTAGAGATGGCATTCTACAATTACTTAGTACCAATTTAAATTTTCATTTAAACTAGAATTATACTCTGAGGAATAGAACCATTGGTTGTAAAGCTTACTACGATCTCCAAAATAAATGTTAAAATGTTGAACTCACTAAAAAAAGGAGAAAAATAATTTTCAACACACTATTTAAATTTCAATTGCTTTTTGCTTTTTATACTTGTGAAATCTCATAAACACCTCATAACTTCGAATATTAAATTAATTTCAATTCTCCATACCTCATTCCCTTTATTGAAATTAAATGTACTTTCATAAAGTTTAAAGTCATGATTATATATTTAAATCATAAACATACATTACAGAATGCCCAAAGTAAGGTGGGATGCTAATGCTTTTAGAATGAAAAGTAGTTATGATGGCTTAAAATAGTCTAAGCTATATATTCTAAGGCTTATTTCAAATACTGGAAATAAGGTTGGATGTTAATGTTTTTAGAATGAAAAGTAGTTATTATAGGCTTAAAATAGTCTAAGCTATATATTCTAAGTTTTATTTTAAATACTCATCCATGAGATGTAGAATAGTTGGTGATGGGTGATAGTTAAGACACCCCTAAGTGGAAAGGTCGCCAGTTCAAAACCGCGCGGATACTAAAATCCAACCATGCTAAGGGTTGGTGCGATCCAGGTCAGTGCGATACCTGAGTGATTTTGTCGGCTTAAATGCCCCTAATTCATGGTCTCTCAGTCAATGGGGGGATACTACCACTTGCCAAAAAAAAGGCTTATTTTAAATACTGGAATAGAGGAAGACACCAAATGATCAATATTTACAATATTAAATCTTACAATGTCCATATGAAGTAGAAACACTACAAACATTGCATAAATCCTAATTTAGATCATAAAAACTATTTTTCTAACATTATAAGCTTAAACAACAAAATGATTCATAAATACTATTAATAAAATTGATCATTGATCATTGCACTCATCCAAAAACACCTTGAAAAAATTAAATATTTAAAATTCATGATAAAAAAAATTTGGAATGAAAACCATTTCATTTTAACTTTTCCTACCTTTAATAATATAAAATATAGCTTTATTTAGTTTTATAATTTAATAATGCAATCAAAAAATGACATTAAATCTAAAGTAAATTCACTAGAATTTATTTTATGTATTTAATAAATCTTATTAATCTTAAACCATGGTAACATTATTATCATAAAACCATTTTCTTGAATTAATACAATATTAAATCCTTAATAATAATAATAATATAAAAATATATATACATTAATTATACTTAATTCAACTCTTATAGAGTTGAAGAGTCCAAGAGAAGCTTCGTCAAATCATTCTTATTAATATTATTAAATAAATATTTCATCTAAATATTTCTAAATAAAATTAACTTATAATTACAAATTTATTAAAAATATTTTTCATAAATATAAAAATATCTATTAATTTTTTTTACAAAATATGTTTTAATAAACTTATTAACATATTAATAATATAAAAATTAAACTTTTAAAATTATAATTATATATAAGCTCTTCCTGTATCATTTAATCATTTGTTTTCATTTATATATAAATACATAAGATAAATAAATATTCTTAATTTTGAATAATTATATATATATATATATAATTTAATAATAGCACTACTCTATTTGATATAAAGTATAAATCAAAGTATTAACAACACTACTCTATTTGATATTCATTATAAATCAAAATTATATATAAAGTTTCGGTTATATTCAATTTCAACAAGACTGTTTGTAACAACCACACTGAAGTGGAAACAAAAGATATATAAATATATCAATCATGTATTTTCATCGACTCGTTACTATCAAAGGAATTGAGTTTTATTAATAGAGATATATAATATTAAAAGCAGCGCAACAAAAATGTTCAATACATTAACAACAACGATAATAAATTTTAAACGAGGCACTCTAGCATTATTATAATTGAATGAGATCACCATAATTGAAACCATTATCAATTGGACAAATATAAAACCCAAAAAAATACATTCAAAGATTGTACGTGGATTTTATATTGCTTTAGTGTATTCTATTCTTTGTTATGTTTATAATTTTACACTACAAATGTCACAATTCATTCAGTTGCTTCCATTATGGACACCAAATCTTTCCCTTTCTCGTTTTGGAATGCACTTTTCTCCATCGTTTTATATTGAAATTAATTAAAATTTTAATATATAGATATTCATTTACTATATGGATATTTTTTAATTATTTTTTAAAGATATATTTATATAAATATATAAATAAATATCAATAATGAGGTGAATTCATCAAATGAGTATTGATATTGTTTTACAAATTGTTTGGGGATAAATGGGTATTGATATTGTGTTACATTGGGGATGTGTGATTGTGGTAATAGTGTAATAGGTATGTTCACTATTTAGATGCTAGTTCAATTCACTATCCTCTAAAAAATTGTTTTTTATTTTATATTTGTAAAATAAATTATAATTATAAAATGAATGCATAATGCATAATAGATTTTTAAAAAAAATTAAAAATTTTCATTTGAGTTGAAAAAATTATATATATATATATATATATATATATGAGTTTTTTTATGTCTCAAGAGTCATTTTTATGAAAACTTGCGTATAAATTTGATTCCAAAAAATAATTATCATAGCCGTGCAAGGCTTGAAAAGTTTCATTTATCTATGTGTTATGTTTTGTTTCGAAACACATTAATTTGAAATTGTGTAACAATAACTAATAAAGTATATATGAAGATTACTCTTGATTTGTAATTGTCATGGATATTCCATTGGAACAATTTGCCACAACAGATCTTGCAAATTTTTGTGAACTTTTAGTTATGCATTGTTCACTAAAGATTTAAGAATCATCATTGTTAGCTTAATTTTACATAATGAAAAAATAAATTGAAATTGAAAGGAAAATAACTAGAGAAAAATAACACATCCACAAAAATAACATAAGATATACCCTAGGAAAACCCAAGCAGAAGTGAGGACTATCCTTCCTCTTTTCTTCTCCAACATGCAATGCAAATACAAAGAAAGTTGTACTTTCTATGGAGTTACTTATGATCACACTGTGACATGTATGGTTACTACATGATCTCCTACTTCCTCTGTTATGCTCTAATATCCACTCCTTGGCTCTTGCTCAACTATGGAATTTTACAATAATACCATAATATTGGAACTCCTTCTTCTAGTGCCCTAGTATTTAACAATGAACCCCAATTTCATTAAATTTAGACTTCCCAGCGAGAATCTGGACTTACTTGTTCTGAAAGTGTGACTATCAGTTTTTCATCATGTGATTATCGATTTTTATAAGTGTGTTTATCGGATTCCAGAAATGAAATCATCGGTTTTTGGAAGTGTGATGTTTGGTTTCCAAAAGTATGATTAATGGTTTTTTAAAGTGTCATTATCGGCTTCCAGTAGTGTGAATATTGGTTTCTGATGTTGTGATGATGAATAATATTTCCAAAATTTTCATTATCATTTTAAAATATTACTCATAATAAGTGTAATTACTCTCATTATTGGATTCATGAGTTCAACATGTCTTTTTGATATTCGCATAATTAATTCCTTTACAATGCCGAAAGTATCTTTTATAGTGAGAAATGACACATGCTCTTTCCTCTCACCACTAAGGTTCCTAAATTTTAATGCCATTCACATGAATTACTAAATTGTGAGAAAGGGCTTGTGCTCTTTCTCCTCAAGATTTCTTGGTTTACTATGGCCAAAATTATACGAATGATGAAATAATAAATGTGGCTTAACCATATTAAAAATCCAATTTAGACTAGGAATGAGTCTAGATTTAATGAAATGGGGGTTCATATCTCATTCTCCATTGACAATTAAAGCATATTAAAAAAAAATTCCTGGTATGGAAACAGTAAATTGGATAGAAATATGATGAAATAAAAACCCATATCTCATTTTCCATTGATAAATAAAGCATATTACAAATTGTTTGCCTAGTATGGCAATAGTAATTCAGACAAATATTACATTTCACATCGAGCGGAATAGGCTTGTTATATTTCTTCAAACATAGCAAGAATGCCGCGTTTATCATCACACAGATTTGATTCTCACTTCTTGTTGATATATATTAATGGCCATGTGTCCCTTTTCATTTATTTTACCTTCTCTTCCTTTGCATCAGCTCATAATTTCCAAGCCCATATTATACTATACATGCCAATGATATCATTTTTCTCTCGTCCAACTGTCCACTCTTTAGTTTTTTTATCCCAACGTGCATATCCTCCATTGGGTTTCCACCATTGTACTAAAACTTGGTGTGTCTCCATATCATCCATGTCTGTGTATACATCACCTAATTCCCTCCCCAACCATATGGGCTTACTATCACTTGGTCGTACAATGAGCATATGACCTTTCTTCACATCTTTTCTTGGATCAAATTCTTATGTGGCCTTGTTGTAGGAAGGACCCACATATATTTCATTTTTTGTAGGGACTATTTGACCCAAGCAATCCTCCATGAGATAAGGTGGTTGTTGAATATCATTGTTGGTGTTTGATTCTTGTCTTGTATTAGGCCAAAAGCAACCTCTTGGACTTACCTGATTAACTAATGGTACATCTAAAGCCCCAAAAATATTTTTCTAGTATGTTATCTTCGGAAGCCAGAATTCTTCCCTTCCATCTTCCATTGTTGCACTAAAATGAGAAATATATGACTTTATTCCTTTCTTCAAATATTCAATGTTTTTTAGTGTTTTGAATGGGGACAATGAAGGTTTCCCCATAGGAAACTCTGACTTGCCATCGACCCTATTTTTCCATATATTTATGCAATGAGACCAATGTTCATCTCTAATAGTTTCCTTATATTGCATTACAGGGGTGCCATCAACCATACTGAATTTGAAGTATTGGGGGGATTTGATACCCATAATCTTCTGACTTCCATCTAGTAGGTGCTTTCCCATGAAGGCCTTAAAGTCATAACCACCTTGATCAGGTATGTAGTGAAACTACAATCATATTGGATTGTTCTATAGTTATCCATGATTTGTGGTGGTGATAATGTATCTTGTCTCTTTAGTTGAGCCATCAAACTCCCGTATGTTCCATCTATATCTTCATGAGTGTGGCAAACTGGAAGGAAGCTTACATATACAGTTGTAAAAATACTCTTTCTTGTGAGCATGGATGCAAAAGAAAAGAGGTAACGATTCTTGTTCTTGCCTCCACAATTGTCGAGCTACAAGAATAAAACCGCTGGAAGTTTGTTAAAGGAAGCAATTGCCATTAATAAATCCTGCATGGCCTCATTTTTATATTCTTAGCACTTTCCATAGGATTCATTTTGTAGAAGTGCATCATGCAATGGATGCATTGAACACCCTTATGCAAGCATAAATATATGGATGATACAATGTAGTTCGAACCACCATCTAGATATGGGAGCCCAAAGTGACCAAAAATCCCATCCCTGTGCCCATGGGTAAGCATGCTAGTTAGATGAAGTGGGAGATTACAAGCAGTGGTAACCGACTTTGGAAACCTTCCCATCCTTGGTATGGATGTCTTCATCTTGTCCATATTGTCATGAACAATGCTCAAGACTTATCTTGGGTTGCGCTCTGATTCCAATCGATGTGCATACTACATTGCGCGACAGCCGGTAATGTAATCATTGTGAAATTTATGGACTTGGTGCCAATATTTTATCATTGTTGGGTTTGTCGTGCCTCTGAGTTTTTGTAAAATTTCACAACACTCATCACGCTATGCAAAGTAGATGTTCTTTGTAATTGAAACCTCTAGGAAATGCCTACCCCATATATTGATAAAGTTGGACTGTGACACTGGAGAAAGCATAAGCTTGGCAAGGTCATCATTGCACTTCTGAAGAACTATTTTCTATTTATAATTCGCAAGTAATAATCTGAGAGGCATCCTCGTTCCATCTGGATTCATTGATCGGGCCTGGTGGGGTGCTATATCTGAATTTTTGTTAACCGTGTTTCTTAGACTAGCTATTGTTGCTAAAGTATTAGGCCTTGGCTTTATTGAACTGCGGTTTACATTTACTGACCTTCTTTCACCATTTACAAATTTCCTCTTATAGTCAAAGAAGGTGGATCTTTGTATACAAAAAGATAAATACCATGCATTTTGACAAAGCTCGATGCCATCAAATTTCATGTAAATCAAGCTCCTTTTATTTGTGTTGTCACTCCTATTTATAACTGCATTTGATTCCAATGATTTGAGCACAAATTCCCTTCTTTCATTCCCACCATTGGATTTAATCACGTTCCAACCATTAGCTAAGGATCCATTGGGTATTTTAGAGATGCATTCATCTTTACAACATCTTTTATTTCTTAATCGCTTGAGGAAGCGATGTGCATCCTCATCTTCATTGGAACTATTTTTCATTGCACATACATGAGATGAATTTGGCCTTGGGCATTTGTGGTGACTGTATGGTCTGGTTGTCACTACTTAGCTATAAGAGAATTAATTGATACCAATGGGATATTCAAACTATGGAAGAGAATCTTCCACTGCACTCCACATATTCACTTCTACCTACAGTGAAATTCATTTAAACTTCAAGTCTAATATAGCACCACTAAGGTTCACCAACTAGTTAATGGGCCACCTTATAAAAGAACCTTCTGATAGACTGAAGTGGTTACAATTATTTGTGAACCTTTCATATATATGAATACCAAAATGAATACCATATAACCTGGATAGTTGTACCACTTCTCCTTCAAGCACATTTGTAATAGTCCCCTCGAAAACATACTTATTCTCAAATGAGCATATATGAGTTAGATTCACTGATATTCCTTTAAACTTCAAGTTATGATCTTCAATTTGGGAAGAGGATGATCGTTTTGATTGGTGTATACCTTGAACTTGCAATAAAGTTCCAATTTTTTAGTCTAACATTTTATCTATTGACAAAGATATTATATTCATAGGTTGGACTAAGCGGGAGCACTTGTTGCAATGTAATAGAACTCTTACAACCATTACACCAAAATTGCATAATCCCATCATCTCTCCTTGAATATTGTTGTCCTCAAGCACATTTGAGATAAAACCCAAGGCTATGCGCTCCTCTATATTTGAACATATATGCTTAAGTATGACATGGTGTGAAAGGAATTAGTTCCTTTCTTTGGGATCAATATTCACATAATATTCTTACTCCCCCATATGTTCACACTCTGACGTAGAAACCTCCCCTGAAGTTGTTTCATCATCTGAAGCACTGTTATGATTTGCATCACTGTGATTCTTTGAATCACTAGCCATTGAATCACCCATCGAACCTAGATCTGTCTGAGGTACCAAAAATTCACCATGCTTAAATAATTGCACAATTGGCCAAGAAACAAAGTACATTCCACAACACATGTCTTCTAGTGTCTTAAGTTCTTCAGTAGGACTGGATAATGGAACCTCTCTATTTAGAACATTTTCAACATTGACAACAAAGTAGTCGGATATGATTTTGTTACAATGTAGCAGATTCCCACTTGGGTAGACTTTGCCTTTTTCAACCTTTGAATTTCTCCAAAACAAGTCTACCTCTTCTCAATCCGCGAATGTTGGAGACCTCATTATTGACAATCTACAATTCAAGCAATTCATTATTTGAATTATATATTTAATCCTTGAAAATAATTTGTATTGATGCATATTTTTAGTAACAAAATGAAGGGATAAAAAAATGAAGTCATCACTGCTGGTCAAGAGCCTTCTAGATCATCATAGAAGTAAAAACAAAATCTCGATGCAAATGAAATTTAAAATAAAAAATATAGTTTTGTAGGTTAATCTGTTGAACATTAGAAACTCTTTATGTATACGGAATCAGGAACTGGGTACTATGAAGAAGTAATAGCACTAAAAAATTTAAGTAACCTCGAAACAACTCTCATCAACTTGACATAAGCATGGATTCCAAATTTCAACAGTGAACACCTCATAAAAAAATTCCATGTCAACCAAGAGTTGGTGTGGTATTTGATCTTACATCTTGATATGACACGTCGATCGTGTTATATTATATTTGATATATAAATATTTGTAATCCTTGAAATAATACCATGTTAATAAGATGAGGATTTTATATATATACTATGTAATGCTTTAATAATACACCATATACAGTATGCTTCCATGATTTCCAATGTAAGGAGAAAAAATATATATGGAGACCATGCAAAAGGTATATATAGACTACTATGCAATGAAAAGTAATTTAATTGCATTTAATCCAATGATAACCACGACGTTGCATGGCATACCTATCAAGCAACGCTACACAACCGATTTAGTGCTTACTTGTCTGTTATACGAGTCATGGTTTTTGCACCCGCATAGTAAAATCCACAAAAACACTGTCATCCTCCAGGCACTTTACCTTCATACCATTAAATGTACATCCCTCCCAAAGATTACACATGATCAAACATTTTATATCCTTTCACGATCTCACATGTGCAACAAATCGAATTCCCAATGTTCTAGAAACGAGAGTCATCATGAATAAATAGTGCTGCTGCTAATTTACTTAAATAAACGACCAAAATTATTCAGCATGGAACATCATTTAATGCTAAGGCGGTAACACTGCTAGCCATTGAATCTCAAGCAAATTCCACTCCGTAGGGTGACATTTAATGAGAAAGTTGGTTGCATATACACCATTGGATGCAACGACATCCAACTATGTATATGTAACCACTGGAACATTAAATGCAACCCTACAAGGTCCCTATTAATCGCCTTCATTCAGTGGTTAAATTTGGAAATTGAAATAAGATTTTTCTTATTTGATATTTTTGTGCTTCAACTCAATATTGATAGCTCGGTGTCTAAAGCACCTCGTTCGTTTCATTTTTTTTACCAGATGTCGAAGGAAGCTTCACGTATAGCTCCTCCCAGTAAAGATGGAGAGGAAATCCCTCTGCTAGCCTCGGTAGAAGGATTGATATTCTCAGACACCAGTGCAATAACTGGGTTTGAAGGTGATCCAGAATGGGAATAAATCTACTAGATATTCTCCACAGAATATTTTCCCCCACATGACAATGATTTGTACATGTATCAGAACATATAGAAGAGTTGTGTGCATGCCATTACAGCAAGGCTGACATTGATGCAATTCAAATTGAATGATGTAGCTAGGTGGTTATTCGACCATGCTGATCCACAAAATGGAGTGGTCGTAGAAACATAAGGACGGGTATTCGCCTCGCTCAGTAATGGATCATTCCAATGGATATATAATCTAAAGAAACCTGAGGTATTATTGGACCACGTATTCATCGAAAATTTTATGAGTAAGCACCCAAATCCTTTCGAACTCATCAAGGACTGGTGGGGTGAGGAACGTCCCTTCACAGAGAGGTCCAATAATAAGTATACAATACAATATTTCTGGAGACCATATAGGTTACTCATGGAAATACTATGTCGCTTGTATGGCCTTGAATATTCTGCACACTTCCTATTGGATTTGGCACCCTTGGTGCATCATGTGACAAAAACGGGAAAAGTTTTTAACTAGGAAAACATCCTGTCCAACAACCTATTTGAAACCCTTAAATATGAAAAAAAGGTACCTAGTAGTTGAAAGTTTCATATGATTGCTTTTCTATTTGATGCTATTTTTTCTTCCAATGCATTTCTGTCCACTAACTGGAACTAGAAGGAATATTTCTTTCCTATTCATGTTTACTGTAAAGAGATGTGCTTGTCCTATTATAAACCCCATTTGTATGATATTTGCAACCATTTTTTCGCACCCCTATATTTTTTTTATTTTTAGAAAACCCATACCAAGGATAACTGACGAAGCCATGGAAGCCTTGTCACAAATTGGTGATTGGTATTGCCTGGATTTGTTTACCTACATTCGAGTCTTCGATGTGAATGAGTCCCCTCATTTATTACCAATGTATGTTCCTGACTGATTGCTCTCCTGTGAAATTTCTTACCAAAATGTCATAAACGGCGTCATAGCCAATTTGTCCCACATGAGTAAGAAATGTTGGCCTAAATTCCCCATTCACGTAGGCTCCTTCACCTTATCTAATTCTCAACACTCCTATAAGGAAGTGACTCTATTGGAAGAGATGAAACTTGGATTTGTGAAACCGAAAGGGCATGACCCTAGGAGGGTAATTGAAGCACATTTCAAGTCGTTATCATTACATTATAACTACATACATGAGGAAGACCCTGGAGAAACTATGTTTCAAGGGGCTAGTTCATTTGATGAATTTTTTGAGAAAATCCCAAAATGATTGTGGAGGACACTGCACGACTGAAAGTTATCCCTTCAGGATACTATCAGAACTGAGAGAAGACTTTCCTTCCCAGTTGAGACGGAAAAAGAAATGATGAAAAAGAACCAAGCTAGAATAAAGAGAGAGGAAAGGGTAAACAAATTTTATGATGAACAGGAAAAGTTGTGGAATCTTCAAACACAAATTTTATCCCAGGGAGAAGACTTGAAAAATGAATCCAATAAAAAATCTCAACAGGATGCTCTGCGGGCAGAAGAGGCTGAAGCTAAAAAAAATACGGATGTAGAATTCCAAAAGGTTGCGGAGGATGAATGCCACGAAGCAGAGGAAGAACATACCAAGGCCACAGCTGCATAAGAAGAAGAACGAAAAAGAAAAAAAAAGAGATCCGGCAAGAAGCGAAGGAAGAGAAAAAAATGGAAAGAAGAGGATGACAAAGAAAAATAAAGGATTTGAATCCTCCATGAATAACAACTAAAAAAACAGGAGGAAAACTGCAAGGCCGATGAGGAAAGAAAAAGAAGGGAAGAAAAATAATTGCAAAAACTTGACAATAGTGAAAGAACAATTAGTTTGTCTTGCAAACGTCCCCCATTAATCCAGGAACTCCACTGGCTATGAGATCTAGAGGGTACCTTCAACCCATGGATGTAGATACTACAGTCGCCTCCTTGGGATATTATTTTCTTGATTTAGAAAGTAAGAGTATTTCAAAAAGGTTGTCTAAGAGACAAAGGAACAAAGTAAATACTAGTAGCATCACAATGTTTGACATGGAAGGAAAGGAACTGGGTGAAATTGTATCTGACACTGCCTCCTTGATTGGAGTATTGGAAAATGTCAATGTGTCTTTGACTAGAGACCTGATCAAATAGGTGAAACAACATAATTAACAGACATAGCAATAGAAGTAGTTGTATGAACATATGACGGACCATTTCGATGAAGTTCATCATGAGTCAGTCGTGGAATAGGAACAGTTGAAAGAAGTGCATGAGAATGATTTGGCTCTATTGAAAGCAGAACATGAGGAGCACATTGTTGATGTAATTGTAACTTCGGAATGTATTTCACCCATGTATATTGTACTCCTATAGAGATGGTATTATTCCTCTATACAGAAGTGCCATCATTTGTATTGACAAGTGTCGCAACTTGCATGTGATGGGTTATTAGACCACGAAGTGTGGGGTCGGCCCTGATTAGTGTAACCATGGGTTATTAGACTGAGTTAGACAAGTCGTCCCTGCTAAGTTATTAGGCGAGTCAGGTCATGTATAAATAGAGTGCGGGAGGCACTCTATTTGATCATCTCATTATTCACTTCTACACTACTCAGAAAGTGGCGCACAAGTGAGGAAGGAGGAGTAGCTGCTATGAGGACTATCTTTGTGTACTTTGGTTGTATCATTGCTCTTTCTATCTCTGAGGAAGTTGTGGGGTTTTTTCACCTTTATGGTTTTACCTAGTGAAACTTTGTGTGTCTATTGTCTCATGTGATTGCTTGGTGTGATTGATATGCATTGTTATGACTTAATATGCATTGTTATGACTTGATATGCTGTACATGTTATTCTCTCAGCAAAGATCCTAGAGTATATTGAATTAAATGCTCAATAATTAACATGGTATCAGAGCTAACCTGAGAAGAAGACACTATGCTGTTCCAGAAACTAGGGTTTCTTGTTTATTGGGTTTCTCTCCATAGATCTTGAAAGGCAGTAGGGTATTTTGACTCTCCTCATCAAGGCGCATCTTTCTGTCCAATCAGAATTCAATTCTGGGCACTTTCATTTTTTGCCCTAAAAATTAGGGTTTCCACAAAAATAGGAATTTCTGAAATCTGAGGACATAGCTGGAAGCTCGTTGGAAAAATCGAAGTTTAGAGCTTTGGATCGAGATTTTTGGTTGGGTGAAGCTCTGGGAAACTCAAACCCTAATTCAGGGTCCTCCTAGTGAATTCGGGAGATTGAAAATCATTTTTGAAGGGTGAAACTTTGCAGCTTTCAAATTCTGAATACACCAGGATGATCACCTCATCAAGGTGCATCTTTATATCCTTTCAAAAAGTTGAAATTCACATTTTGAATTTTTAGGGTTTCTCTGACAAACCCTGATCCAACACCAGATCCAGATTTCTATAAATCAAGTGGTAAGACCTAAATCTTTTATTTCCATTTGAGTTTCTCATTAAAATGTCTCACCACACGAAGCTTGAGCATATGCTTGAAGGGGCTGATAACTTTTGAGCATGAAAGTATAGGATTGGGTTAATCCTGGAAGAAAATAAATTGGACACTTACATAAGTGAAGAGGTCCCTGTCCCAGAGAGAGAAGAGGCTAAGGCCTTACATAAGAAGAACTTGGTCAAGTCAAAGAGGATCATTGCTGATTCTATCAAAGACCATCTCATACCACATGTGTCATCTCTAAAGACACCCAAGGAGATGTTTGATTCCCTAACCAACCTATTTGAAGGGAAGAACATAAATTAGAAGATGACTCTTTGGAACCAATTGAAAGGGGTAAAGCTTCATAATGGAGAGACCATTCAATATTATTCTTCTAAGGTCTCTCAGATCAAGGAACAACTTGAAGCTGCGGATGAAGTAGTGGACAATGGTGAAGTTGTCATGACCACATTGAATGGCCTACCTAGGTCATGGGACTCCTTCATCCAAGGAATCTATGCAAGAAGGAAGTTGATCTCATTCGGTAGACTATGGGAGGAATGCTCACAAGAAGAAGCAAGTCTTGTGGCCCGAGAAGAAAAGATGGAGAATGAAGATCAAGCTCTCATAGCACACACCAAGGGAAGCAAGTTTAAGAGGGAGAGATATCATAACAAGAAACATTCTCACCCTCATCATAAGAAGAAAGATCTCTCTCATGTTCGATGTTTTGATTGTAATGAAATAGGACAATTTGCTTCAAATTGTCCCAAGAAGAAGAAAGACAACAACAACAAATTCAACAAGAAGAAGAGGTACAATAAGAAGAGATTTCATGCTCATGCTGCTGAGGATGATGAACCTCCCAAGAAGAAGTCTAGGGAAGAAAGTGATACTTCATCAAGTGAAGATGAATATGTTCTAATCTTTGCTCTCACAGGTACTATCTCTCATGGATGTAATGATTGGCTTATTGACAGTGGGGCTTCCAAACACATGACTGGGTTTAAATAATCTTTTGCAAATCTATATGAACATGAGTCACCGCATAAGGTGAAACTTGGGGATGACTATCAATATCCTATCAAAGGAAGTGGTGAAGCCTCCTACAACCTAGAATATGGGAAGTCTTTGAAAATGAAAGATGTTCTATATGTACCTGGGCTCAAAAAGAACCTACTCTCGATATCTGCATTGGATGCAAAAGGAAAGAGGGTTACATTTGTAGATGGCCAAGTCCTAATGTGGCCAAAGGGTAAAACTATAGATGATGCAGTAGTGATTGGAGAGCAAGAGGGAGGATTGTACAAATTGAAGGGACAACCTGAACATGCCATGGTACATGAATCCATGGAGCCAAGTGAACTTTGGCATAGAAGGCTTGCACATGTGCACTATAGAGCACTACCAATGGCAAGCAAAGTTGTAGAGGGTCTTCCTGAAATCAAGACAAAGCATGAAGGTGTTTGCAAAGGATGTGCAAAAGGAAAGAACATTAAGAAGGCATTTCCAAGCAGTCAAAGGAAAGCTAAAGGGACCTTGGAAATTATCCACTCCAATGTATGCAGTCTGATGTCATCCAGTTCTTTGAGTGGGTATGTATACTATGTCTCTTTCATTAATGATTTCTCTATGAAGACTTGGGTTTATTTCTTGAAGAACAAAGATGAAGTGTTTGATAAGTTCAAGGAATTCAAAGCCTTGATGGAAAATCAAACTGATAAGAAGATCAAGACTTTCAGATCTGACAATGGTCGAGAATTCACTTCAGGTGATTTCAAGAAGTTATGCAGTGATTCAGGGATTAAGAGGGATTTGACTGCTCTCTACAATCCAGAATAGAATGGAGTTGCAGAAAGGAAGAATAGAACAATCATGGAAGCAGCACGGGCAATGCTGCATGACCAGGATCTTCCTATGCATCTTTGGGAAGAAGCAACTAGGACAGTTGTATATGTACAAAACAGAACACCTCACAAGATATTAGACAACAAGACACTAGAAGAGGTCTTCTCTAGTAAGAAACCTGAAGTCAGCCATCTCAGAATATTTGGTTGTCCAGTATACACACATGTTCCAAAGGAAAAGAGGACAAAGCTAGATACTTCAGGAAAAAAGGACATCTTTGTGAGGTATAGTGAAAGCTCGAAGGCTTATAGAATATACTTTCCAGGGTTCAAGAAGACTGATGTTAGCAGGGATGTAACATTTGATAAAAACTCAGCTTTTATCAAATCAAGGAAGACACTTGTTGAAGATCATGAATAACCAAAGGAAAATAGATTCCAAGACACCACCATGAATGAATCAATTCCAGAAATGGAAGATACACCAGATGGATGTCAAGACAACCTTCTTGAATGGTGTAGTCGAAGAGGAAGTGTATGTGGAGCAGCCACTTGGGTTTGAGACACATGACAGAGGGACTTATGTGTGCAAACTGAAGAAAGCCCTGTATGGTTTGAAACAGGAACCCAGGACTTGGTATGGTAGGATAGACAACTTTCTATCCAATTTGGGCTTTACTAAGAGTAAAGCAGATTCCAACCTTTACTACAAGGTTGAGGAAGGCAATCCTGTGATACTAATTTTGTATGTGGATGACTTGTTTGTAACAGGTGAAGATGGATTGATTGCTGATACCAAGAGGAATCTTGCTACTGAGTTCGAGATTGTTGCTTGGTTTTTCAACCAAGCATGTGCAAGGATGCACCTACTAACTTGTAGTAGCAGTCTTCAAATTGAAATCAAATACAACTATAAATTAATCTGAATCTAACATGTGCATATAACAATAAACTTGAAAATATTTAAGAACAAGAACAAAAAATGAAATAAAAAATGACTTTTGTATTGCAATACCTCAAAGGGTGAGGATGTTTGGTGTTGAGCAGCTCCAAGGTTGAGATGCTCCAGGCTCCAATGGTCTCTTCTCCAAGATTGCTACAATGGTCAAAGAGCTCAAGAGAGATTTTGACAGCATGAGGATAGGATGATGGATGGATGGAAAGTGAGGAGCCCCTATCACCTTTTTACAGTTTTTGGTGATGGGGAATACCATTGTGGTTTTGAGGAAACCAATGGTATTCCCCAATGTGGTTTTGAGGAAACGATGTTCATCGCGGGTTTGGGGCCGACGGTGGCAATGTTCATCGTGACTATCACGCTGACAGTCACGATGTTCATTGCGACTGTGGGGCCGATACCCGTGATGCTCATCGCGGGTTCGCGGCTGATACCCACGATGATCATCACGGCTTTTGATGGAAAAGCCACGATGATCATCGTGGCTAAAGGCCAGAAAGCTGCGATGGAATTTTTTGAAATTTTTTTGTGTTTTTAGAAAATTTTGTTTGTTTTTTGGCAGGATGTTGAGGAGACCGCTAGTATCATGGTGGGAGTGAGAGATGGATGCGGATTTGACGGTGCAGATTTGGACCGACTAGGGTGTCCGACAGGCTTTGGCTGAGAGCGGGCTCCTAAAGTTCGCTCAGATTCCACCCATGCGTTTAGTCAGAGAGCTACTGAACAAATTGGTGGGTTTCTGGGTTCCGACAGAGGCTGCTTTCATTGTGGGGGGTGAGAGGTTAGAGATCACCCTTTATGACATTTATTTTCTTACTGGGTTGCCCCGCTTAGAAGAGGTAAGGGATCTGCTGCCGAGGATCCCGGCTGGTTTAGATATTGAGGATCTTTTGGAGAGATTCTGTGTGCCGGGGACTATTGCGCAGAACAACGCATTGAGTCTGAGATCTCTGAGGGAGTGGGAGATGTGGGCGGTTAGGGCCTGTATTTTGCATGTGTTGGGTGCTGTGGTGCCACAAGGTTTTTCTAGGGGGCAAACAATGATGGTAGATTCTGTGTTGAGAGGGACCTACTATGCGTGGGGTTAGATGTTTCTTTCCTGTGTCCGGCGAGATCTGGATAAGGTCAGTCGGGATGGGGGGGAGTTTTGCTATGCCTTCTTCCTGTGTTGCTTTTTCTTCAAGCGGGTATCGACCTTGCGGCCGCGTGTGCCAGTTCGAGAGGGGTTGGTTAGTGAGCCGTGGATGGTGCGGTGGGGGCAGATGATGCCCCGAGGTGGTGATGGTATCCAGGGGTTCTTTTCGGAGGACATGTATGAGCAGTGGGAGCAGATCCCCCTGCTGATTGATGACTATCCATATGCTGGCATGGATTATCGAGGAGATCCAGAGATGCCTCGAGCTCAGGGGCAGGCCTGGAGTTTGGATGGTATGTCTTTATTTTTGGTTCTCCACTACATCATGTGCTTGGATTATGAGTATAGTTAGAGATATTTATATGATATTGATTTGGTTCACTTGTGTGCTTGTGCAGATGTTGGTCTGGTACCACCGACTGATCATGTGGGCCGTAGGGGACAGGCAATGGTGGTGGTTCCTCCACCTGTAGTGGTACTGCCGCCACATGCTCAAGGGGTTGTGCGCCCTCAAGATGATGTAGTTGAGGGTGTCCGAGAGACTCTGGACATGATCCTAGCGGGAGTGCTAGAGGAGGGGTGGAGGAACTTGGACCAAGACATCATCGAGCGTTGTTTCGATGCTCCTCGTGAGTGGCGTTCTATCCTGCTTAGAGCAGAAGTGGTGATGGCCGAGAGGAGGGCTCGGGATCAGGAGGATCCGGAGGAGCCAGTGGAGGAGGGGCCAGAGGATCCTGGGGATCGTGATGACTAGTTGATTGTGTATTTGCCCCCAAATGTTGATGAGCATATGGGGATGTACCTTTTGTACGGCTTATGTATTTTTGCATATTGGGTGCTAGGGGCACCTATGACATGTTGACTATATATGTGTGTGTGTGTGTGTGTGTGTGTGTTTTGGTATATAGTCGTGTATGCACATGGATGCATTTGTTGTCTATTTGTTTTCCCATGGAGGTATGTTTGATTCTTGTATGCCCGTGAAGGCACATGTTATGAACGTGGATGCACATTTTGTATTTACTAAATGGATTTATTGGTGTGCTAATCAAGAATGTTGTTTGCCATATGGTCTGCTACACTGTTGAGATTCCTTGGGACATGTGTGAATGAAATGGAATCAAACTGTTGAATCATTTGTTTAATGCGCAGGAATTTTCTGAATAGACAGGGATTGCGTACCTGGTAATCATTGTTGAGTTGCGAAACAAGGAGCTGGGAGTCTAAGAAAACGCTAAGGTGACTTATGTTCATTTGGAGAGCAGCGGCCAGGAGACCGATCATGGCATCATACTCAGCTTGGTTGTTTGTGGAAGCACCTATGCACCCTCCGTCGATGTGGATCAACTCATGTGAAGGGGAATATATTACCCAAGCTGCGGAGGCGAGATTGGGAGACCAATGGCTTGCACCATCAGCGAAGCCAACGTAGCAAAGTGGAACAAGATCCATCTATGGTCATGCAGGAAAATCAAATTTTTAGGTTTTCGTATTTTTTGTGAAAAACGAAAATAAGACTATACAATTGTGGACTATGGTGTCCATTAGATTTTCTATGGGTAAAACCGTTTGAGGTACAACCCATTACATGCATTGCATAGGGTATTTCCTTCTGAGTCAATTAGAATATATGCCCCTTGTCCGAAGCAGGTGTGTACAATATATGGGCCTTGCCACATGGACACAAACTTTCCTTTTCCTGTTTTTTCATGAGCTTGATCATAGGCAAGTACGAGGTCACCTTCACTAAATACTCGTGGGTGAACATGTTTATCGTAGTGAAGTTTAGATCTATTCTTGGCGGCTTCGATTGTTTGGAGAGCTGCGCGGCGATCTTCATCAACCTGCTCTAAAAGAAGCAAGCGTTCTTCAATCATTGATGTATCAAGGAGAAGTTCTACGGACATTTGTAATGTTGGTATTTGGCATTCAATGGGGAGGACAGATTCCACACCATGAACTAGATGAAATGGGGTGAAACCGGTGGCGGTCTTGGTCGACGTGCGGTAATCCCATAATACAGGGAAAATCATGTGATGCCAATTGAATCTATGTTTGTCAACAGTGCATTGGAGGATAGTCTTCAAAATTTTGTTAACAACTTCGACTTGGTCGTTCCGTTGGGGTTAGTAGGCAGAGGAGAAATGGTGTTCAAACTTAAGGAGTGTGGACAATTCTCTCCAAATGGAGTCTTGGAAATGAGAACCATGGTCTGAGACGAGTTGTTTTGGTACTCTGAAACGAGCAATAACATGGTTGAGGAAAAAGCAGGCTGCAGTGTCGGCTTTGCAATTGTAGGTAGGCATGGCCTCTACCCATTTGGTAAAGTAATCAACAGCCATAATAATGTGTTTGTGACTGCCGGCTAAGGTGGGATTGCAATCCATGAAGTCGATGGACCATTTACAAAATGGTCCCGTGGTGACGACCGGATGAAGGGGGGCAGGTGGGGTTCTTGCCTTTGGGGAAAAGAGCTGGCAGTTTTGGCAGTGTTTGAATGCTATGATACAATCAGTGAATAATGATGGCCAAAAATAACCTGCGTAGATTACCTTTTGGGTGGTGGCCATTCTTGAAAAATGGCCGCCGCAGGCATCGCTATGACAGTCATTAAGGACTTGTTCTACTTCGTCTTGGGAAAGGCATCATGGTAAGATTGTGTCGACACCACGTCGATAGAGGACATCACCCAAGAGGAGACAACGGGGGGCGTGGTGACGAATGCGACGGCATCCGTCATGGTTGACATTGGGTCGAAACTTCTGTGTGCGGAGGTATACCAAAATGTCGCCATACCAAGGGTCGTCCGACGAGATGATGAACAAATGTTGATTGATCATATCAGTATGGATAGTTGGTGATGACGACGATGATGGTAGGTCCATGATGAGTTGAGCGAGTGCTAAAGCTTTAGTGCTCTTCAGGGTTTTAAAAGTTAGGTCATATTCTTGTAAGATGATCAACCATTTGGAAACATGGCCTTGTAGAAGGTGACGATTCAAGAGATAGACCATTGGATTGGTATTGGCCACAACCGTGGTGTGGCTGAGGAGAATGTAATGTTGCAGCTTTTGTACTGAAAAAATGACGACGAGGGCCATCTTCTCTTCATGTGGGTAGCGGAGGGGTGGGCCGGACAAGGTTTGGCTCACATAGTAGATGACATGCTCTTGGCGAGCGGAGTCTTCTTGGACGAGGACTCCAGAGATAGTGTGATCTAACGTTGAAACGTAAAGGGTAAAGTCTTTTGTGAAATCTGGTGGAGAAATCAAAGGGGTGTTTGTAAGTGCTTTCTTAAGGTCCATGAAGGCTCCTTCTGCTTGGTCATCCCATACAAAGCGGGTGTGAAGACGTAACAAATGGAGGAAACCATGTACTGTGGTGGCATAGTTTGGGACAAAACAACGAAGGAAGTTGGATTTCTCCTTGAGGCTTTGCAGCTATCGTAATGTACGTGGTGAGGGGAGGTCCACTATGGCTTGAACTTTTAGGGGGTCAATGGTGATCCCTTTCTCTAAAATGACAAACCCCAGCAGGCTTCCTGTTGTAACGCAAAATACACATTTAAGCGGGTTCAAGCGGATTTTGTATTTGTGGCAACGCAAGAAAACTTGTCAAAGATCTTTTAAGTGGTCAGATCGTTTCTTGGATCGGGCAGTGAGGTTGTCTAGAAAAAATTTAATGATTTTATACAGATCATGAAAGCAATAAGTCATGGCTCGTTGGAAAGTGGCTCCCGCATTCTTGAGACCGAAAGGCATGATGCGATAGGCGAAGGTGCCCCATGGGGTGGTAAAAGTGGTCTTGTATTGATCTTCTTTACAGATTTTTATTTGGTTATATCTGGAGAAACCGTCCATAAAAGAGAGTACCTCATGCCCTGCACACTCATCGATTAGTTGGTCAATAAATGGTGTGGGGAAGTTGTCTTTGGGACAAGCTAGGTTGAGGTGTCGGAAGTCAGTCCAGACGTGGATGGTGCTGACTTTCTTATTAACAGGTACTGGATTTGAAACCCAGGTGGTATATGCAATCGGGTATATGAAACCTGCTACTCGTAGCTTCTCAATTTCTGCTTTGACGGCTGGAAGCTTGGATGGGTGAATGGGATGTTGTTTCTGGAGAATCGGTGATACATTGGGCCAAGTGTCTATGTGATGTTCTACAATGGTAGGATCAAGACTAGGCATCTCGGTATAAGACCAGGTGAAGACATCTCGAAACTCTTGGAAGAGTTTCTTATAAGCTTGGGTTTCTTTCTCAATGCAAGATGCACCCAAAGAGATAAGCTCAGGATTTCCAGGGGTGGTGGAGATATTGATTTTTATAATGGGTGAAATGTTAGCCATGTTACCTTCCTCGAAGGCTTCTAGGGCTGGTATTGGATCTTTGAACCAATCGACCTTAGTTGGTAAGAAGTCTTTGGACTCAATAGATAGTTGGTTCGCTGCGGTGGACCTAGACACCTCAGGGAGGAAGTATGATCGATGGTGCATATCATCCCAAGGGTAATCCAGTGCGGTGAGTGTTTCTAGAATCTCCTCATCAGTGCGAAAGTAGTCAGTCCATAAATTCAGTGGCTTGGGTTTATAGGTAGTTGAAATCATGTAAATGGTATTGATTTCTTCTGAATGGGAATATTCTGGAGGGAATATTTCTTCAACAAGTGGTGGGGATATCTCTAAGTCGGCATTATTCATCTTGTATAGTGCTGCTCTATAATCTGGGAGATTGGGGTAGTGATGTGAATAATGGCCATAGATTCCGCCTATTGCACAAGGGTGGTTTGTGCATAATGACTTATCTCGAGGTTGAGATGGTAATTCTAATTTGACCACTGGAATGTTGATGTCATCATCCAACATATTCATGTGTTCTTGAAGTGTTGGTAGTTGTGGACATAGATGGGTGGCATGACCAATATCATCACATAAGGAGCACTTAGGGAGTACACAGGTTGGTGGATTCTTGGCTACTTTGGGAGTCACTGGGGGGGTGCGAGTTGTGGGTGCAGTATTGTAGGTTTGTGGACCTTTGCCCCCAGTGTGGCAGGATTGAGGGGGGACATAACTAGATGTCGATGTAGTGCCCCCTGCTGGAATTGATTGGTTTTGGGGGTTGGGACCACCAGGTGGTGGGCGATTTTGGGGGTTTCGTATGCCAGGTGGTGGATGGTTCGACATATTCATAGGTTGTACTGGTTGTAGGACAATGTTTGGAGTCAGTGGGGGAGTTGGGGCAGGTAAGGACCATAAAGGTATTCCTAACGTTAAACCTGGAAGGTTAAGTGTAGCCATTACTGGCGTACTGACAACTCCTGAAAATGGGAACAAGAATAGGATTGTGTGAATCAGTGTTGTTCTGATATGACTAGCCACAATGGGTGCTTGTGGCGGTGGTTGAGGTTGTTGAGGATGTTGTTGTTCATTGTGCAATAAGGTGCACAAATCGGATACTGCAGTTACCTGGAGAGGAGGTGGGGTTGATGAGAAAGTGGTGGTCAAGGGGGTATCTGAATATATCTCAGGTCCGACTGAGGAGACGAACAATGTGGGTGCACTAAGAACAGGTTGTTCGATCATGGGAAGAACATTTTCTGGCACTGTGGGGGCATTGGGATCATAGTATGCAATCTGGTCGATTTTGATCACACGTCCTTCATGGGGGAACATCATGATGCGGAAATCTGAAGAAGCGACAGCTTTCATTTTATACATGTAGCTGCATCCCAGAAGGAGATTGTAATCAAGTTAGGCGTTAATGACCTCTATATCTATGAGAACTAGTTTTCCCCCAAGCTGTATGGGTACGTTCACTAACAAGCCTTGAGGTTGAGCTGCATGATCGTCGTAAGCTCTTAGCACAGTAGTTGATGGTTGGAGCAGTGGGGATCCAAGTTTCTTCCATATGTAACTGGACATAACGCAGGTGGAGGCCCCTTCATCGATTATGCATCGATGAACGACGAGGTTGCGAATGGAGACGAAAACTTGAAAAGCTAGAGATGTAGGCATGCGAGGTTCATCTTGTTCTAAGTCGAAAGCCATTATGTTAGAGTCGTTAGGATCTATGGCACCGATGGCAGATAACAACAACTTTCTCTGTGTAGGACAATTCTTCAAGATTTCGAGAGCGGACATAGCAGTGGGGGATTGAGCTAAATCCTCTACAATGTTATAGTTGGAAGCTGCACGAGCGTTCGGGCTATTGTTAATCCTTCTCAAAGGGAAATGAGGTGCTTTGGGGACCCCATCCATTGGCACAATGGGTATGCATAGTGGTTGATCTATTGGGGGAGTACTCAACAATGGGTCGGTAGGTGTGGCCTTAGGGGCGGACCCGTATTGGTTTCGATGGGTTTGAAGATTGACATCACTGGATAACATCATAAGAAAATGGTGAGTGTTGGACTCTGCATGCTAGTAGTCAGCTGCTGCATAAGTGATTTGCTGCTGTGTTACAGCGGATCCTTGAGGGGGATCATTTGGATGAGTGTTTACCGTACCTTGGTTAGGTAAGGGATTTTGCAATATCATGGGTTGTTGCTGAGGAGGGTGTGTTGGCTGTGCAGCATGTCCTTGTCGTTGGGTGTCGTCAGTCCAAAGTTGACGTGCTCAATCTAAATGGGGACAATTATTTGTGTAATGGCCATAGACTCCACATATGGAACATGGATGGTTTGTTCTCAAGTTATTATTTTTGGCCTGTTTCGGTGGACGATTAGGGTTTTGGTTGGGGGGAGCAGTGTATTGTTATTTGGGGGATTAGGTGGTGGTCCACCTTGGTTATTTCCGTGGTTACGTCCTCTTCCACGGTTTTGTTGACCTCCTTGGTGACACTGATTGTTCTGGTTTGGAGGTTGGTTTTGCTACGCGTGAACATGCCCTTGGGCAATAGGTGGGTTTTGAGGTCGTGCAGGCTCTGGAGCAGGTTGCGGTGGGTAGTAAATAGGAGGGTTCTGTGGTGGCCCTAGTGTTGATTGCGGTTGTGGGTAACCTTGAGCTGCTGGAAGTGTTGGAGCAAGAGGTGCTTCCTGTGGAGGATAATAAGCCAGTTGGGCTTGTGACTGGACCGGAGTCTGGTGGGCTGGTTGGTTATAATATGGAGCTGGCGCATAAGTTGGTGGTGCATGCCCATAACATTGTGGTGGACACGAAGGTCCATGAATGTGATGGGCGTGTGTTACGGGAGCATACGAAGTTGTAGCCCCAGAATTGGATGAAGCCCTAGAAAGGTCTGGGGTGTTGTTTGTACTCGTCATGGTAAAAGGTTTGTTTTTCACTGTAACCTAGCCGATAATACCGTCGGTGGCATGGGATGCCCCTGGCGCGTCATGGTAGGATGGATCGCTGTGTGGGGAATCAGGTAAAATAGTGTATAGATATCCTGACTAGGCATATATGAGGTCGAATTGTTGAGCTTTTAAGATAGCTTCTTCTTCTTACTGGGGTCGTTCGGAAGCTACATCTTTGGCTATAAGGGGTAGGAGTTATTTGAGAAACCAATCCAAAAAGATACGGTCATCTAGTTTTATCTTGCATAGGCTACGGTGCTTACGCCACTCATGGATATGATCGGTGATGTGGGTAGCCGTGTTAAGTCTACAAGACAAAAGTATTTCAACTCCTACATCATAGCGTACAGGTAGTTGAAAAAACTGGAGGAAAGTTGAGGCAAGGGATGTAAATGTGTTGTGGGTCCCATGTGGTTGCTCAATGTACCACTTGGCTGCAGAGCCAGTGAACGTTCTTTGTAAAAGTCTCAGTCTAATGGAATCATCTACTATGGAGTTAGAGGAACACCATAGGTGAAATGACATGATTTGGTTCTGGGGATCTTCCCCGGCTTTTCCTTCAAACTTGGCGATGTCTGAGGGAAGCTTTGTGGGCATGGGTGGCCACATAGGGTTGTGTCTAATAGGATTGTTGATTAACCTGGCTAGGTCTGGTAAGTTCAGACTAGCCATGTATGGTAGACTGGCAGATGGGTGTGGTGTAGTGACTGGGACATAACTGTTAATGGTAGCATTATGTAGTGGTCCAGTGGCCCCTAAGGGTATGCTAGGTATGGAAGGGATGTGTCCTCCAACCGATGTGGTGTGGGAAGGGCCGGCGCACAACATGGGTTGCAGAGGGGTTAGGAATAGTGCCAGGAATTCCTGGGATCTCGGTTGTGGTAATGAGAGGGGGTGTGACCCATATGTTGGGCATACCCATAATAGGTGGTGGTCCTATGTTGGGCATACCTAAAGGGGGAATGGCCCCTATATTAGGCATGCCTAAGGGGGTTGTGGTTACCGTGGGTGGTACAGTAGTAGTATGGTTTGTTGATGTATCTCCAATAGCACTAGTGAAAAGGGGGTCGTATTGTGATCTAGCCATGAGGTTGGTTGGTGGTGTCTCAGTAGGGTGTTCAGATTCAGCCTCAGAATCAGATGTGAAATGAGGCACGCCAGAATCAGATGACTATGTTCTATGCCGATGATGTGTCGAGTCAAGGGATAAGGCTCTATGTCTGTGACATGTAGAGTCAAAGGTACCGAATTGAGGGGGTTCACCCTGAAAATGGTGGGATCGTCTTAAATTCTCAATGGTGAGAAATGTATAAAAAATGTCAATGGATGGTGGTGATGTAAAAAAAGCTCAAAACCCTAGTGCAACAATGTGTGCAAGAGGGGAGTGAAAAAATAATGGCTCTCAGGCCAACAACCAACCTCAAAAACACTTATTATAACAGTTGTGCTATAATAAGTGGAGGGATCCAAAAAAGTGGCCAGAATACCAAAAGTCAAACAGTTCCTAGAAAAAATTGGTGCTCACTAGACCAAAGGTGGGTATTGTATCATGCAAACACCTAACTAGAAGTATTGTGAGTCGAAAAACTATATCCTCTGCAAGGTGATGAAATCCAAGTCAGACAATATAGAGTGTAGAATCAACAGCTAGATATCTCCCTACCGAGGGACACCGGGTAGACAATCCTAAAAAATGGAAACTAGGATACCCCGTTCATGGCACATTCAGTTGGGTGAATATGCAGTTTGGTTCTATCGTCGCTGTACCCCCATACGGATGTACACCGAGAACTTTGAAAGGTATCCTTCGGTTACTGAATGGATTGCGGTATTCCACTCAGGCTTCCAGAACCAGTCTGTCTACTTCAACCCTCCTAAGGGAGAGGCCTTCCCGATAAATTGGTTGATAACCATGTCAAAATCATAAGGGATTTTTGGGACCCTAAAAGACAACCACTATGTATCAGATGTAAATAATTGAGGGCTGTTATTGGCACACCTATCCCCTCAATCCTACCTAGCTACAAGATTCTTTAAGTGTTCCCCAAGTGGGGTTAGAGTGTTGGTTGAGTTTAGGTAGATTTTAAGGCTCAGTTAATTAAAAATGTGGCAAATTGTGTGCACGTGTGATTATTTAACTGAAAATGATTTGCCTCGCTTGGGCGATTGATTACAAATGAAAAACAAGACACTTCCAATTGCAAAAAATAAAGGCGTTTTCTGAAATGTAAATGCTTTAAAAAACAATTCAAAAATGATGGACATTTGAAATAATTTTAAAGGAAAGCAAATAACATAAAAACTTGAAGAAATAAATGGATTTCTTAAGAAATTGCTTGGGCAAACTATTGAGCAAATTTAAAGTGAAACTTATGATCTAAAAATAGTGCTGAAAATATTTCTTTCACTTACTGAAAATTTTTAAAAAGATTTTTTAATGGAGCATATGTAATAGAAAACGATTCACTATGGCTGTCATAATGTAGAAAAAATAATGCTGGAACATAGGCTAAATGGGCAAAAAATACAGCAAAAATTTTTCTAAAAAATTGGCCGAATTCAAAATAACAGCATCGTGGGTTTTAGGGAAAGAGCCGTGATGTGCATCGCGGGTTTGGGTCACGAAGTTGCGATGCACAGTGCAGAAAACTACCGCAAAGCCACGATGTGGAGCGCGGAAAATAACCACGAAGCCGTGATGTGCAGCGCGGAAAATGACCGCGAAGCCACGATGTGCAGAGTGGAAAAACACTGCGAAGCTGCGGCATGCCGCGCGGAAAAAGGCCGTGAGGTCGCGATGAGATGCGCGAAAAGTTGCGATGCGAAAAATGGAAAACAGATCGTCAAAAACGAAACCGAAAAGTGAAATTTTGGTTAGTTAGAGGCTGCAGAAATGGCCAACATATAGAGAAACAATGAATATCTTGTCTAGGATGGCAGATCTGCTAATTTAAATGAAAAAAACAAGTAAAAAACTAAGATCTAAAGAAAAAATTTAAAGCTCGAAAGCCAGTGGAGTCACCAAAAAACTGTTGCTTGGTTTTTCAACCAAGCATGTGTAAGGATGCACCTACTAACTTGTAGTAGCAGTATTCAAATTGAAATCAAATACAACTATAAATTAATCTGTATATAACATGTGCATATAACAATAAACTTGAAAAGATTTAAGAACAAGAACAACAAATGAAATAAAAAATGACTTTTGTATTGCAGTACCTCAAAGGGTGAGGATGTTTGGTGTTGAGCAGCTCCAAGGTTGAGATGCTCCAGGCTCCAATGGTCTCTTCTGCAAGATTGCTACAATGGTCAAAGAACTCAAGAGATATTTTGACAACATGAGGATAGGATGATGGATGGATGGAAAGTGAGGAGCCCCTATCACCTTTTTATAGTTTTTGGTGATGGGGAATACCATTGTGGTTTTGAGGAAACCAATGGTATTGACCAACATGGTTTAGGTACCTTTTTCCCTCTTTTTCCTTTTTTGAATATTTTTATTCCCTTTTAATATTTTTGGGAATTTTGGACCCTTTTTAAGGGTTTTTTTTATGCTTTTTTAGAAAAAATATATATTTTGAGGGGAAAAAAGGGTGTATTATGGTCTTTTTGGTGACCTTTTGATGGCTTGAGAGGCTCAAATGATGGAAAAGTGGACAAAAGGGTCATGTGAATAAGGGAATGAGCTAGTGAACACTTTTTGGGTGTTAACAGAGATGAAGGACTTGGGGATGATGCACTATTTTCTAGGCATGGAGGTGTGGCAGAGTGCAGATGGAATCTTCCTTGGACAAGGGAAGTATGCAATAGAGATCCTAAAGAGGTTCAGGATGATGGACTGCAAGGACATGGACACACCTATGGCATCGAACCTGAAGCTTCTGTGTGATGCTTCATCTAATCCGGTTGATGTCACTGTGTATCGTCAGATGATTGGGTCCTTGATGTACCTGACGAACACTAGACTAGATATTTCCTTTGCGGTGAACAAATTGAGCCAGTTCCTGATGGGTCCTAGAGGTGTTCACCTGGTTGTTGTAAAGCATATTCTGAGGTACTTGAAGGGTACAATTAATTATTGGCTCAAGTATGATACGAATCAAAATTTTAACCTACAGGGTTATGTTGATTCGGACTGGGCAGGCAGTGCTGCAGATAGGAAGAGCACATCTGGGTGCTGCTTCAGTATGGGATCAGGTGTGATCTCTTGGTTTAGTAGGAAGCTATCCTGCGTAGCACTGAGTATAGTTGAGGCATAGTATGTTGTAACTTGTTCAACTAGTTGTGAGGTAGTATGGCTCCGGAAGCTACTATCTGAGTTATTTGATCTCCCATTGGATGCTACTGGTATCTTTTGTGACAACCAGAGTTATGTGAAGCTATCTGAGAATCTGATGTTCCACGACAAGTCGAAGCACATTGAGATCAAATATCACTATATTAGGGATATGGTGCAAAGAGGAGCAGTGAAGCTCCTGTATGTTGTGATGGATGAGCAGGTTGCAGATGTGTTGTTGAAACCACTAGCCAGAGTGAAGTTTGAGTACTTCAAAGAGAGGCTTGGTGTTCTTTATATTGACGACACTTCGAGGAAGAAGTGATAGACACATTTGCAGGAGCCATTCCATGCATGGTGATAGGAGGATCCTTCCCATGGCTATGGGTGTAAGCGCTGGATGATGAGCATCAGGATGATGCTCCAGTTACTGCTTTGTATATGCATCATGTTGGATGCTTTGTATGATTAGTTGGGTCATGTATATGTATATGCATCATGTTGGATGCTTTGTATGATCAGGTGGATCATGTATTTGTATATGTATCAGGTAGATGCATTGATATGATCAGGTGGATCATGTATTTGTATATGTATTAGGTAGATGCATTGATATGCTCAAGTGGATCATGTATTTGTATATGTATCAGGTAGATGCATTGATATGATCACGTGGATCATGTATTTATATATGTATCAAGTGGATCATGTATTTACATATGTATCAGGTGGATACATTGTATGATCAGGTGTATCATGTATTTGCACATGTATCAGGTGGATACTTGTATGATCAGGAAGATCATGTATGATGATATGTATCAGGTAGATACTTGGTATGCATCAGGTTGATGCTATGATGATGATCAGGTTTATCATGTGATGATGTACATCAGGATGATGTATGATGATTATCAGGTTGATACTCTATGGTCGTGGATAGGTTGTGCAGGTAGCATAGAAAAGGTCCTTTAAAATCCGAACAGGTAGAGTGGTGTGCTCGTAATAGCCTGGGATGCTCTATCGAGATCCAGACAGGTAGAGCGGTGTGCTTGTAACATCCTGGGATGCTCTGAGTAGGTTTTGCTACGGTTTCGCATAGAAGAGATCCTTTAAAATCCAGACAGGTAGAGCGGTGTGCTCGTAATATCCTGGGATGCTCTATCGAGATCCAGACAGGTAGAACGGTGTGCTCATAACATCCTGGGATGCTCTGAGTAGGTTTTGCGAAATTTCACATAGAAAAGATCCTTTAAAATCCAAACAGGTAGAGCAGTGTGCTCGTAATAGCCTGGGATGCTCTATCGAGATCTAGATAGGTAGATCGGTGTGCTCGTAACATCCTGGGATGCTCTGAGTAGGTTTTGTGAAGGTCAACATGTAAAAGAACCTATAGTTTGTGCTAGGTTTTGTTGACGCACATAATCAGTCCTAGGTTCCACAGTATGGGCATTGATGATGAAGACCTACAGGTGGTGGGCCTACATCTAGTATGAAAAAGGACTGGCCTTGTAGAACTTCCTATGATGAGTAGATTGGAGATTGATTGAGATAGAAATAGTAGTAACGGTGACGATGATTCGATGACGATGATCTAGAAAAGAAGACTTGTGCTAGCAGATATGTGTCGAGAAATACCTTCCTAGTTAAGAGGGAGTGTTGATGTAATTGTAACTTCGGAATGTATTTCACCCATGAATATTGTACTCCTATAGAGATGGTATTATTCCTCTATAGGGAAGTGTCGTCATTTGTATTGACAAGTGTCGCAAGTGTCGCAACTTGCATGTGATGGGTTATTAGACTACCAAGTGTGGGGTCGGCCCTGATTAGTGTAACCATGGGTTATTAGACTGAGTTAGACAGGTCGGCCCTGCTAGGTTATTAGGCAAGTCAGGTCATGTATAAATAGAGTGCGGGAGGCACTCTATTTGATCATCTCATTATTCATTTCTACACTACTCAAAAAGTGGCGCACAAGTGAGGAAGGAGGAGCAGCTGCTAGGAGAACTATCTCTGTGTACTTTGGTTGTATCATTGCTCTTTCTATCTCTGAGGAAGTTGTGGGTTTTTTTCACCTTTATGGTTTTCCCCAGTGAAACTTTGTGTGTCTATTGTCTCATGTGATTGCTTGGTGTGATTGATATGCATTGTTATGACTTGATATGCTGTACATGTTATTCTCTCAGTAAATATCCTAGAGTATATTGAATTAAATGCTCAAAAATTAACACGCATGAGGGAATTGGAGATGGCTAGATATGATACACAGTTTAAACTCGATCTTTTCAGAAAATAACATGCGTTTCCTTTGGACGATGTAGAACAATGGGCCATCAAAATTAATTTGAAGCTTATGGAGGCTAAGAAAAAATTTATTTTTCACCTAGAGGAATTGCAACGATACTATGCGAGCTTGAGAAATCTCACATATGAAACTGAGTCACTTGGATATGAATCTAAAGTTATTCAATAGTATGCATAGGAAATTTATAAATGGCAGTATGAATATGAGGAAGTTCCCGCAAATCTTCCCACAATTGACCAGAAAGACTTGGCAAAAGTAAGAGCTGAGAAAAATGCCAGAGATTGCATGCAAACATATGTAAATGAATCTATTCTGATGGTGAAACAGATATGACAATGAGTTTGGAGATCCACATATGATGTGATGACTAGATTCCACATGCCGACTCTTGATGAGTTAGAGGTGCCATAGTCGATAGGGAAAAATATATCTTGTATTGAATCTGAAAGGGATGCAAGCGAACTAGTGATTAAATAATTGACCAAGGTTGATCATGGAATACTCAATGACTACATTTATCAACCTACGGAATTAGCAGCATGGACAGATGGTTTCACAAACCTAATCAGGCTAGAGTTATATATGGAAATTGAGCCTAAAGTTCTGAAGGCTGAAGCTTAGTTCGACCAGCTGCAAGATGACTGCTATGACGAGATCAAGGATTGGCATACACGGTGGGATAAATTATGTGAATGATCCCAATTAAGATACTCCTGTATATTTTATTTTATCTTGTTATAATTATTTCTACTTTCTAATTTGCTTTTAAGAAACATAGTCAATTATTTCAATTTTGGATAGTTAATTCAATTGTCCCATGGATTTGAAGCCAAAAGGGTGGGTGGCATTGGGAAACCACTATTACATTGAAATTTTGTAGACTTTTGCATTGGTTAATGGATTGTTGTTGACTCTTATTCAGACTTCTTGGATGTATTGTGATTATGTGTTTTATAATATGTGTATTTTTATCTAGTTATGAATGCATGATTCTATTTCCAGTTAATTCTTATTCGAACTGTAGAAAATATATATATTTTCTTATAGTGAATGTTAATTTGCCAGAAATCTAAATATATGTGATACATAACTTGGGTAGGATAAGATCTGCTTTCTTTTTATCTAATCGATATTATGTTTTGTGTCTCCTTTAAAAATTTATACTCTTCCCATTCATTCATTTAAACGCATAGCCAATATTAGTGAATTACGTGGTAGTAAAATTACTTTTGCTTTAAATTATTTTACTATATTGAGGCCTTAATTTGGCATTGGAATTTGAGAACTGTTTCTTGGATTTTCAAACCAATATTAAGGAACATATTTTCCATGGGAATTATGTTGGTTTATAATTTTTCTACCATCAGTGGGATAGGTTATTCTGTTGGTTTAGAATTTTTCTCTAGACCTAGAGAAAGGGCCAGTTGCTCTATCAAATTACAAGAGTTTGAGAAAGGGCCCTTGCTCTTTCTCCCCCCAAAACTCTAAGGGAGACTATGCCCGAGAAAGGGCCAGTTGCTCGCTCAAATTACAAGATTTTGATAAAAGGTCCTTTCTCTTTCTCCTCTGAAAACTATGAGGGAGACTATGCCCATGCTACTTATTTGTATGGAACAAGTGCACGAAAGGGCTAGTGCTACTTCTCATGACAAGAGTTTGATAAGTGTCCCATGTTTCTCCTTATGTAATAAAATTACACACCAGCTGAAAAATAGAGGTCACTCCACCTATTTAACCATAAAAGGTTCTGAAAGGGCTAGTGCTCCTTCTCCTCCTTACTCAAATTTCAGAAGTCAAAGGAAAGGGTAGCCTAACTAGAACCCTGAGAAAGGGAATCCTAACTAGAATTCCGAGAAAGGGAATCCTAACTAGAACACTGAGAAAAGGCCAATAGTTACACTCCCCCTACCACTCTATGCATCACTTTATGTCAGTAAGACAGTCCTCTAACCAAGTGAGGGATACCTAAAATGGAATGCATTGAATCTAAGCTTGTCACCCTAGGTGCCTTTAAAATGTGCATGGAAAACTTCACTGGATTTACAAACCAAATCATAGGTCCACCCCCATTTTTTGCCAAGATAGCATCATGCCACCTTTCCCTAGGCGAGTTTCCCTTCTCCACATCCTCAATCGTCATCACTCTAACCATAAAAGGTTCTGAAAGGGCCAGTGCTCCTTCTCCTCCTTACTTGAATTTCAAAAGTCAGAGGAAAGGCTAGACTAAATAGAACACTAAGAAAGGGCCAATATTGCCACTCCCCCTACCACTCTATGAAGCACTTTAGGTGAGTAATCCAGTCCTTTGACCAAGGGAGGGATATACCTAAAATGGAATGAAATGAATCCAAGCCTATCACCCTAGGTGCCTTTAAAATGTGCATGGAAAACTTCATTGGATTTATAAACCAAGTTAGAGGTCCACCCCCATCGATGACCAAGATAGCATCATGCCACCTTCCTCAAGAAAAGTTTCCCTTCTCCACCTCCTCACTCATCCTCACTCTAACCATAAAAGGTTCTGAAAGGGGTTAGCGCAATTAGAATAGGGTGAGAAAAGGACATTATTCAAAGGTCGTGATTGGATATCGACTAAAATGATAACCTCCTAAAAATAGGCACGATGTCGAGTAATGGCCATACCAGCACTAGTCGAACGTTGTGCGCCAAGCCTTGTGTAGAATGATGAAGCTACCTTACTGATTTGGAAAATGGTCATAAAGCTAACTTAGAGAATACATACAAAGAGTGAATGAAGAAATGGAATATGGCAGGACTTAGAAAAGGCTATGATATTTTTGGAAAGATATGATGAAAAAAGAAAATAAAATTTCCAAGTCTTTGTTATTTTCCTTGGAACTTTGTTTTTCTAAGAACCCTCAGCATATTACACTCACCCATTATATTAATGATTGACTACCCAATGTTGATGGTCTAATACAAGTCTGATTGTAGTAAAAAATCCAATAGGTGATATAGAAAAGACGCATAGGAACACTTCCTTATGCTCATTTTTTAAAATGTTTGATTCCAAAACAATTATCCTTTGTCCTAAATTGACAAACCCATCTGCTTCTATTTAGTCAACTGAAAGTTCCAGTGATCCAAAGTATGATATCAATACCACTAAAAACATACCTACTAGGAGATCCAAAAAGTTGTATGAGTTGAGAGCAAAAATGTCCACGTACACACCAAGGTTGTTCCAATTGTTGGAGGGTAGCAATGAATTCTCTCTTCCCGTGCATTTTCAAAATAAACACCAAACTTGTTACAACCACAGTTTGTATGGTGCTTGGCTGTCTTATTTCCCTATTCCTTACATTGGAACTAAATTCTCCTTTCGTGGTAATAATTTTATGATTTCTAAGTCTATGTTAATGTATATGTAACTTCGGAATGTATTTCATATATGTATATTGTACTCCTATAGAGATGGTATTATTCCTCTATACGGAAGTGTTTGTATTCCTATAGAGATGTTATTATTCTTCTATACGGAAGTGTCATCATTTATATTGTAAGTGTTGTAACTTATACTTGATGGGTTATTAGACCACCTTGTTGGGGTTAGCCCTGTATAAGTCATGTGGGTCGAAGGGTTATTAGACCAGCCTATTGGGGGTCGGCCATGTGGGTCAAAGGGTTATTAGACCACCCTATTGGGTGTCGGCCCAGTCAACATTATGTTATGTGGTTAAGTTAAGGCCAACCTAGTAAAGGTTATTAGGCAAGTCAAGTCAAGTATAAATAGAGTGCGGGAGCCACTCTATTTTATCATTCTATTCTCTCTCACACTCTCGGGAGAGTGGCGCACTTGTGGAGGAGGAGAAGCTGCTTCTAGGAGATGTCTATCTCTTATGCTTGGGCTGTATCATTGCTCTATCTATCTATGAGGCAGTTATTGGGGTTTTTCACCTTTATGGTTTTCCCCAAGTAAACTCTGTGTCTCTTGTGTGCTTGCATTATTGTGTCCATGATTGATATGTTGTACATGTTGTTCTCTCAGTTAATATCCTAGCTCAGATTGAAGTAAATTCTGAAAATTAACATGGTATCAGAGCTAGCTTGAAAGAAGGTATGGTATGGCATGTATGACACTTGTTGCACTTGCGATGTTAGGGCTTGATATAGCAAAAACCAGTCATCGTAGAACTTTCTTTATAAATAAATTTTGGCGAGGTTTCAAGATCTGAAAATCATACAGGGAGAATCTAAGATCCCCATGTACCTTGTGTCCAAAGGAAAACCTCTAATTCGTTGTACTTTGTGATTTATGATCTGTACAATATAGGGTTTTTGCCTCTTCCAGATCTCAGTCATAAATAGGTGACCTTGGAAAAAAGGTCATAACTTGGGATAGGAAACTCCAAATGCAATTTCGTAAAAAGTGATAGGTATTGCATGGAATGTACTTTCTTAGGTAACTTTTTCAGAGGCTGAAACTGAACCAGTGACACGTGGCATGCCGTACAAGTTCTCTCTCCTGTTTTATCCCATAAACAAGTCATGTTGCGACACTTGGAATAACTCTCTCTCAGAGAATCCATTTGAGGTAAGACCTATGGAGTTGGAAAGATGACAGGTTTGGCTATCACAAGAAAAGGTTTTAGACCTTGTGGATTGAAAAGTTTGGAGTTACACCAGAAAAAATCAGGTACATATTTTTGTCAAAGCAGAATTATGTTTGAGCACCTTCATTCATGGCTTCCGGAATTTATGGTTTTGGAGAAAGTTGGAAATTTTGTACTCGAAGACTACGGATGAATGCCACTCATCAAAATCGAAATTTAGAGACCAAGATCAGAATTTTTGGTTGGGCAGAAGGCCGGGCTTGATCAGACCCTAGTTCGGGACTTTGATCGGAAAAGTGGAAAATTAGGGCTTCTGCAAAAATGGAAATTTTTGAAATCTATGACCACAACTAGAAGCTCCTTAGAAAAATAGAAGCTTAGAGCTTTGGATCAAATCTTTTGATTGGGAAGAAGTGTGGGCTTTATCAAACCCTAGTTCGGGGTCATGTCCAGTGAATCCGAAAGTTTCAAAAGCAAATTTGAGGGGTGAAACTTTTGTAGTTTTCAAATTATGAGTATACCAGCTTGATCAGATCATCAAGGTGCATATTTATATCCTTTTAGAAGTTTGAAATTCAAAGTTTTAATTTTTAGGGTTTCTCTGACAAACCCTAATATAGCTCCAGATCCAATTCCTGCAAATCAAGTGGATTGGGTTAATCCTAGAAGAGAATGGATTGGTCACCTGCATAAGTGAAGAAGTTCCTGTTTCAGAGGGAGATGAGGCTAAGGCCTTACATAAGAATATTACAAGCAATCTCGATAGGTATGACTCATCCAGGTATGTTTCAAGACTTGTTCATGATTAAGTTTATGGTATGTTTGTCTTCATGTTATTACGGTTAGTACAATCTTGATTAAATTTAGACTTATCGTATCACCTTAATAAAATTATGAATGCATGATAGAAGATATTCATTGATTAGGGTGTTGACACTTATGATTGTACTAATGCATTATGGTGTTGTATGAGGTTTATGTTGTCCGCTAACATGAAAGGTACACCAAGAAAGACAAATCATGTTCTAGTTCAAGAACATATGATCATGATGACATGAGGACAAAGACTCATCCATTGTCATGAATCACTTAGAAGATCTATTTGCGAGGTACGTATAACTTGGTTCTATAATGGTTAACCTATGAGATATGTAGGTTACCAGCACAAGTCATTGAAGAGAACAAGAAGACATCATATGGGTATGTTAGACATAACTAGCTAACATACCAATCCAGGTATGTTTTTCCTATATCAAGTTAGAATCCTACCTTGTGTTAGGATCCCTTATATAAGTATACTTGGTATGATTGGTTATGTCTATACTCATGTTCCTAGAATTAGGTTGTGTATTATGCATATTAGAATAGTTGCATTAATGAACAGTATACTACTAATATACATGGGTAAGTGGCCTATGGCACTGTACAAAATTCCATTGCTACTTATCTAGAATGAAACCTCTTTGCTAACATGTTGGGAGTTGTGCACACTCTTAACAATGTTCTAGTAGAGATTGGAAGGCATCTAGAAAGTTACGAGATATGGATAAATGTTGTATTGAAGCATTGGCTAAGATAATTGCATGACTGTATGACATATTTTCTTATGTGTAAGAAATTGTTCTGAAAACTATGAGATGTTTTCTGACCATGCAATTTAACTTGTTGTGTAGGAAAGATCGTATACAATCACCTACAAAAGAAGGAATACAACATTTGTTCAGCAACAAAGTTATCTATTGAAAATATTGAAGATATTGAAGTTCCCAGGATCTGGGAAGAATGCCATGGTCAAGGAGTACCGGTCGATCATGAAGATGTTTGGGATGCAGTCCCAATACTTGAACGGGAGTTTGTAGTGACTTCCAAGAGGATCTACAAGATCAAGCATGCTGTAGGTGGTAGCATAGAGACTTTTTCTCCTGTAGCCAGATACACTTCCATTAGATCCGTACATGCTCTGGCTGCAGTGATGAAAGGGAAGATACACCAGATGGATTTCAAGACAGCTTTATTGAATGGTGTAGTTGAAGAAGTTGTGTATGTGTAGAAGCCACTTGGTTCTAAGACACATGACAGGGAGTCATATATGTGCAGAACTTAGTATGGAAGGATAGACAGCTTTCTTTCCAGTTTGGGCTTTACCGAGATTAAAGTGGATTCCAACCTTTACTACAAGGTTGAGGAAGGAAATCCAGTGATACTACTTTTGTATATGGATGACCTGTTTATTACAGGTGAAGATAGTTTGATTGTCGACACGCAACAGAAGCTTGTTGTCGAGTTCGAGATGAAGAACTTGTGGATGATGCACTATTTTCTAGGTATGGAGGTGTGGCAGAGTGCAAATGGAATCTTCCTTGGACAAGGGAAGTATGTAGTAGAGATCCTGAAGAGGTTCGGGGTGATGGACTGCAAGGCCATGGCCACACCTATGGCATCAAACCTGAATCTTTTGTTTCATGCTTCATTGAGCCAGTTGATATCACTATGTATCGTCAAATGATTGGGTTCTTGATGTACCTGACGAACATGAGACTAGATATTTGCTTTGCGGTGAACACATTGAGCCAGTTCCTGACGGATCCAAGGAGTGTTCACCTGGTTGCTGTAAAGCATATTCTGAGGTACCTGAAGGGTACAATTGATTATGGGATCAAGTATGAAGAACGTCAAAAGTTTAACCTGCAGGGTTATGTTGATTCAGATTGGGCAGGCAGTGCTGCAGATAGGAAGAGCACATCTGGGAGTTGTTTCAGTATGGGATCAGGTGTGATCTCTTGGTTTAGCAGGAAGCAGTCCTGTGTAGCACTGAGTACAGCTGAGGTAGAGTATGTTGCAACCTGTTCAGCTAGTTGTGAGGAAATATGGATTCGGAAGCTATTGTCAGAGTTATTTGATCTCCCGCTAGAGACTACTGGTATCTTTTGTGACAGCCAAAGTTGTGTGAAGCTATCTGAGAACCAGGTGTTCCATGACAGGTCGAAACACATAGAGATCAGATGCCACTATCTCAGGGATATGGTACAGAGAGGAGCCGTGAAGCTCCAGTATGTTGTGATAGATGAGCAGGTTGCAGATGTGTTGACGAAACCACTAGCCATAGTGAAGTTCGAGTACTTCAGAGAGAGGCTTGGTGTTCTTCAGATCGATGACATTTCAAGGAAGAAGCGATGGACACATTTGCTGTATCCATTCTTAGCATGGTGGAAGGGGGATCCTTCACATGGCTATGGATGTAAGCATTGGATGATGAGCATTAGGATGATGTTCTAGTTTCTTCTCTATATGATCAGTTGGATCATTTATATGTATGTATGTACGCATCATGTTGATGCTGGATATGATCAGGTAGATCATGTATTTGTATATGTATTAGGTGGATACTTGTATGATCAGTGTGATCATGTACTTATGTATGTATCAGGTGGATACTTGTATGATCAGTATGATCGTGTACTTATGTATATCAGATGGATGCATTGTATGATCAGGTGGATCATGTATGATATGTATCAGGTAGATACTGTGTATGCATCAGATGGATATATTGTTTGATCACGGTGATCATAGATGACGAGCTTCAGGATGTTGCTCCAGATGATATGCATCAGGTTGATTCTATGATGATCAGGATGATCACAGATGACGAGCTTCAGGATGTTGCTCCAGATGTTATGCATCAGGTTGATGCTATGATGATCGGGATGATCACAGATGACGAGCTTCAGGATGTCGCTCCAGATGATATGCATCAGGTCGATGCTATGATGATGATCAGGTTGATCATGTGATGATGTACATCAGGACGATGTATGGTGAGTATCGTTTTGATACTCTGTGGCCGTGGATAGGTTGTGCAAGTAGCATAAAAAAGATCTTGGGAGATCCTATAGTCTGTGCTAGGATGCTCTTTCGAGGTTTTGCTACAGGTAGCATAGAAAAGATCCTTTAAAAACTAGACAAGTGGAGCAGTGTGCTCGGAACATCCTAGGTTGCTCTATCGAGATCCTATAGTCTGCGCTAGGATGCTTTGAGTAGGTTTCGCTACAATTTCGCATAGAAAAGATCCTTTAAAAACTGGACAGGTAGAGCAGTGTGCTCGTAACATCCTAGGTTGCTCTATCGAGATCCTATAGTCTACGCTAGGATGCTCTGAGTAGGTTTCACGAAAGTTCACATAGAAAAGATCCTTTAAAATCCGGACAGGTAGAGCGGTGTGCTCGTAACATCCTAGGATGCTCTATCGAGATCCAAACAGGTAGAGCGGTTTGCTCGTAACATCCTGGGATGCTCTGAGTAGGTTTTTTGAAGGTCAACATGTAAAAGAACCTATAGTCTGCGCTAGGTTTTGTTGATGCACGTAATCAGTCCTGAGTATTCCACAGTATGGCCATTGATGATGAAGACCTACAGGTGGTGGGCCTACATCCAGTATGAAAAAGGACTGGCTCTGTAGAACTTCCTATGACGAGTAGATTCAGAGATTGATTGAGATAGCAGCAGTAGTGACGATGACGATGACTCGATGACGATTATCCAGTGACGATGATCCAGAGAAGATGACTTGTGCTAGAAGACGTGTGTCAAGAAATACCTTCCTAGTTAAGAGGGAGTGTTGATGTATATGTAACATCGGAATGTATTTCATATATGTATATTGTACTCTTATAGAGATGGTATTATTCCTCTATACGGAAGTGTTTGTATTCCTATAGAGATGTTATTATTCCTCTATACGGAAGTGTCGTCATTTATATTGTAAGTGTCATAACTTATACTTGATGGGTTATTAGACCACCCTATTGGGGATCAGCCATGTGGGTCAAAGGGTTATTAGACCATCCTATTGTGTGTCGGCCCAGTCAGCATTATGTTATGTGGTTAGGTTAAGGCCGAGCTAGTAAAGGTTATTAGGCAAGTCAAGTCAAGTCAAGTATAAATAGAGTGCGGGAGGCACTCTATTTTATCATTCTATTCTCTCTCACACTCTCGGGAGAGTGGCGCACTTGTGGAGGAGGAGAAGCTGCTTCTAGGAGATGTCTATCTCTTATTCTTGGGTTGTATCATTGCTCTATCTATCTCTGAGGAAGTTATTGGGGTTTTTCACCTTTATGGTTTTCCCCAAGTAGACTTTGTGTCTCTTGTGTGCTTGCATTATTGTGTCCATGAATTGATATGATGTAGATATGCTGTACATGTTATTCTCTCAGTTAAGATCCTAGTTCAGATTGAAGTAAATTCTGAAAAATTAACAATATAGATGCTACAAATATTGGTTTGTTTATCCTTTCACATGTACTCATTCGTCCCAAACTGTCAGTAGCGCTTATGCCATTATGTGGTCCTATTTATTGTCGGTATGATTACAAACATAGAATTTCCATGTATAGTATGTGCATGAATGGTTACGCTTCTCGAAACTTTAACAAAAATATCATTTTATATATCAATGGTCATCCACACACTTATGGGAACATTGTAGGGTTCATAAATAGTTCTAGGTGCTCTTTATTTTCTACAAATTGTTCATTTGAGGAACACTCCAACGACCAAGAGTTCTTTATGAAAATGAAAGCGTCTAGATTTGTTGTTGTTCATGCAATAAGTAGTTTGTCTCCTAGTGATTAGTTGTGAATAGACTATAACCTTTGTAGACCACCAATTACTCGTCAAAGAGGCCTTGCATTGAGATTACCGTTAGACATACCCTTGGGGCGTAAGACAACAATCATTGATTAATTGTATTTTTTATTTTATTTTCAATGCGATTAATGTAAATGTATTACTCAATTTGATTTATTTTTTTATAAATTGCTTGTGGTTGGACATTAACTATTTGAAAAAATTCCCATGCTTCTATAATAATTATTTGGAATAATGTTTGAACAAACCAATTGCATTGTACTTAGTAATATTATCGATGTAATGCTCAATATTTTTGAAATCAAGATTCCAATGATGAGTGACCTATCTACCATCTTCTATTGCACCACACTACAATGTCAAATCGAGATAAGCATGCAAAAAATACTTTCCAAATCACCTCTAAGGCTCACGAATTGGCAAGTTTTGAGTTGGATGGTGATGTATGATGGAAAATCACCTTAATGATAGATTTTATAGAGAATAAATATCATGGAGGGAGACTTTGCCAAAAACCTCCAGTATCCAAGTCAATTAGTTTTTACCTTTTCACCAAAAGCAGTAAAAAGTAGTGAGGGCACCTTCTAATCCAGGAATGGAAAGAATTCAGATGGAATCTCATTAAATATTATCCAAAATATCCTAAAGTGCACCCTAGTGACTCAAAAAGGAATGTGCTCCACTAAAAGACAAAAATATGGCCAACTGCATAGTCAACACCTAGAAAATTAATCAGATGACTAATATAATGTATCCTAAGTATGGAATGGGTATGAATGGATTTTTAATATTATAACAGAAAGACCCATTGTAGGAGGACTCCAAAGTGTTCTAGAGAATATCTCCAAAAACCCATCAAGGAGTACCTGAAAGCGCATCAAAGAAGATCATGAAAGGCTAACAATAGAGGTCCTAATTGTGCATCAGAGAAGATAATGAAAAACTCATTGAACGAGATCCTGTAAGAGAGTTGGACCTAACTCTCGATAGAGCACCGAAAGAGATCTTGAAATAACCATTAGAGGAGAATATCAGTAGTGCGTCATATGAGAACCTGATATCACATCAGAGGAGAGTCTGAAAGATGCATTGAAAGATAACCCAATAGTATATCATAGGATATTCTGATAGACGCATTGGACGAGAACCAGATAACATGTCAAAGAATATTTTGAAAGACGCATTTGAGGAGAACCCCGTAGCACATCATAGGAGATTCCAAAAGATGCATTAGACGAGAACCCGATAGCACATTGGAGGAGAATATGAAAGAAGCATTGAAGGTGAACATGATAGAACATTGGAGGAGAGTTTGAAAGGTACATTGGAGGAGAATCCGATAATACATCTATGGAAAATATGAAAGATGCATCGGAGGAGAACTCGATAGAAAATCAAAGAAGAGCCTAAAAGACACATTGGAGGAAAACTCAATAGCACATCAGAGGAGAATATGAAAGATTCATTGGAGGAAAAACCGATAGTGCATTGCAAGAAAATTCAAAAGAAACATCAAAAGTGATCTCAAAAGGATCAATTGGAGTGATCCTGACAAGAGAACTGAACAAGTTCTCTAGAAGAGCATTAGGCGACATCCCCAATAGAGAATTAGACAAAGAATCTGAGAGAAGCATCAATCGAGAACTCTATAGTGCATCATACGTGGATAAAAGGCATTTCATCAGAATTTTTTTTTTTTAAAGCTTGAAAATCCTGAGGGAGCAAGTCTGAAACATAAAATTCGATAGTTTAGATTCTTAGAAGAATTCTAGCTGAGGGTTTTTAGTAGAATCCAACAAGGTGCCATTATTAATAGAGATGCCAAGAAGATCTTGGAACCCTTGCACATGAGAGAAGTGAAGAAGCCTGAGTTGAAAATAAAAGAGTAGAGATCCCTTGAGATATTGCATTAAGGGGGCATGTTTATTAGATGCAAGCATCCCTATATTTTTTAGGGGGTGATAAGGAAGTAATGACGTAGGAATGAAGAGAAGGAAGCTAAAGGCCAAATTCATACATAGAAGAAGGGAGATGACCTATCGAAAGAAGGTGTCGTGGGTCAAAAAATAAGACTCAAACAAATTAGATGAAAGGATAGAAGAGAAGAAGCATAATTTGCAGTGAAAAATGAGGCACAACTCATTGGGTATTTTTCAAAGAATTTTTATTTCCCACCACTAGTTTTCACTGGTAAGAACTTTCATATGTGAGTTATTAAAATAAAGACCATATTGCGTGCAGAATACTTATGGGACATTGTGATTAAAGGGTTTAAAGAACCTTCCTATAAGGAATATGAGAAGAAGAATGCTATTGTAACATTTTCTTTCATTCGATAAGGATTGGATCAGAGCATTCTACCCAAAGTTGAATAAGCAACAAGCGCCAAGGAAGCTTGGATTATTTTGGAAACAGATTACAATGAAAGGGGGAGAATTTTTTTGTAGACTGTTGCCACACTGAAATAATCCTATGTGTGTAAAGCATAGCTACCAAAAAGAAATAAGATGAATACTTTGTGTATGTAGCAGAGCAAGAGCATAATTGAAGGTGAATCTACATCAACAGAAGATAGTGAATCCCACAATGCTCAATCACATGAAAATGATGGTTGCAAAACTACCAATGTAGCAATCCATTCGTTGGTGAATCCAACAATGCCTATTACTTATGAAGAAACTGCTAAAGAAGCAGTATGCCTTAATGAAGTGACTCCAAAAGATGACGAAGATGACCTCTCAGTAGTAGGTTTGAATCATTTGAACCAAAGTATGATGAGACACAACTTTCAAATGAAGGTTGGTTGACTATATTACAACAAAATCAACTCTTTGGTGTGTTTTTTGTAAAAGGAATCCTACTTGAAAAAGAAGACCAAGTGGACGATGTCTTTAATACAGTAGAAAGGCATGAATAAAATGCACATGAAGATGACTTTACAACAATAGTAGTTGAGGAAGATGAACAATTTGAAGATTGGCTTGCCAAGTCCAAAAATAATGAAGATGACAGTCTACATTATGAAATAGAGGCTGATACAACTAAGGTGAAAACAACCATATAGAATTTGCATGTGAAACAACTGAAGAAGCAAAAGAACCAAATGAAGAAGAAGAGAAGGCTAAAGAAGATGTGCCATGGGGCATAATTGATTTTACTAATAGTCCATTTGATTTTGTAGGCATAGAAGTTGAAAAATGTAGGCAAGATGAAGATGTTATAATAGAGGAAGTTGATATGAAGACATATTGTAATCTTTCCTTTGAAGATCCCGTTGAAAATATATTTATGAGATGGAGCCTTGAAAAAATTCAATTTTCTCATCCATTGCTAACTTGTGTTGAAAAACATGAGGATGCCAATATGTCACATGATGGAAACAACAAGTGGGTTTCAAGCATGCCCACACTGTAGAGATTGCAACCCTCGGTATGAAGGGAATTTAGTGTTTGAATGATGATGAAGGTGTCATTGAAGAAAGTATAGATCATTGGTTTTACAACCAGATTTATGGGAAGTGCAATTTTTCACCTCCTAGATTCAAGACGAAGAAATGGTTGAAGCCAAGTAGATGCATAAAGAAGAAAAGGAATCCACAGTTCAAATTCTGGAGCATGAAGAAGAATATGAAAAGAGTTCGGAGCAATAAGTACAGGAAGAAGCTTCATTATCACATATCAACAAAGAAGGTGAAGATGAAGATGCTTGAACAAATTTGTAGGCCTAGCTGAGACATAGACCGGTAGGCATTCACATTTCTGATTTTTTATGTAAGCCTTAGAGGTAGTATGTTTTAACAGTAGTTTGATCATTTGTTTAGTGGCCATAATTAAGGGGACTATTGAAGTGTGCTAATTAATCCCGCTAGTTAGTTGGTTGACAAGTCAAGAAGTGGATAGTCATTCTGAGTCACGAGATTGATAGAGTCAAAATCGATGCATTGAATCTAGACTATTTGGTAGTGTTTTGGGTCCACTTAGATACGATTGTAATCCTTTATATATTATGAGTTTAATGAATAAGAGCAAAAAGAGTGTGATAATTCTCCATAGTTTATGTTGTGTTCAATATTGCCTTTCCTTCTGAAATTTAACATCGTATCGGAGTTGTTCCTTTGAAACTTTAACATGGTATTAGATTTTTTTCTTTAAAACTTTAATAAGCATGGAGAGACTACAATATATCGTATCTTTGATGACAATGCTTTAAGTAGCAACAACTCTCACCTTTCCACTAGTACATCAAAACTTCTCCTCCGTCTTTTCTTAATATAGAATATTTAGTATTCATAGCCTAATTCATATGTACATTCCACCTCCTCTTATTTTATGGAGTTAGTCATACACTTGGATGAAAGAAAGAACAATTTTGAATGAAGTTGGGAGGAACTGATGTAGATAGAGTATAGAGACATCTGAGTCTAGTTTTGATTTGACACATTTCTTTAAGAACCAATTAGCTTATATAATATCTAATATCAAATAAAGCATGTTGAGAATCTCCATGTACTTTAGTTAAACTTAAATTTGACAAGACATTTGAATAATGGTTATTTAAAGACATTTACAAAGTATTGAAAATCAATCTAGTCTTGAGTCTTAAACATTCTCTTATGCTATTTATCTAGGTTATATTCTTGATTATGTTTATTATTTTTCTCTCTACACCTAAATATTATTTTCAAAATTAATTTCTCAATTGCTAGTTTCTTATAGTTAGACTTAAATTTGACTGGATCATTGAAGACATTTGAATAATGGTTATTTAAAGACATTTACAAAGTATTGAAAATCAATCTAGTCTTGAGTCTTAAACATTCTCTTATGCTATTTATCTAGATTATATTCTTATTATGTTTATTATTTTTTTCTTAACACCTAGATATTATTTTCAAAATTAATTTCTCAATCTCTACTTTCAATGCAAAGATTTTTAAACCTCTTCCCCATTATACGTCAAATAAAAAGATTCCCCTCCCGAAAAGAACCCTGTACACAATACAATACGATACGATACGATACGATACGATACGATACGATACGATACAATACAATACAATACAATACTAAACCCCTCTCAACCATGCAACCTATGAATTTTTCTCCATTCGTAAAATGAAACCCTCTACATAATTCAATGAAAATTATGATAAGGAATCCTAACCTCTCTCACCCATCCAACCTATGAATTTCTCCATTGGTGATGACCCAACAAATCAAGAGGAACCTGGGTCAAAGTGGGGCACTCGTTTCATTTAGTGCTCAACACCTTTCTGGGCACTGGTCTTATTTAATGCTCAACATCTTTTCGAGAATGACACATGAATTTATCACATAAAAACTCCTCATTTTGTATTTTTATTTGCTGGTCCTGTGATAAGGATAGATATTTTGTTTTGAAATAGCGATGAAGGAATTTCCAAACTTGATGCTTATTCGTATATACCGGTTGTAAGTTTCACCTTATATGGAGGAAACCATGTAACCGAATCTACAAGTTGAGAGCCTATATTCCATGCTATTGGAAAATGCTGAGACGCATATTAAAAGCAATAGATCACAGTTTGCCTGTTGTTTTCCGTGCCATCTGTAATTAAGATCTAATAATAGAATAAAATGCTATTTGAGATTTTTTTATATATATATAATGTTTTTCCTTATTGGTTATGTCTATGTCAGCTATGTCATGGCCATACCATTTTGTATCTAATACATTCACCTAACATATAGAGGAAAAACAATTAAGATAGAACTAATGGCACAGATTGGACAAATCAGTAGTGGTTGCTCAACTGAAGGTGATATATGGAATGCTCTCTATTGCAATAATATAATTTATTTTGGGCGAAGGCCGCCGTAATCACTTCTCAAGTCGAGACAAATATTTCTGTCTCGCATGAGTAGTGGTTAGAAGTTGCCTCGAAAATATTTGATGACGTATACAAATTTTCTCTAGAAACATGAGCAGCAGAAAGTGGCGTCCCTTCCTGCTTAATTCACCCACATTCTTAATGCGCTGCCATGCATGTTCAATGTTCAATTCTCAATTAGTTACCATGCATACGCACGGGTGTGAAATTATGAATTATACTTACCCACTCATACCAATAATTTATAAGAATTAACCACTCCTACTAATCATTTATATTTTTGATGAATGAAATAAAATAAACACATATTTTAAAACCTTTGTTTATTAATACTATATTCATTACATGTGAAATGCTCACAATAATTTATATAGAAAAAATTAGCGTACATCACTTACTAACAATAATTTATTTTAGTTGAAATTAATAATAGAAATAGGCAATTTATGAACACTCACGTAACCTTGATTAAAAATATAAACTTATTTTAATATACATAATTATTAATAAATAAAAATTAAAATAGTTTATGAAAAAAATCAGAATATAAATATTTACGTTTATAATTGATTAATTGTTTTCCATATTTTATAATCTTTTATCTTTCCATTCTTAGATGCATAGGATTTTTGAATTATGAGATTTCACAATCATAAAAAGTAATTGATGTTTAAATAATGTGTCTAAAATTATTTTTCTCCTTTCCTAATGAGCTAAACATTTTTACATGTGGTTCTCTGTTTCGTAATATCATTTTAATTCAAGTGAAAATTTAAATAGATAGTAAGTAATTTTAAAGAGACCTCTCCGCACGAGGGTTATCACAAATAATTGGAGGTCATGAGTTATGTCTTTTCCCAATTAGGTTGTGAAAATTATAACTAAAGGGTTTATTTTGGGTATCTAGAATAAGGGGAAGTGCTTGGAAAGCATTCTTACTCAATATGAATATTATAATTAATATTTACTTGCACCTCAGTTCATTACATTTTATTTTATCAATAACATCTTCCTATGAGAAATAGTAGCCATCATAGGCTTAAAATGGTCCATGCTAAATATCCTAAGGCTTATCTTAACTAAACTTATGGAATAGAGAAATACATCAAATAATAAATATCTATAACATTAAATAGTATGTCTATACAAAGAATCACTCTAAAGATTGCATAAATCTTAATTTAGATCATCAAAACTATTTTTCCAACATTATAAGTTTAAATAACAAAATGAATATTGTTAATAAAATTGACCATTACACTAACCCAGATACACTTTGGAACAACTAAATATTTGAAATTCATGATAGAAAGAAGATTGAGAATAATTTCATTTTAACTTTTCGAGCCTTCAAAAATATAAGACATAAGACATAGCTTTAACTAGTATTATAATTTCCTTTTTCAAAACTTCATTTCTTTAAAAACAAAACAAAAAAACTTTATAACTTTATCAATGTGAAAAAACCTCATCATTAATTTTTTTATTAATAACTTTTAAATCATTGTAAAAGCTTCATTGCTTACAAACATCTTAATGACTATGAATCTAAAGAATATTCAATCTAATTCATTTTATTTATCCAATAAACATTATTAATTTTAAATAATGGTAAATATTATTATCATTAAATCATATTTTTAAATTAATACAATGTTAAATATTTAATAATAATTTATATAAAAAAAAATATACATTGATTATGGTTAATTCATATCTCATATAATGAGCTTAAGCTTAAACAAATGGTTATTACTAATTATATTATATTAATAGGTATTTGGTTTCAACACTTTTAAATGAAATTTATTTATTTAGGTATACAAATTTATTAGAAATATCTTTTATAAATATTTATAATATTAATTAAATATTTCTACAAAATTTATTTTACAAAAACTTATTACCCTATCATTTCCTATTAGAAATAATAATATAAAAATTGATAAATTGATATATTTAAAATCTCATTATTTTTTCTATATAAATATAATTAATTAATTTAACTTCAAAACTAACCTTACTACTCTCTTCTCTTATGGAATTACTAATAAATGAAAATAAATCGAATGAAGTGAATGACACACGAGAAGTTGGGTCTTTCTGTAGACTAATTACTCTTAAAAAATAAATGTATACTATTATATGACATTATTTGTAAATAACTAAATTAATTAATCGAATGGAGTTGATAATATATAAAAAAATCAATATGTCAATTCATTGACTAGTTACTATCACGGAATTGAGTATATATTAATAGAGATATATAATAAAAAAGCACCACAACAAAAATGTTCAATACATTAACAACAGCGATAATAAATTTTAAATGAGGCATTCATTGAAAAAGATCATCATAATTGAAACCATTATCAATTGAAGACAAATATTAAACCTAAAATAAATACATTCAAAGATTGTACGTGGATGTTATATCGCTTTAGGGCATTTTCTTCTTTCTTATGTTTAAAATTTTACACCAATACAAATGTCACAAATTCATTCAGTTGTTTCCATTATGGAAACCAAATATTTCCCTTTCTCGTTATGGAATGCACTTTTCTCCATCGTTTTATATATATATATATATGTTGAAAGATATATTTATATAAAAAGTATATATATAAATATCAATATTAAGGTGAATTCATCAAAATGAGTATTGATATTGCATTAGGGATGTGTGATTGTGGTACAAGTTAAACTACTCGCTCATTTTGTTGTACTTGTTTGGGTTGAGTTTCTCCTTGATGACTTCGCATCACCTACACATTTTGGTTGGTACCTATTTAGGTCTCTAACAATTCAGGGGTATGGTCACTATTTAGAAGCTAGTTCAATTCAAAATGAATGCATAGAGCATGGTGCATAATATATTTTCAAAGAACAAATAAAAAAAGTTCATTTGAGCTGATAAAAAGGTTATGTATATATATATATATTTTATATGAGTTTTTTTATGTTTTTATAGTTATCTTTATCTTTAGATTAGAGAGAGTAAGAAATGTGTCTTCCTACCATATTCAAAAGAAAGAAGTAAAAGTTTTAACATATAATCCAAATTTGCATGACAATGTTGCAATAACAGCGCGTGACCGTAAAAAAAACATACACGCGCATGCTTTTCTAAACACGCATACGCACTCCTGCTTCGGCAATGCTGATCCTCCACGTTGGTGAGTTGACATGGATAGAAGAAGTGTGTACGCGCTTTTAAAAGTGCACACGTGTGTCTATATATGCATGTCAACAAATGCACACACGTGTTGTTAATTCTTGCACAAAAACATGCACGCACACGTTGTTAACGCGCATGCAAAAAACACGCGTGCGCACTCTTGTTTTTTTATAAAAAAAACACAGTCCGCAGGTTTGTTATTGTGTAACAAACCCACAAGAGAGGGATTGGGGGAGCTTGAGGCACGTGAGCACGTTTGGAGCATCCAACCATCTCCCATTCAACATCAAACTCAACCTCCAACCTCCATTGCTACCAGTGCCTCTAGGTAGGTGCTAAATCATTCCATTTTTTGTTGTTTTTTGTTTTGTTTTTCATTACAATTTTAAATTTAAAAAAAATACAATCAATTAAAATCCAACAAATTTTCATTGTAGAAATTACGCCTAACAAAATGAGAAACACACCACAACCATCAGAGGAAACCAACGAAACTGAACCATCAGGAGATAACATTAACACTGGAATGAACAATGAACCTGATGATAAACCATCTAAAAACCCCGAGGATGAATTACATCAAGATTTAAACCAATTAAGAGTCTTAAGTGATGATTTGAAGAGCACCAGGGAACCCTCTCGAGTTTCCGTGGCTACATCATTGCAAAACTTCATTGAGTATATTAACATTGCCCACAGTGAGATCACTAATCTGAGCCAATATAGGGCTCGAATGACGGAACACTATTCCACCGGGATATCAAAGAACAAATTAAAGACCTCAACATCACAAAAGCACAATTGTACATCAAATTCATAGACCCTAGGACAAGGCAACCTCCAGATGTGAGAAAGAGACAGGTTTGCATGGACTGGTGTAATTACCATCGATGGAGAGATAACTGGAGAAAGAGATGATCTATGGTGTTTAACAGGCCCCCATGCAATAAATTGGAGGTCCCACAGTATTTTCTTAGGAAATTGTGGCTGAGTTTGAGTTAGGCTACAATATCAATTATTTTGACATCATTGAGTTTCAGGGTGTCGGGCTTGGCTCTGCCCAAGATCGCCCTCAAGCCCGCCACAACCCACTCAGAGGATCACCTGCACCCAGGCGATAGCCAAACCCCCCATTGTCCCCACTCTTGTTTCTGCTTATTAGGGATGGTTTTAGTAAACTTATTCTAAAGATAAATCTGATGGATACATTAAGGGGATTAAGATGTCTAGAGAGCTTTCTATATCCCACCTACTATTTGTGGATGGCGTCCTCCTTGCTGGCTCAGATTCCATTAGTGAATGGCAATGTTTCTTAGACAATATTAATATCTTTTGTAGTGCATCTGGTATGAAAGTCAGTGACAGGAAATCCATTCTTTACCAACATAATTTGGTTTCAACTCTAAGATCGTGGACTTACAGAGGATCCTGCCTTATAAGTTTCATATGCTGGTTCACGGCTTCCAGTATTTGGGTTATTTTATGAAACCAAATAACTACAGAGTAAAAGATTGGTCCTAGTGATTTAAGATATTCGAAGCTAGAATACAATACTGGGCAAATAGACTTCTATCTGTTGGTGGACACCTTATCTTGGTCAAAGTTGTGCTCACCAACATCCCTATATACTGGTTATCATTATTCAAAGCCCCCAGCTCGGTGATGCATCGCATTAAGAAACTTTGTTCTAACTTCTTGTGGTTTGGAGGGAAGAGTCATAAAGGGTTGATTATGGATAAATGGGAGCATATTACTACCCCTGTAGACTGTGGTGGATGGGGACTAAAGAATATGGAGGTATTCGGTAAGGCCCTTCATCTTAAAATCCTATGGCGGGGAGTTTTTGGATCTTCCTTATGGTCCCAAGTTTTAAGAGTAAAATATATCAGACAAGATCTTATGATGTGGCTCCGGAATCCTATAAAAAAGTTTGGAATTCATCTGTCATCTAGAGAGGTTTTATGAATGTATTTAGTTGGATGAGGAATGACTTGTTTTGGCAAGTTGGAATGGGTCGTCTTGACTAGGTGGGTGTTGATCCAATACTGGGTTTGGATGAGGATTTCTCCTTATCTTTGGAAATCTTAGATTTTTTAAAGGATAGGGATTTTTCCACTCTGGATAGAATGAGGAATTACATCTCTTTGAATGGCTCTTCCTATTGGATTAAAGGAGCCGACATGGGGCTCACAAGTCGTTTTGAAAGGGAATGGGACAACTATTTCACATGATTGGAGTTGGTGGGCTGTCGGCTCTCTCAGCATAGGGATATTTTGAAGTGGGAAGGTAATCCTATCTCGGGCGAAATCACTACTAAGTCTGCTTATAATGTTATTATTAAATTCAAGAATTTTAGTCCTCAACAGTGGTGGTTCAAGAAATTGTGGTGATGGAAGATACCTATTAAAATCAAGTGCTTCGGTTGGTTTGCACTCATGGGAAAGCTTAAAACCTAGGATGCATTAACCAGATTGGGTTGGTCTGGCCCCAATAGGTGCTCGTTGTGTAAGGAGGATGTAGAATCCACATATCACCTCCTTGTTGCTTGTAAATTCACTCGTGAGATACGGTCAAAGGTATGTATTGCACTAGATATCTCCTCCTTGTGGGGTATTGAGTATTTTGATCTTAATTTCCTTCAGTGGTTCATAACTTGGAAGGAACACCCTCTGTTGTCGGTCTTCATCTCTTGGGTCATCTGGCATACCAGGAATAGAGTTGTCTTTGAGGAGTTGGTTTCTTTAGCTCAGTATGTGATAGAACAAGTCCTCTCTACCTACAAGTCCATTTTCCAAGGAAAAAAGCCACAGGTGATCAAACATATCGGTGCTTTTGCTCCACAATACAATTGCCCTGCAATTTTCTTTGACGGAGTTGCTGAAAATGGCATTATTGCTGCTGGAGGTGCTATTTTCGTAAATGATTCTCATTTCTTTTCACTGAGACTAAATTGTGGAAATGGGACAAATATGAAATTAGAACTACTAGCTTTGTGGGTTGTTCTGAAAGTGGCCTATATGTTTGGAATTGATGATTTGAAGATATTTGGGGACTCCCGGGTCACCATCAAATGGGCATAGGGTGCTTATAATCTCTAAGTGTCAAAAAAGCAATTAAACTCTTCAAGAATATCTCCTTCGAGCACATTTACAGGTAGCACAATTCATTGGCTGACAAACTCTCGAAGCTGGCTTTATGTGGGGCTTTTGGTATACTTATCTAGGAAGAGACACTAATCTCGTAGGTCTTGAATCATGGATCGTTTAATAACTTTGAGTAACTGTAATTACTAAAGATGTTCCCTGCTCTATTTTTTTAGTTTTTAAGATCTTTTTTGTCATTTTGGATTTGGCTGACCTCCTATGTGCTGATCAATAAATCCTTATTTTGTCTTTTCTGGACTAAGAATTATGAGCATGACTCTCTGTCCTACTATCTGTCATATGATGACATGAACTTTCATGTACGTTTTGGTTCGAATGAATAACATTAGTATGCTTTTTTCTGTTGGAAAAAAGTATCCCCTCTAAAAAAACCCTCTAAATAATACACTACAACACAAAATTATAATGAGAAGTCCAAACCCCTCTCAACCATCCAAACTATGAATTTCTCCATTTGTAAAATGAAACCCTCTAGATAATACAATACAAAATTATAATGAAGAATCTAAACCCCTCTCACCCATCCAACCTATTAATTTCTGCATTGGTAATCACCCGACAAATCCCACATAGCTTACGTGATGACTTATGGTATCAAGAAGAACCTGGGTCAAAGTGGGGCACTCGCCTCATTTATTATAATGGATGCTGATCAACATCTTTCCGAGAAATTATAGCGATGAATGAATTTCCAAGCTTGATGCCTATGCATATATACTGGTTCTAATTTTTACCTTATTTGGAATAAACTATGTAACCGAATCTACAACTTGATGTAGAGATGGCATTCTACAATTACAAACTATGTAACCGAATCTACAACTTGATGTAGAGATGGCATTCTACAATTACTTAGTACCAATTTAAATTTTCATTTAAACTAGAATTATACTCTAAGGAATAGAACCATTGGTTGTAAAGCTTACTACGATCTCCAAAATAAATGTTAAAATGTTGAATTCACTAGAAAAAAGGAGAAAAATAATTTTCAACACACTATTTAAATTTCAATTGCTTTTTGCTTTTTATAGTTGTGAAATCTCATAAACACCTCATAACTTCGATTATTAAATTAATTTCAATTCTCCATACCTCATTCCCTTTATTGAAATTAAATGTACTTTCATAAAGTTTAAAGTCATGATTATATATTTAAATCATAAACATACATTACAGAATGCCCAAAGTAAGGTGGGATGCTAATGCTTTTAGAATGAAAAGTAGTTATGATGGCTTAAAATAGTCTAAACTATATATTCTTATTCTAAGGCTTATTTTAAATACTGGAAATAAGGTTAGATGTTAATGTTTTTAGAATAAAAAGTAATTATTATGGATTTAAAATAGTCTAAGCTATATATTCTAAGGCTTATTTTAAATACTCATCCATGAGATGTAGAATAGTCGGTGGTGGGTGATAGTTAAGACACCCCTAAGTGGAAAGGTCATCGGTTCAAAACGCCACGGATACTAAAATCCAACCATGCTAAGGGTTGGTGCAGTCCAGGCCGGTGCGATCCCTGAGTGATTTTGTCAGCTTAAATGCCCTGGTTCATGGTCTCTCAGCCAATGATGAACCCTGCTAGTTAGGGGGTACTACCACTTGCCAACAAAAGAAAAGCTTATTTTAAATACTGAAATAGAGGAAGACACCAAATGATCAATATTTACAATATTAAATCTTACAATGTCCATATGAAGTAGAAACACTACAAACATTGCATAAATCCTAATTTAGATCATAAAAACTATTTTTCCAACATTATGAACTTAAACAACAAAATGATTCATAAATACTATTAATAAAATTGATCATTGATCATTGCACTAATCCAAAAACACCTTGAAAAAATTAAATATTTAAAATTCATGATAAAAAAAATTGAAATGAAAACCATTTCATTTTAATTTTTCCTACCTTTAATAATATAAAATATAGCTTTATTTAGTTTTATAATTTAATAATGCAATCCGAAAATGACATTAAATCTAAAGTAAATTCACTAGAATTTATTTTATTTATTTAATAATTCTTAATCTTAAACCATGATAAGCATTATTATTATAAAACCATCTTCTTAAATTAATACAATATTAAATCCTTAATAATAATAATAATATAAAAATATATATACATTAATTATAGTTAATTCAACTCTTATAAAGTTGAAGAGTCCCAGAGAAGCTTAGTCAAATCATTCTTATTAATATTATTAAATAAATATTTGATATAAATATTCCTAAATAAAATTAACTTATAATTATAAATTTATTAAAAATATTTTTCATAAATATAAAAATATCTATTAAGTTTTTTTACAAAATATGTTTTAATAAACTTATTAACATATTAATAATATAAAAATTAAACTTTTAAAATTATAATTATATATAAGCTTTTCCTGTATCATTCAATCATTTATTTTCATAAATAAATAAATACATAAGATAAGTAAATATTCTTAATTTTGAATAATTAATTAGTTATATATATATATATATATATAATAATAATAACACTACTCTATTTAATATTCATTATAAATCAAAGTATTAACAACACTACTGTATTTGATATTCATTATAAATCAAAATTATATATAGAGTTTCGGTTATATTCAATTTCAACAAGACTGTTTGTAACAACCACACTGAAGTCGAAACAAAAGATATATAAATATATCAATCATGTCTTTTCATCGACTCGTTACTATCAAAGGAATTGAGTTTTATTAATAGAGATATATAATATTAAAAGCACCGCAACAAAAATGTTCAATACATTAACAACAGCGATAATAAATTTTAAACGAGGCACTCTAGCATTATTATAATTGAATGAGATCACCATAATTGAAACTATTGTCAATTGGACAAATATAAAACCCAAAAAAATACATTCAAAGATTGTACGTTGATTTTATATTGCTTGAGTGCATTCTATTCTTTGTTATGTTTATAATTTTACACCACTACAAATGTCACAATTCATTCAGTTGCTTCCATTATGGACACCAAATCTTTCCCTTTCTCGTTTTGGAATGCACTTTTCTCCATCGTTTTATATTGAAATTAATTAAAATTTTAATATAGATATTCATTTACTATATGGATATTTTTTAATTATTTTTTAAAGATATATTTATATAAATATATCAATAAATATCAATAATAAGGTGAATTCATCAAATGAGTATTGATATTGTTTTACAAATTGTTTGGGGATAAATGGGTATTGATGTTGTGTTACATTGGGAATGTGTGATTGTGGTACTAGTGTAATAGGTATGTTCACTATTTAGATGCTAGTTAAATTCACTATCTTCTAAAAAATTGTTTTTTATTTTATATTTGTAAAATAAATTATAATTATAAAATGAATGCATAATGCATAATAGATTTTCAAAGAATAATTAAAAAATTTCATTTGAGTTGAAAAAATGTTATATATATATATATATATATATATGAGTTTTTTTTATGTCTCAAGAGTCATTTTTATGAAAACTTGCACATAAATTTGATTCCAAAAAATAATTATCATAGCCGTGCAAAGCTCGAAAAGTTTCATTTATCCATGTGTTATGTTTTGTTTCGAAACACATTAATTTGAAATTGTGTAACAATAACTAATAAAGTATATATGAAGATTACCCTTGATTTTTAATTGTCATGGATATTCCATTGGAACAATTTGTCACAACAGATCTTGCAAATTTCTGTGAACTTTTAGTTATGCATTGTTCACTAAAGATTTAAGAATCATCATTGTTAGCTTAATTTTACATAATGAAAAAATAAATTGAAATTGAAAGGAAAATAACTAGAGAAAAATAACACATCCACACAAATAACATAAGATATACCCTAGGAAAACCCAACCAAAAGTGAGGACTATCCTTCGTCTTTTCTTCTCCAACATGCAATGCAAATACAAAGAAAGTTGCACTTTCTATGGAGTTACTTATGATCACACTGTGGCATGTATGGTTACTACATGATCTCCTACTTCCTCTGTTAAGCTCTAATATACACTCCTTGGCTCTTGCTCAACTATGGAATTTTACAATAATACCATAATATTGGAACTCCTTCTTCTTCTAGTGCCCTAGTATTTAACAATGAACCCCAATTTCATTAAATTTAGACTTCCCAGTGAGAATTTGGACTTACATGTTCTAAAAGTGTGACTATCGGTTTTCCATCATGTGATTATTGGTTTTTATAAGTGCGATTATCGGATTCCAGAAATGCAATCATCGGTTTTTGGAAGTGTGATGTTTGGTTTCCAAAAGTATGATTAATGGTTTTTTAAAGTGTCATTATCGACTTCCAGTAGTGTGAATATTGGTTTATGATGTTGTGATGATGAATAATATTTCCAAAATTTTCATTATCATTTTAAAATATTACTCATAATAAATGTAATTACTCTCATTATTGGATTAGTGAGTTCAACATGTCTTTTTTAATATTCGCATAATTAATTCCTTTACAATGCCGAAAGTATCTTTTATAGTGAGAAATGACACATGCTCTTTCCTCTCACCACTAAGTTTCCTAAATTTTAATGCCATTCACATGAATTACTAAATTGTGAGAAAGGGCTTGTGCTCTTTCTCCTCAATATTTCTTGGTTTACTATGGACAAAACTATATGAATGATGAAATAATAAATGTGGCTTAACAATATTAAAAATCCAATTTAGACTAGGAATGAGTCTAGATTTAATGAAATGGGGGTTCATATCTCATTCTCCATTGACAATTAAAGCATATTAAAAAAAATTCCTAGTATGGAAATAGTATATTGGACAGAAATATGATGAAATAAAAACCCATATCTCATTTTCCATTGATAAATAAAGCATATTACAAATTGTTTGCCTAGTATGGCAATAGTAATTCAGACAGATATTACATTTCACATCGAGCGGAATAGGCTTGTTATATTTCTTCAAACATAGCAAGAATGCCGCGTTTATCATCACACAGATTTGATTCTCACTTCTTGTTGATATATATTAATGGCCATGTGTCCCTTTTCTCTTATTTTACCTTCTCTTCCCTTGCATCAGCTCATAATTTCCAAGCCCATATTATACTATACACGCTAATGATATCATCTTTCTCTCGTCCAACTGTCCACTCTTTAGTTTTTTTATCCCAACGTGCATATCCTCCATTGGGTTTCCACCATTGTACTAAAACCTGGTGTGTCTCCATATCATCCATGTCTGTGTATACATCACCTAATTCCCTCCCCAACCATATTGGATTACTATCACTTGGTCGTACAATGAGCATATGACCTTTCTTCACATCTTTTCTTGGATCAAATTCTTATGTGGCCTTGTTGCAGGAAGGACCCACATATATTTCGTTTTTCGTAAGGACTATTTGACCCAAGTAATCCTCCATGAGATAAGGTGGTTGTTGAATATCATTGTTGTTGTTTGATTCTTGTCTTGTATTAGGCCAAAAAGAACCTCTTGGACTCCTGATTAACTAATGGTACATCTAAAGCCCCGAAAACATTTTTCTAGTATGTTATCTTCGGAAGCCAGAAATATTCCCTTCCATCTTCCATTGCTGCACTAAAATGAGAAACATATGACTTTATTCCTTTCTTCAAATATTCAATGTTTTTTAGAGTTTTGAATGGGGACAATGAAGGTTTCCCCATAGGCAACTCTGACTTGCCGTCGACCCTATTTTTCCATATATTTATGCAATGAGACCAATGTTCATCTCTAATAGTTTCCTTATATTGCATTACAGGGGTGCCATCAACCATACTGAATTTGAAGTATTGGGGGGATTTGATACCCACAATCTTCTGACATCCATCTAGTAGGTGCTTTCCCATGAAGGCCTTAAAGTCATAACCACCTTGATCAAGTATGGAGTTAAATTACAATCATATTGGATTGTTCTATAGTTATCCATGATTTGTGGTGGTGATAGTATATCTTGTCTCTTTAGTTGAGCCATCAAACTCCCATATGTTCCATCTATATCTTCATGAGTGTGGCAAATTGGAAGGAAGGTTACATATACAGTTGTAAAAATACTCTTTGTTGTGAGCATGGATGCAAAAGAAAAGAGGTAACGATTCTTGTTCTTGCCTCCACAATTGTCGAGCTACAAGAATAAAACCGGTGGAAGTTTGTTAAAGGAAGCAATTGCCATTAATAAATCTTGCATGAACTCATTTTTATATTCTTAGCACTTTCCATAGGATTCATTTTGTAGAAGTGCATCATGCAATGGATGCATTGAACACCCTTACGCAAGCATAAAGATATGGATGATACAGTGTAGTTCGAACCACCATCTAGATATGGGAGCCCAAAGTGACCAAAAATCCCATCCCTTTGCCCATCGGTAAGCATGCCAGTTAGATGAAGTGGGATATTACAAGCAGTGGTAACCGACTTTGGAAACCTTCTCATCCTTGGTATGGATGTCTTCATCTTGTCCATATTGTCATGAACAATACTCAAGACTTATCTTGGGTTGCGCTCTGATTCCAATTGATGTGCATACTAAATTGCGCGACAGCTGGTAATGTAATCATTGTGAAATTTATGGACTTGGTGCCAATATTTTATCATCATTGGGTTTGTCGTGCCTTTGAGTTTTTGTAAAATGTCACAACACTCATCACATTGTGCAAAGTAGATGTTCTTTGTTATTGAAGCCTCTAGGAAATGCCTACCCCATATATTGCTAAAGTTGGATTGTGACACTGGAGGAAGCATAAGCTTGGAAAGGTCATCATTGCACTTCTGAAGAACTGTTTTCTATGTATAATTCGCATGTAATAATCTGAGAGGCATCCTCGTTCCATTTGGATGCATTGATCGGGCCTGGTGGGGTGCTATATCTGAATTTTTGTTAACCATGTTTCTTAGACTAGCTATTGTTATTGTTGCTAAAGTATTAGGCCTTGGATTTACTAAACCGTGGTTTACATTTACTGACCTTCTTTCACCATTTACAAATTTCCTCTTATAGTCAAAGAAGGTGGATCTTGGTATACAAAAAGATAAATACCATGCATTTTGACAAAGCTTGATGCCATCAAATTTCATGTAAATCAAGCTCCTTTTATTTGTGTTGTCACTCCTATTTATAACTGCATTTGATTCCAATGATTTGAGCACAAATTCCCTTCTTTCATTCCCACCATTGGGTTTAATCACGTTCCAACCATTAGCTAAGGATCCATTGGGTATTTTAGAGATGCATTCATCTTTACAACATCTTTTATTTCTTAATCGCTTGAGGAAGCGATGTGCATCCTCATCTTCACTGGAACTTGTTTTCATTGCACATCCATGAGATGAATTTGGCCTTGGGCATTTGTGGTGACTGTATGGTCTGGTTGTCACTACTTAGCTGTAAGAGAATTAATTGATACCAATGGGATATTCAAACTATGGAAGAGGATCTTCCACTGCACTCCACATATTCACTTCTACCTACAGTGAAATTCATTTAAACTTCAAGTCTAATATAGCACCACTAAGGTTCACCAACTAGTTAATGGGCCACCTTATAAAAGAACCTTCTGATAGACTGAAGTGGTTGAAATTATTTGTGAACCTTTTATATGTATGAATACCAAAATGAATACCATATAACCTGGATAGTTGTACCACTTCTCCTTCAAGCACATTTGTAATAGTCCCCTTGGAAACATACTTATTCTCAAATGAGCATATATGAGTTAGATTCACTGATATTCCTTTAAACTTCAAGTTATGATCTTCAATGTGGGAAGAGGATGATCGTTTTGATTGGTGTATACCTTGAACTTGCAATAAAGTTCCAATTTTTTAGTCTAACATTTTATCTATTGGCAAAGATATTATATTCATAGGTTGGACTAAGCGCGAGCACTTGTTGCAATGTAATAGAACTCTTACAACCATTACACCAAAATTGCATAATCCCATCATCTCTCCTTGAATATTGTGGTCCTCAAGCACATTTGAGATAAAACCCAAGGCTATGTGCTCCTCTGTATTTGAACATATATGCTTAAGTATGACATGGTGTGCAAGGAATTCATTCCTTTCTTTGGGATCAATATTCACATAATATTCTTGCTCCCCCATATGTTCACACTCTGACGTAGAAACCTCCCCTGAAGTTGTTTCATCATCTGAAGCACTGTTATGATTTGCATCACCGTGATTCTTTGAATCACTAGCCACTGAATCACCCATCGAACCCAGATCTGTTTGAGGTACCAAGAATTCACCATGTGTAAATAATTGCACAATTGGCCAAGAAACAAAGTACATTCCACAACGCGTGTCTTCTAGTGTCTTAAGTTCTTCAGTAGGACTGGATAATGGAACCTCTCTATTTAGAACATTTTCAACATTGACAACAAAGCAGTCGGATATGATTTTGTTACAATGTAGCAGATTCCTACTTGGGTAGACTTTTCCTTTTTCAACCTTTGAATTTCTCCAGAACAAGTCTACCTCTTCTCCATCCACGAATGTTGCAGACCTCATTATTGACAATCTGCAATTCAAGTAATTCATTATTTGAATTATATATTTAAACCTTGAAAATAATTTGTATTGATGCATATTTTTAGTAACAAAATGAAGGGATAAAAAAATGAAGTCATCACTGCCGGTCAAGTTTAAAAAAAATCCCCATGCAAATGAAATTTAAAATAAAAAATATAGTTTTGTAGGTTAATCTGTTGAGCATTAGAAACTCTTTATGTGTTAGGAATTAGGAACTGGGTACTATGAAGAAGTAATAGCACTAAAAAATTTAAGTAACCTCGAAACAACTCTCGTCAGCTTGACATAAGCATGGATTCCAAATTTCAACAGTGAACACCTCATAAAAAATTCCATGTCAACCAAGAGTTGGTGTGCTATATTATCTTACATCTTGATATGACATGTTGATCGTGTTATATTATATTTGATATATAAATATTTGTAATCCTTGAAATAATACCATGTTAATAAGATGAGGATTTTATATATATACTATGTAATGCTTTAATAATACACCATATACAGTATGCTTCCATGATTTCCAATGTAAAGAGAAAAAATATATATGGAGACCATGCAAAAGTTATATATAGACTACTACGCAATGAAAAGTAATTTAATTGCATTTAATCCAATGATAACCGTGACATTGCATGACATACCTATCAAGCAACACTACACAACCGATTTAGTGCTTACCCCGTCTGTTATACGAGTTGTGGTTTCTGCACCCGCATAGGAAAATCCGCAGAAAAACTGTCATCCTTTAGGCACTTTACCTTCATACCATTAAATGTACATCCCTCCCAAAGATTACACATGATCAAACATTTAATATCCTTTCACGATCTCACATGTGCAACAAATCCAATTCCCAATGTTCTAGAAACGACAGTCATCATGAATAAATAGTGCTACTGCTAATTTACTTAAATAAACGACCAAAATTATTCAGCATGGAACATCATTTAATGCTAAGGCGGTAACACTGCTAGCCATTGGATCTCAAGAAAATTCCACTCCGTAGGGTGGCATTTAATGAGAAAGTTGGCTGCATATACACCATTGGATGCAACAACATCCAACTGTGTATATGTAACCACTGGAACATTAAATGCAACCCTACAAGGTGCCTATTAATCGCATTCATTCAGTGGTTAAATTTGGAATTTGAAATAAGATTTTTCTTATTTTATATTTTTGTTCTTCAACTCAATATTAATAGCTCGATGTCTAAGGCACCTCGTTCGTTTCATTGTTTTTACCAGATGTGGAAGGAAGCTTAACATATATCTCCTCCCAGTAAAAATGGAGAGGAAATCCCTCTGCTAGCCTCGGCAGAAGGATTGATATTCTCAGACACCAGTGCAATAACTAGGTTTGAAGGTGATCCAGAATGGGGATAAATCTACCAGATATTCTCCATAGAATATTTTCCCCCACATGACAATGATTTGTACATGTATCAGAACATATAGAAGAGTTGTGTGCATGCCATTGCAGCAAGGCTGACATTGATGCCATTCAAATTGAATGATGTATCTAGGTGGTTATTCAACCACGCTGATCCGCAAAATGGAGTGGTCGTAGAAACATAAGGATGGGTATTCGCCTCGCTTAGGAATGGATCATTCTAGTGGATATATAATCTAAAGAAACCTAAGGTATTATTGGACCACGTATTCATCGAAAATTTTATGAGTAAGCACCCAAGTCCTTTCGAACTCATCAAGGACTAGTGGGGTGAGGAACGTCCCTTCAGAGAGAGGTCCAATAATAAGTATACAATACAATATTTTTGGAGGCCATATAGGTTACTAATGGAAATACTATGTCGCTTGTATGGCCTTGAACATTCTACACACTTCCTATTGGATTGGGCACCCTTGGTGCATCATGTGACAAAAACCGGAGAAGTTTTCAACTAGGAAAACATTCTGTCCAACAACCTATTTGAAACCCTTAAATATGAAAGAAAGGTACCTAGCAGTTGAAAGTTTCATATGATTGCTTTTCTATTTGATGCTATTTTTTCTTCCAATGCATTTCCGTCCACTAACTGGAACTAGAAGGAATATTTCTTTCCCGTTCATGTTTATTGTAAAGATATGTGGCTGTCCTATTATAAACCCCATTTGTACAATATTTGCAACCATTTTTTCACACCCCTGTATTTTTTTATTTTTAGAAAACCCATACCAAGGCTAACTGACGAATCCATGGAAGCCTTGTCACAAATTGGTGAATGGTATTGCTTGGAGTTGTTTACCTACATTCGAGTCTTCGATGTGAATGAGTCCCCCCATTTATTACCAATGTATGTTCTTGACCGATTTCTCTCCTGTGAAATTGCTTACCAAACTGTCATAAATGGCGTCATAGCCAATTTGTCCCGCATGAGTAAGAAATGTTGGCCTAAATTCCCCATTCACATAGGCTCCTTCACCTTAGCTAATTCTCAACACTCTTGTAAGGAGGCGACTCTATTGGAAGAGATAAAACTTGGCTTTGTGAAACCGAAAGGGCATGACCCTAGGAGGGTATTTGAAGCACATTTCAAGTCGTTATCATTACATTATAACTACATACATGAGGAAGACCTTGGAGAAACTATGTTTCAAGGGCCTAGTTCATTTTATGAAGTTTTTGAGAAAATCCCAAAATGATTGTGGAGGACACTACACGACCGAAAGTTATCCCTTCAGGATACTGTCAGAACTGAGAGAAGAATTTCCTTCCCAGTTGAGACGGAAAAAGAAATGATGAATAAGAACTAAGATAGAATAAAGAGAGAGGAAAGGGTAAACAAATTTTATGATGAACAGGAAAAGTTGTGGCAGCTTCAAACACAAATTTTATCCCAGGGAGAAGACTTGAAAAATGAAGCCAATAAAAAATCTCAACAGGATGCTTTGCGGGCGGAAGAGGCTGAAGCTAAAAAAAATGCAGATGTAGAATTCCAAAAGGTTGCGGAGGATGAACGCCACGAAGCAGAGGAAGAACGCACCAAGGCCACAGTTGCAGAAGAAGAAGAATGAAAAAGAAAAAAAAAGAGATCTGGCAAGAAGCGAAGGAAGAGAAAAAACGGAAAGAAGAGGATGACAAAGAAAAATCAAGGATTTGAATCCTCCATGAATAACAGCTAAAAAAATAGGAGGAAAACTGCAAGGCCGATGAGGAAAGAAAAAGAAGGGAAGAAAAATAATTGCAAAAAATTGGACAATAGCGAAAGAACAATTAGTTTGTCTTGCAAACGTCCCCCATTAATCCAGGAACTCCACTGGCTATGAGATCTAGAGGGTGCCTTCAACCCATGGATGTAGATACTACAGTCGCCTCCTTGGGATATTATTTTCTTGATTTAGAAAGCAAGAGTATTTCAAAAGGGTTGTCTAAGAGACAAAGGAACAATGTAAATACTTGTAGCGTCACAATGTTTGACATGGAAGGAAAGGAACTGGGTGAAATTGTATCTGACACTGCCTCCTTGATTGGAGTATTGGAAAATGTCAATGTGTCTTCGACTAGAGACCTGATCAAACAGGTGAAACAACGTAATTAACAGACATAGCAATAGAAGTAGTTGTATGAACAGATGAAGGACCATTTCGATGAAGTTCATCATGAGTCGGTCGTGGAATAGGAATAGCTGAAAGAAGCCCATGAGAATGATTTGGCTCTATTGAAAGCAGAACATGAGGAGCGCATTGTTGATGTAATTGTAGCTTCAGAATGTATTTCACCCATGTATATTGTACTCCTATAGAGATGGTATTATTCCTCTATACAGAAGTGCCATCATTTGTATTGACAAGTGTCACAAGTGTCGCAACTTGCATGTGATGGGTTATTAGATCACCAAGTGTGGGGTCGGCCCTGATTAGTGTAACCATGGGTTATTAGACTGAGTTAGACAAGTCGGCCCTGCTAGGTTATTAGGCAGGTCAGGTCATGTATAAATAGAGTGCGGGAGGCACTCTATTTGGTCATCTCATTATTCACTTCTACAATAATCAGAAAGTGGCGCACAAGTGAGGAAGGAGAAGCAGCTGCTATGAGGACTATCTTTGTGTACTTTGGGTGTATCATTGCTCTTTCTATCTCTGGGGAAGTTGTGGGGTTTTTTCACCTTTATGGTTTTACCCAGTGAAACTCTGTGTGTCTATTGTCTCATGTGATTGCTTGGTGTGATTGATATGCATTGTTATGACTTGATATGTTGTACATGTTATTCTCTCAGTAAAGATCCTAGAGTATATTGAATTAAATGCTCAAAAATTAACATGGTATCAGAGCTAACCTCAGAAGAAGACACTATGCAGTTGCGGAAACTAGGGTTTCCTGTTTATTGGGTTTCTCTCCACAGATCTTGAAAGGCAGTAGGGTATTTTGACTCTCCTCATTAAGGCGCATCTTTCTGTCCAATCAGAATTCAATTCTAGGCACTTTCATTTTTGGCCCTAAAAATTAGGGTTTCCACAAAAATAGGAATTTCTAAAATCTAAGGACATAGCTGGAAGCTCCTTGGAAAAATCGAAGTTTAGAGCTTTGGATCGAGATTTTTGGTTGGGTGAAGCTCTGGGAAACTCAAACCCTAATTTAGGGTCCTCCTAGTGAATTCGAGAGATTGAAAATCATTTCTAAAGGGTGAAACTTTGCATCTTTCAAATTATGAATACACCAGGATGATCAGCTCATCAAGGCACATCTTTCTATCCTTTCAAAAAGTTGAAATTCACATTTTGAATTTTTAGGGTTTCTCTGACAAACCCTGATCCAGCACCAGATCTAGATTTTTGCAAATCAAGTGGTAAGACCTAAATCTTTTATTTCCATTTGAGTTTCTCATTAAAATTTCTCACCACACGAAGCTTGAGCATAGGCTTGAAGGGGATGATAACTTCTGAGCATGGAAGTATAGGATTGGGTTAATCCTGGAAGAAAATGAATTGGACACTTACATAAGTGAAGAGGTCTCTGTCCCAGAGGGAGAAGAGGCTAAGGCCTTACATAAGAAGAACTTGGTCAAGGCAAAGAGGATAATTGCTTATTCTATCAAAGACCATCTCATACCACATGTGTCATCTCTAAAGACACCCAAGGAGATGTTTGATTCCCTAACCAAGCTATTTGAAGGGAAGAACATAAATCAGAAGATGACTCCGCGGAACCAATTGAAAGGGGTAAAGCTTCATAATGGAGAGACCATTCAATCTTATTCTTCTAAGGTCTCTCAGATCAAGGAAGAACTTGAAGTTGTGGATGAAGTAGTGGACAATGGTGAAGTTGTCATGACCACATTGAATGGCCTACCTAGGTCATGGGACTCCTTCATCCAAGGAATCTGTGCAAGAAGTAAGTTGATCTCATTGAGTAGACTATGGGAGGAATGCTCACAAGAAGAATCAAGGCTTGTGGCCCGAGAAGAAAAGATGGGGAATTAAGATCAAGCTCTCACAGCACACACCAAGGGAAGCATGTTTAAGAGGGAGAGATCTCATAACAAGAAACATTCTCACCCTCATCATAAGAAGAAAGTTCTCTCTCATGTTTGATGTTTTGATTGTAATGAAATAGGATACTTTGCTTCAAATTGTCCCAAGAAGAAGAAAGACAACAACAACAAATTCAACAAGAAGAAGAGGTACAATAAGAAGAGATTTCATGCTCATGTTGCTTAGGATGATGAACCTCCCAAGAAGAAGGCTAGGGAAGAAAGTGATACTTCATCAAGAGAAGATGAATATGTTCTAATCTCTGCTCTCACATGTACTATCTCTCATGGATGTAATGATTGGCTTATTGATAGTGGGGCTTCCAAACAAATGACTAGGTTTAAAGAATCTTTTGCAAATCTATCTGAACATGAGTCACCCCATAAGGTGAAACTTGGGGATGACTATCAATATCCTATCAAAGGAAGTGGTGAAGCCTCCTACAACCTAGAATATGGGAAGTCTTTGAAAATGAAAGATGTTCTATATGTACCTGGGCTCAAGAAGAACCTACTCTCCATATCTGCATTGGATGCAAAAGGCGTGAGGGTTGCATTTGTAGATGGCCAAGTCCTAATGTGGCCAAAGGGTAAAACTATAGATGATGCAGTAGTGATTGGAGAGCAAGAGGGAGGATTGTACAAATTGAAGGGACAACCTAAACATGCCATGGTACATGAATCCATGGAGCCAAGTGAACTTTGGCATAGAAGGCTTGCACATGTGCACTATAGAGAACTACCAATTGCAAGTAAAGTTGTAGAGGGTCTTCCTGAAATCAAGACAAAGCATGAAGGTGTTTGCAAAGGATGTGTAAAAGGAAAGAACATTAAGAAGGCATTTCCAAGCAGTGAAAGCAAAGCTAAAGGGACCTTGGAAATTATCCACTCCGATGTATGCAGTCCGATGTCATCTAGTTCTCTGAGTGGGTATGTATACTATGTCTCCTTCATTAATGATTTCTCTAGGAAGACTTGGGTTTATTTATTGAAGAACAAAGATGAAGTGTTTGATAAGTTCAAGGAATTCAAAGCCTTGATGGAAAATCAAACTGATAAGAAGATCAAGACTTTCAGATCCGACAATGGCGGAGAGTTCACTTCAGGTGATTTCAAGAAGTTATGCAGTGATTCAGGGATTAAGAGGGAGTTGACTGCTCCATACAATCCAGAATAGAATGGAGTTGCAGAAAGGAAGAATAGAACAATCATGGAAGCAGCACGGGCAATGCTGCATGACTAGGATCTTCCTATGCATCTTTGGGAAGAAGTAGCTAGGACAGCTGTATATGTACAGAACATAACACCTCACAAGATATTGGACAACAAGACACTAAAAGAGGTCTTCTCTGGTAAGAAACCTGAAGTCAGCCATCTCAGAATATTTGGTTGTCCAGTATACACACATGTTCCAAAGGAAAAGAGGGCAAAGCTAGATACTTCAGGAAAAAAGGGCATCTTTGTGGGGTACAGTGAAAGCTCGAAGGCTTACAGAATATACTTTCCAGGGTTCAAGAAGATTGATGTCAGTAGGGATGTAACATTTGATGAAAAATCAGCTTTTATCAAATCAAGGAAGACACCTGTTGAAGATCATGAAGAACCAAAGGAAAATAGATTCCAAGACACCACCATGACTGAATCAATTCCAGAAGCAGATTGTGAAGTTGAAGATCCACAAGAACTTGTAGATCCATCCCGTGAGAAGAACTCTCACAAGAGAAAACCTGCATGGGCTAGAGAGCTCATTCAATATGCAGAAAGAAATGCCATCCCAAAATAAGAACATAGAGAAAGGAAGAGGACTGGATCACATACCAGTTATGTTGCCCTAATCTGTGATATTATGAACAAAGAACCTTCCAGTTATGAAGAAGCAACAGAAAAGAAATAATGGAAGGATGCCATGGTCGAGGAATACCAGTCGATCATGAGGAATGATGTTTGGGATGTAGTCCCAAGACCTGAAGGGAATTCAGTTGTGACCTCCAAATGGATCTACAAGATCAAGCATGCTGTAGATGGTAGCATAGAAAAGTACAAAGTGAGATTTGTAGCTCGTGGCTTCTCTCAGAAAGAGGGAATAGACTATGAAGAGACTTTTGCTCCTGTAGCCAGGTACACTTCCATCAGATTGGTACTTTCCCTGGCTGCAGTGATGAAATGGAAGATACACTAGATGGATGGCAAGACAACCTTGTTGAATGGTGTAGTCGAAGAGGAAATGTATGTGGAGCAGCCACTCGGGTTTGAGACACATGACAGAGGGACTTATGTGTGCAAACTGAAGAAAGCCCTGTATAAACAGGAACCCATGACTTGGTATGGTAGGATAGACAGCTTTCTATCCAGTTTGGGCTTTACTAAGAGTAATGCAGATTCCAACCTTTACTACAAGGTTGAGGAAGGCAATCCTGTGATACTACTTTTGTATGTGGATGACCTGTTTGTAACAGGTGAAGATGGATTGATTGCCAATACCAAGAGGAAGCTTGCTACTGAGTTCGAGATTGTTGCTTGGTTTTTCAACCAAGCATGTGCAAGGATGCACCTACTAACTTGTAGTAGCAGTCTTCAAATTGAAATCAAATACAACTATAAATTATTCTGAATCTAACATGTGCATATAACAATAAACTTGAAAAGAATTAAAAACAAGAACAAAAAACGAAATAAAAAATGACTTTTGTATTGCAATACCTCAAAGGGTGAGGATGTTTGGTGTTAAGCAGCTCCAAGGTTGAGATGCTCTAGGCTCCAATGGTCTCTTCTCCAAGATTACTACAATGGTCAAAGAACTAAAGAGAAATTTTGACAGCATGAGGATAGGATGATGGATGGATGGAAAGTGAGGAGACCTTATCACCTTTTTATAGTTTTTGGTGATGGGGAATACCATTGTGGTTTTGAGGAAACCAATGGTATTGACCAACATGGTTTAGGTACATTTTTCTCTCTTTTTCCTTTTTTAAATATTTTTATTCCCTTTTAATATTTTTGGGAATTCTGGACCCTTTTTGAGGGTTTTTTATGTTTTTTGAGGAAAAATATATATATTGAGGGGAAAAAAGGGTGTATTATGGTCTTTTTGGTGACCTTTTGATGGCTTTAGAGGCTCAAATGATGGAAAAGTGGACAAAAGGATCATGTGAATAAGGGAATCATCTAGTGAGCACTTTTTAGGTGTTAACAGATTGCCCCCTTATGTGTGAGGGTAGGAGCTCATCGTATGGCCGATAGACATCATAGTTCTTTTGTGTTTTTTTCGGGGTTTGGAGTAGAGAAGAGACCGGTTGGAGACTGGATCAATGGCCCCTTGGAAGTTGCAAAAACAAAAAATATTACATGGCCTCAATATGAATGAGGAATAATCTCTGATAATGGACGAGGTGAGCATACCCATGTTCATATCAAGACATATACATAACAATTAGTCCCAAGAAGGGGGACCTGAATAATACATAAAAAATATGATGGTACATCATAATGGTCCAAAGGGGACACTAGTTTGGGATGTACTCATGATCATAACATGACTGATCTCAATAACTGATACACTGGAAATGCAACAACCGTTCCAAATAAGGTTTCAGGAGGGTTGATGAACTGCTAAAACTAAAGGTGTCCAACATCTGTAGGGACTCAACAACTGTGAGTCAACTCTGAGGAGTATATGTAACTGTATACTTGAGGGAGTATAAAACTGGGGTACATCTGAATACTGTCGCCATGCGCAACCTGGATATCTATAGGAAAATGCAATTGGTTGTTTCCATACGTAGACTCTCAAATGTGGAAGAGTTAGGTGGTATCCAGGGTCTTCAAAAAATATTTGAAAGGACCGATACCCTATGAGAGTATCAACAATGCAATCAAGGTGTTGAAGTCGAGCATGTGGGAAACAATCATTTCGAGAGGCACTGAGGACTCTTCTTGAAATGATTCATAGGCACTCGTCAGAAATGGTGATGAATCCAAGGCATAGGGACTTATAGGTCTATCCTCTGGAATAACTTTGGTTGGCGTCGATAGAGGGAGACCGGCAACTATCAAGGCAATGATGTTTCCTTGATAGGAGTGCGAGGTGTAGAACCGAAGTTGGATAGTACTGATGGTAGGACTGACATACTGTGGGGGTGGGAAATAACTGGGGTCATAGAGTGGGTGGACTCAAACTTCCTTTGTTCATAGCATGATGACATGGTTGACTTGGCAGCATAGAAAACTGACTTGTAGGTGTGGGGATCATAGCTTTAAGGACTGAAGGGTATGTATTGTTGGGGGGGACAAGCTGACGGATGCTGTAGAGGGACTCTAAGGGTGACATACTGCAGAATACTCTGATCAAAGGTGACCAAAGTGGGGAAGCTTCCATATGAGTAGACATGATCTGTTGTGGCGCTGAGAAGCACTATTGGGTCCTTCTTCGTAGTTTTAATGAGCTCCAAGAAGGGATAAAAGTGTGCTCTGAAATGGTACTATCTTGTGGATTTTGTGAGCCCAGGACTGTTCATGCTCATGTGTGCTTTCATTTTTAAGGAGTCTGAAAACGATAAGAAGACTCTGCAGTCTTGGTGGAGTGCCGTCCTGTGGATTTATACGAGCCTATGATGGTGATTGCTCATGGTCGCTTTCATTTTTAGAGATGTTGAAAGCGGTAAGTGGACTCCATTGGTTCTCTTTTTCGTAAGTTAGTCTCCAAGGCCTGAAAAAGCATAAACTAATGCAAATGGAGAACTCTTATAGCCGATGTGACTAGAGTATTCCTTTTTCGTACTTAGTCTACAAGGTATGGAAAAGGGTTAAACTTATACCAGGTAGATGCCCTTTCCGATACGTTTAGCGAGCATGAAAGGAAGCAAGGTTGCTCGAGGATCTTTTCATTGTTTTAGGAGTCAGAAAATAGCTTAACAGAAACTCCCTAAGTGTGTTTTTTGTAAAGGAATTGCTCGGCCTGAAAAAGGGATAAAATTATACCGAACAAAAAGGTATTGATGAGAGTGAGACATGGTCTCAAGCATCGTCATGAGTGTGGAAAATTGAATTCGGTGACATAAAAATCATCAAAAACAGACGGCGGTTGATGTGGCATGCAAATTGAGTTGACAAGGGGGCATGTAAAAGATGCCCAAAAAATCTATGCGTGAGAGCGAGAAATGATCTCAAGCATCATCATGAGCATGGAAAACTGAATGCGTCGATATAAAACTCATCAAAAACAAACGACAGTCGATGTGGCACGCAAATCGAGGTGACGAGGGGCATCAAAAAAATGCCCAAAAAATCTGGAGGTGAGAGCGAGAAATGATCTCAAGCATCATCATGAGCGCAGAAAACTGAATCCATCGATATAAAACTCGTCAAAAACGGACGACGACCGATGTGGTACACAAATCGAGGTGATAAGGGCATGGAAAAAAAATGCCTGAAAAATCTAGAGGTGAGAGCAAGAAATGATCTCAAGCATCATCACGAGCACGGAAAACTGAATCCATCGATATAAAACTTGTCAAAAATGGATAACAATTGATGTGGCACGCAAATCGAGGCAATGAGGGTCATGAAAAGATGCCCAAAAAATGGACCTGGTGGAATCAGGAAAAGGAATGGACTATCATGAAGTTCTCGCTGTGCTGATTCCAACGGTACCAATGGTTTGAAAAATGGACGTCGTATGAACCGAAATCACTATTGGAAAAATGGTCAAATTTCTATAAATAGGGTGTGGGCCCAATGTGACATGTATCATTGTTACGTGTGAGTTTCACAGAGCGTTTGAGTGAGGTCAGAGCTCTTTCTCGTTTTGTGGGAGATTCGACCGTTGGAATTTCATTTTGCGAGTTTCAAGTAAGCCTATGTGCCTTATCCTTTTCAATTATGTCATTTTTGGTTAGCGGTGGGCCCCCGAAGGACATGGAATTCCACGTTGGCATTCCAACGTGGAATATTGCGGGTTTCGCATCATTTTCTGTGAAGAACATCATGGGTTTCAGCTCGAAACTGGCGATGTTCATCGCGGGTTTGGGGCCGACAGTCGCAATGTTCATCGCGACTATCGCGTTGACAGTCGCGATGTTCATCACAACTGTGGGGCCGATACCCGCGATGCTCACCGTGGGTTCGCGGCTGATACCCGCAATGATTATCGCGGCTTTTGATGGAAAAGCCACGATGATCATCACGGCTAAAGGCCAGAAAGCCGTAATGGAATTTTTGAAAATTTTTTGTGTTTCTAAAATTTTTTCCTTATTCTTTGGCAAGATGTTGAGGAGACCGCTAGTATCATGGTGGGAGCGAGAGATGGATGTGGATTTAATGGTGCGGATTTGGACTAACTAGGGTGTCCGGCAGGCTTTAGCTGCAGGAGGGCTCCTAAAGTTCACTCAGATTCCACCCATTCATTCAGTCAGAGAGCTGTTGAACAAATTGGTGGGTTTCTGGGTTCCGGCAGAGGCTGCTTTCATTATGGGGGGTGAGAGGTTATAGATCACCCTTTCTGACGTTTATTTTCTTACTGGGTTGCCCTGCTTAGGGGAAGTAGGGGATCTGTTGCTAAGGATCCTGACTGGTTTAGATATTGAGGATCTTTTGGAGAGATTCTGTGTGCCGGGGGCTATTGCGCAGAACAACGCATTGAGTCTGAGATCTCTGAGGGAGTGGGAGATGCGGGCGGTTGGGGCCTATGTTTTGCGTGTGTTGGGTGCCGCGGTGCCACATCGTTTGTCTAGGGGGAAAACGATGATGGTAGATTCTGTGTTGAGAGGGACCTACTATGCGTGGGGTCAGATGTTTCTAGCCTGTGTCTGGCGAGATCTCGATAAGGTCAATCAGGATGGGGGGGAGTTTTGCTATGCCTCCTTCCTGTGTTGTTTTTTCTTCGAGCGGGTGCCGACCTTGCGGCCGCATGTGCCAGTTCGAGAGGGGTTGGTTAGTGAGTCGCGGATGGTGCGATGGGGGCAGATGATGCCCAAGGTGGTGGTGGTATCCGGGGGTTCTTTTCAGAGGACATGTATGAGTAGTGGGAACAGATCCCCCTGCTTACTGATGACTATCCATATGCTGGCATGGATTATCGAGGAGATCCGGAGATGCCTCAAGCTCAGGGGCAGGCCTGGGGTTTGGATGGTATGTCTTTATTTTTGGTTCTCTACTACATCATGTGTTTGGATTATGAGTATAGTTAGAGATATTTATATGATATTGATTTGGTTCACTTGTGTGATTGTGCAGATGTTGGTTTGGTACCACCGACTGATCATGTGGGCCGTAGGCGATGAGCGATGGTGGTGGTTCCTCCACCTATAGCGATACTGCCGCCACGTGCTCGAGGGGTTGTATGCCCTCGAGATGATGCAGTTGAGGGTGTCTGAGAGACTCTGGACGTGATCATAGCGGGAGCGCCAGAGGAGGGGTGATGGAACTTGGACTAGGACATCATCGAGTGTTGTTTCAATGCTCCTCGTGAGTGGCGTTCTATCCTGCTTAGAGCAGTAGTGGTGATGGCCGAGAGGAGGGCTCGGGATCAGGAGGATCCATAGGAGCCAGCGGAGGAAGGGCCAGAGGATCCTGGGGATCGTGATGACTAGTTGATTGTGTATTTGCCCCCAAATGCTGATGAGCATATGGGGATGTACGTTTTGTATGGCTTATGTATTTTTGCATATTGGGTGCTGAGGGCACCTATGACATGTTGACTATATGATTATATATATATATATATATATGTTTTGGTATATAGTCGTGTATGAACATGGATGCATTTGTTGTCTATTTGTTTGCCCGTGAAGGCACATGTTATGCATGTGGATGCAATATTTTAATTTTGTATATGCCCGTGGAGGTACATGTTATGTACATGGATGCACTTTTTAATTTTGTATATGCCCGTGGATGCACTATTTTAATTTTTTATATGCCCGTGGAGGCACATGTTATGCACGTGGATGCACTATTTTAATTTTTTATATGCCCGTGGAGGCACATGTTATGCACGTGGATGCACATTTTTTATTTACTACATGGATTGATTGGTGTGCCAATCAAGAATATTGTTTGCCATATGGTTTGCTACACTGTTGAGATTACTTGGGACATGTGTGAATGAAATGGACTCAAATTGTCGAATCATTTGTTTAGTGCGCAGGAATTTTCTAAATAGACAGGGATCGCATACCTGGTAATCATTATTGAGTTGGGAAACAATGAGCTTGGAGTCCAAGAAAATGCTAAGGCGACTTATGTTCATTTGGAGAGCAGCAGCCAGGAGACCGATCACAGCGTCATACTCAGCTTGGTTTTTTGTGGCGGCACCTATGCACACTCCGTCGATGTGGACCAACTCATGTGAAGGGGAATATATTACCCAAGCTGCGGAGGCGAGATTGGCAGACCAACGGATTGCACCATCAACGAAGCCAACGTAGCAAACTGGAACAGGATCCATCTGTGGTCATGCAGGAAAAACAAATTTTTAGGTTTTTGTATTTTTTGTGAAAAACAAAAATAAGACTATACAATTGTGGACTATGGTGTCCATCAGATTTTCTATGGGTAAAACTGTTTGAGGTACAACCCATTACGTGGGTTGCGTAGGGTGTTGCCTTCTGAGTCAGTCAGAATATATGCTCCTTGTCCGAGGCAGGTGTGTACAATATATGGGCCTTGCCACATGGACACAAACTTTCCTTTTCCCGTTTTGTCATGAGCTTGATCATAGGCAAGTACGAGGTCGCCTTCACTAAATACTTGTGGGTGAACATGTTTATCATAGTGAATTTTAGATCTGTTCTTGGCGGCTTCGATTGTTTGGAGAGCTGCGCGGCTATCTTCGTCAGCCTGCTCTAAAAGAAGCAAGCATTCTTCAATCATTGATGTATCGGGGAGAAGTTCTATGGACATTTATAATGTTGGTATCTGGCATTCAATGGGGAGGACAGATTCCACGCCATGAACTAGATGAAATGGGGTGAAGCTGGTGGCGGTCTTGGTCGACGTGCGGTAAGCCCATAATGCAGGGAAAATCATCTGATGCCAATTGGATCTATGTTTGTCGATGGTGCATTGGAGGATATTCTTCAAAATTTTGTTAACAGCTTCGACTTGGTCGTTCGCTTGGGGGTAGTAGGCAGAGGAGAAATGGTGTTCAAACTTAAGGAGTGTGGACAATTCTCTCCAAATGGAGTCTTGGAAATGAGAACCGTGGTATGAGACGAGTTGTTTTGGTACTCTGAAATGAGCAATAACATGGTTGAGGAAAAAGCGGGTTGCAGTGTCAGCTTTGCAATTGTAGGTAGGCATGGCCTCCGCCCATTTGGTAAAGTAATCAATAGCCACAATAATGTGTTTGTGACCACCGGCTGAGGTGGGATTGCAATCCATGAAGTCAATGGCCCATTTACAAAATGGTCTCGTGGTGATGACCGGATGAAGGGGGTCGGGTGGGGTTCTTGCCTTTGGGGCAAAGAGCTGACAGTTTTGGCAGTGTTTGACTGCTGTGATATAATTAGTGAATAATGATGGCCAAAATAACCTGCACGGATTACCTTTTGGGTAGTGGCCATTCCTGAAAAATGGCCACCACAGGCACCGTTATGACAGTCGTTCAGGACTTGTTCTGCTTCATCTTGGGAAAGGCATCGTCGTAAGATTGTGTCGACACCATGTCGATAGAGGACATCATCCAAGAGGAGACAACGGGGGCCGTGGTGACGGATGCAACAACGTCCGTCGTGGTCGACATTCGGTCAAAACTTCTGTGTGCGAAGGTATACCAAAATGTCGCCATACCAAGGGTCGTCCGACGAGATGATGAACAAATGTTCATCGATCATATCAGTATGGATAGTTGGCGATGACGACGATGATGGTAGGTCCGTGATGAGTTGAGTGAGTGCTAAAGCTTTAGTTCTCTTCGGGGTTTTAAAAGTTAGGTCATATTCTTGTAAGATGATCACCCAGTTGGCAACATGGCCTTGTAGAAGGCGACGATTCAAGAGATAGACCATTGGATTGGTATTGGCCACAACCATGGTGTGGCTGAGGAGAATGTAATGTCACAGCTTTTGTACTGAAAAGATGACGACGAGGGCCATCTTCTCTTCATGTGTATAGTGGAGGGGTGGACCTAACAAGGTCTGGCTCACATAGTAGATGACATGCTCTTGGTGAGCAGAGTCTTCTTGGACAAGGACTCGAGAGAGGGCGTGATCTGACGCCAAAACGTAAAGGGTAAAGTCTTTTGTGAAATCTGGTGGAGAAATCAAAGGGGTGCTTGTAAGTGCTTTCTTAAGGTCCGTGAAGGCTCCTTCTGCTTGGTCGTCCCATACAAAGTGGGTGTGAAGATGTAGGAAACAGAGGAAACCATGTACTGTGGTGGCATAGTTTGGGACAAAACGACGAAGGAAGTTGGATTTCCCCTGGAGGCTTTGCAGCTATCGTAATGTATGTGGTGAGGGAAGGTCCACTATGGCTTGAACATTTAGGGGGTCAGCGGTGATCCCTTTCTCTAAAATGACAAACCCCAGCAGGCAGCCTGGTGTAATGCAAAATACATATTTAAGTGGGTTCAAGCGGATTTTGTATTTGTGGCAACGCAAGAAAACTTGTCGAAGATCTTCTAAGTGGTCAAATCGTTTCTTGGATCGGGCAGTGAGGTCGTCTAGATAAAATTTAATGATTGTATACAGATCATGAAAGCAATAAGTCATGGCTCATTGGAAAGTGGCTCCTGCATTCTTGAGACCGAAAGGCATGACGCGATAGGCGAAGGTGCCCCATGGGGTGGTAAAAGCGGTCTTGTATTGATCTTCTTTACGGATTTTGATTTGGTTATATATGGAGAAACCATCCATAAAAGAGAGTACCTCATGCCCCGCACACTCATCAATTAGTTGGTCGATAAATGGTGTGGGGAAGTTGTCTTTGGGACAAGCTAGGTTGAGGTCTTGGAAGTCAGTACATATGCGAATGGTGCTGACTTTCTTATTAACGGGTACTGGATTTGAAACCCAGGTGGTATATGCAATCGGGTATATGAAACCTGCTGTTCGTAGCTTCTCGATTTCTGCTTTAATGGCTCGAAGCTTGGATGGGTGAATGGGACGTTGTTTCTGGCGAACCGGTGATACATTGGGCCAAGTGTCTATGTGATGTTCTACAATGGTAGGATCAAGACCAGGCATCTCGATATAAGACCAAGCGAAGACATCTCGAAAATCTTGGAAGAGTTTCTTATAAGCTTGGGTTTCTTTCTCAGTGCAAGATGCACCCAAAGAGATAAGCTCAGGCTTTCCGGGGGTGGTGGAGATATCGATTTTTATAATGGGTGAAATGTTAGCCATGCTACCTTCCTCGAAGGCTTCTAGGGCAGGTATTAGATCTTTGAACCAATCAAGCTTAGTTGGTAAGAAGTCTTTGGACTTAACAGATAGTTGGTTTGCCGCGGTGGATGTTGATGCCTCAGGGAGGAAGTATGATCGATGGTGCATATCATCCCAAGGGTAATTCGGTGCGGTGAGTGTTTCTAGAATCTCCTCATCAGTGCGAAAGTAGTCGGTCCATAAATTCAGTGGCTCGGGTTTATAGGTAGTTGAAATCATGTAAATGGTATTGATTTCTTCTGAATGGGAAGATTCTGGAGGGAATATTTCTTCAACAAGTGGTGGGGATATCTCTAAGTTGGCATTATTCATCTCGTATAGTGTTACTCTATAATCTGGGAGATCAGGGCAGTGATGTGAATAATGGCCATAGATTCTGCATATTGCACAAGGGTGGTTTGTGCATAATGACTTATCTCAAGGTTGAGATGGTAATTCTAATTTGACCATTGGAACATTGATGTCATCATCCAAAATATTCATGTGTTCTTGAAGTGTTGGTAGTTGTGGACACAGATGGGTGGCGTGACCAATATCGTCACATAAGTAGAACTTAGGGAGTACATGGGTTGGGGGATTCTTGGCTACTTTGGGAGTCATTGGGGGGGTGCGAGTTGTGGGTGTAATATTGTAGGTTTGTGGACCTCTGCCCCCAATGTCGCAGGATTGAGGGGGGACATAACTAGATGTCAATGTAGTGCCCCCTGCTGGAATTGATTGGTTTTGGGGGTTGGGACCACCAGGTGGTGGGCGATTTTGGGGGTTTGGTATGCCAGGTGGTGGATGGTTCGACATATTCATAGGTTGTACTGATTATAGGACAATGGTTGGAGTCGGTGGAGGAGCTAGGGCAGGTAAGTACCATATAGGTATTCCTAATGTTAAAGCTGGAAGGTTAAGTGTAGCCATTACTGGCGTACTGACAACTCCTGAAAACGGGAACAAGAATGGGATTGTGTGAATCGGTGTTGTTCCGATATGACTAGGCACAATGGGTGCTTATGGCAATGGTTGAGGTTGTTGAGGATGTTGTTGTTCATTGTGCGATAAGGTGCACAAATCGGATACTACAATTACCTGGAGAGGAGGTGGGATTGACGAGAAAGTGGTGGTCAAGGGGGTATCTGAATATATCCCGGGTCTGACTGAGGAGACGAATGCTATGGGTGCACTAAGAACAGGTTGTTCGATCATGGGAAGAACATTTTTTGGCGCTGTAGGGGCATTGGGGTCATAGTATGTAATCTAGTCGACTTTGATCAGGCATCCTTCATGGGGGAACATCATGATGCGGAAAACTAAAGAAGCGACAGCTTTCATTTTATACATGTAGCTGCATCCCAGAAGGAGATTGTAATCAAGTTGGGTGTTAATGACCTCTATATCTATGAGAACTAGTTTGCCCCCAAGTTGTATGGGTACGTTCACTAACAAGCCTTGAGGTTGAGCTACATGGCCGTCGTAAGATCTTAGCACAGTAGTTGATGGTTGGAGAGGTGGGGATCCAAGTTTCTGCCATACGTAAGTGGACATAACGCAGGTGGAGGCCCCTTCATCGATTATGCATCGATGAACGATGAGGTTGCGAATGGAGATGGAAACTTGAAAATCTAGAGATGCAGGCATGCAAGTTTCAGCTTGTTCTAAGTTGAAATCCATTATGTTAGAGTCGTTAGGATCTATGGCACCGATGGTGGATAACAACAACTTTCTCTGTGCAGGACAATTCTTCAAGATTTCGAGAGCGGACATAGCAGTGGGGGATTGAGCTAAATCCTCTACAATGTTATAGTTGGAAGCTGCACGAGCGTTCGGGTTATTGTTAATCCCTCTCAAAGGGAAACGAGGTGCTTTGGGGACCCCGTCCATTAGCATAGTGGGTATGCGAAGTGGTTGATCTGTTGGGGGAGTACTCGACAATGGGTCGGTAGGTGTGGCCTCAGGGGAGGACCCATATTGGTTTCGATGGGTTTGAAAATTGACATCACTAGATAACATCATAAGCAAATGGTGAGTGTTGGACTCTGCATGCTAGTAGTCAGCTGCTGCGTAAGTGATTTGCTGCTGTGTTAGAGCGGATCCTTGAGGGGGATCATTTGGATGAGTGTTTACCATACCTTGGTTAGGTAAGGGATTTTCCAATACCATGGGTTGTTGCTAAGGAGGGGGTGCTAGATGTGCAGCATGTCCTTGTCGTTGGGCATCATCAGTCCAGAGTTGATGTGCTTGATCTAAATGGGGACAATTATGTGTGTAATGGCCGTAGACTCCACATATGGAACATGGATGGTTTGTTCTCAAGTTATTATTTTTGGCTTGTTTCGGTGGACGATCAGGGTTTTGGTTGGGGGGAGCAGCGTTATTGTTATTTGGGGGATTAGGTGGTGGTCAACCTTGGTTATGTTGCTGGTTATTTCCGCGGTTACGTCCTCTTACACAGTTTTGTTGACCTCCTTGGTGACACTGATTGTTCTGGTTTGGAGGTTGGTTTTGCTGTGCGTAAACATGCCCTTGGGCAATAGGTGGGTTTTGAGGTCGTGCAGGCTCTGGAGCAGGTTGCGGTGGGTAGTAAATAGGAGGGTTCTGTGGTGGCCCTAGTGTTGGTTGTTGTTGTGGGTAACCTTGAGCTGCTGGAAGTGTTGGAGCAAGAGGTGCTGCCTGCGGAGGATAATAAGCCAGTTGGGCTTGTGATTGGACCGAAGTCTAGTGGGACATTTGGTTATAATATGGAGCTGGCGCATAAGCTGGTGGTGCATGCCCATAACATTGTGGTGGACATGAAGGTCCATGGATGTGATGGGTGTGTGTTATGGGAGCATATGAAGTTGTAGCCCCAGAATTGGATGAAGCCCTAGAAAGGTCTAGGGTGTTGTTTGTACTCGTCATGGTAAAAGGTTTGTTTTTCGCCGTAACCTGGCCGATAATACCGTTGGCGGCATGGGATGCCCCTAGTGCATCGTGGTAGGATGGATCGCCGCACGGGGCATCAGGTAAAATAGTGTATAGATATCCTGACTGGGCATATATGAGGTCGAATTGTTGAGCTTTTAAGATAGCTTCTTCTTCTTACTGGGGTCGTTCGAAAGCTACATCTTTAGCTATGAAGGATAGGAGTGATTTGAGAAACCAATCCAAAAAGATAAGGTCGTCCAGTTTTATCTTGCAGAGGCTACGACACTTACGCCACTCATGGATATGATCGGTGATGTGGGTAGCCATGTTCTGTCTACAAGACAAAAGTATTTCAACTCTTGCATCATAGCATACAGGTAGTTGAAAAAACAGGAGGAAAGTTGAGGCAAGGGACGTAAATGTTTTGTGGGTCCCATGTGGTTGCTCAATGTACCACTTGGCTGCAGAGCCAGTGAACGTTCTTTGTAAAAGTCTCAGTCTAATGGAATCATCTACTATGGAGTTAGAGGAACACCATAGGTGAAATGACATGATTTGGTTCTGGGGATCTTCCCCGGCTTTTCCTTCAAACTTGGGGATGTCTGAGGGAAGCTTTGTGGGCATGGGTGGCCACATAGGGTTGTGTCTAATAGGATCGTTGGTTAACTTGGCTAGGACTAGTAAGTTCAGATTAGCCATGTATGGTAGACTAGAAGATGGGTGTGGCATAGTGATTGGGACATAACTGTTAATGGTAGCATTATGTAGTGGTCCAGTGGCCCCTAAGGGTATGCTAGGTATGGAAGGGATGTGTCCTCCAACTGATGTGGTGTGGGAAGGGTTGGTGCTCCCAAGTGCAACATGGGTTGCAGAGGTGTTAGGAATAGTGCCAGGAATTCCTGGGATCTGGGTTGTGGTAATGAGAGGGGGTGTGACCCCTATGTTGGGCATACCCATAACAGGTGGTGGTCCTGTGTTGGGCATACCTAAAGGGGGAATGGCCCCTATATTAGGCATGCCTAAGGGGATTTTGGTTACCATGGGTGGTACAGTAGTAGTAGGGTTTGTTGATGTATCTCCAATAGCACTGGTGAAAAGGGGGTCGTATTGTGATCCAACCATGAGGTTGGTTGGTGGTGTCTCAGTAGGGTGTTCGGATTCAGCCTCAGAATTAGATGTGAAATGAGGCGCATCAGAATCGGATGACTATGTTCTATGCCGATGACATGTTGAGTCAAGGGATAAGGCTCTATGTCTGTGACGTGTAGAGTCAAGGGTACCGAACTGAGGGGGTTCACCCTGAAAATGGTGGGATCGTCTTAAATTCTCAATGGTGAGAAATGTATAAAAAATGTCAGTAGATGGTGGTGATGTAAAAAAAACTCAAAACCCTAGTGCAACAATGTGTGCAAGAGGGAAGTGAAAAAATAATGGCTCTCAGGCCAGCAACCAACCTCAAAAACACTTATTATAACAGCTATGCTATAATAAGTGGAGGGATTCAAAAAAGTTGTCAGAATACCAAAAGTGAAACAGTTCCTAGAATAAATTGGTGCTCACTAGACCAAAGGTGGTATTGCATCATGAAAAAACCTAACTAGAAGTATTGTGAGTTGACAAACTATATCCTCTGCAAGGTGACGAAATCCAAGTCAGACAATATAAAGTGTAGAATCAACGGCTAGATATCCCCCTACCGAGGGACACCGGGTAGACAATCCTAAAAAATGGCAACTAGGATACCTCGTTCATGACAAGTTTGGTTGGGTGAATCTGCAATTTGGTTGTATTGCCGTTGTACCCCCATACGGATGTACGCCAAGAAATTTGAAAGGTATCCTTCAGTTACTGAATGGATTGCGATATTCCACTCAGGCTTCTGGAACTAGTCTGGCTACTTCAGCCCTCCTAAGGGAGGGGCCTTCCCGATAAATTCGTTGATAACCATGTCAAAATTATAGGGGATTTTTGGGACCCTAAAAGACAACTACTATGTATCAGATGTAAATAATTGAGGGGTGTTATTGGCACACCTATCCCCTCAATTCTACCTAGCTACAAGATTCTTTAAGTGTTCCCCAAGTGGGTTTAAAGTGTTGGTTGAGTTTAGGTAGATTTTAAGGCTCAGTTAATTAAAAATGTGGCAGATTGGGTGCACGTGTGATTATTTAACTGAAAATGATTTGCCTTGCTTGGGCGATTGATTACAAATGAAAAAAAAGACGCTTCCAATTGTAAAAAATAAAGGCGTTTTCTGAAATGTAAATGCTTTAAAAAACAATTAAAAAATGATGGACTTTTGAAATAATTTTAAAGGAAAGCAAATAACATGAAAACTTGAAGAAATAAATGGATTTCTTCAAAATTGCTGGGGAAAACTATTGATCAAATTTAAAGTGAAACCTATGATCTAAAAATAGTGTTGAAAATCTTTCTTTCACTTACTGAAAATTTTTAAAATGATTTTTTAATGGAGCATATGTAATAGAAAACGATTCACTATGGCTGTAATAATGCAAAAAAAATAATACTAGAACATAGGCTAAATGGGAAAAAAATACAGCAAAATTTTTTCTAAAAAATTGGCCGAATTCAAAATAACAGCATTGCGGGTTTTAGGGCAAAAGCCGCGATGTGCATCGCGGGTTTGGGCCGCAAAGTCACGATGCGCAGCATGGAAAACTACCGCGAAGCCACGATGTGGAGCGCGGAAAATGACCGCGAATCCACGATGTGCAGCACAGAAAATGACCGCGAAGCCACGATGTGCGGTGTGGAAAAACACCGCGAAGCCGCGGCGCGCCGCGTGGAAAAAGGCCGCGAGGTCGCGATGAGACGCGCGACTGTCGGGAAAAAATTCGCGATGCGAAAAATGAAAAACAGATCATCGAAAACGAAACGGAAAAGTGAAATTTCGGTTAGTTAGAGGCTGCAAAAATGGCCAACAAATAGAGCAACAATGAATATGTTGTCTAGGATGGCAAATCTACTAGATTAAATGGAAAAAACAAGTAAAAAACTAATATCTAAAGAAAAAATTTAAAGCTCGAAAGCCAGCGGAGTCGCCAAAAAAGTATTGCTTGGTTTTTCAACCAAGCATGTGCAAGGATGCACCTACTAACTTGTAGTAGCAGTCTTCAAATTGAAATCAAATACAACTATAAATTAATCTGAATCTAACATGTGCATATAACAATAAACTTGAAAATATTTAAGAGCAAGAACAAGAAATGAAATAAAAAATGACTTTTGTATTGCAATACCTCAAAGGGTGAGGATGTTTGGTGTTGAGAAGCTCCAAGGTTGAGATGCTCCAGGCTCCAATGGTCTCTTCTCCAAGATTGCTACAATGGTCAAAGAACTCAAGAGAGATTTTGACAGGATGAGGATAGGATGATGGATGGATGGAAAGTGAGGAGCCCCTATCACCTTTTTATAGTTTTTGGTGATGGGGAATAACATTGTGGTTTTGAGGAAACCAATGGTATTGACGAACATGGTTTAGGTACCTTTTTCCCTCTTTTTTCTTTTTTGAATATTTTGAATATTTTTATTCCCTTTTAATATTTTTGAGAATTTTGGACCCTTTTTTAGGGTTTTTTATGTTTTTTGAGGAAAAATATATATTTTGAGAGGAAAAAAGGGTGTATTATGGTCTTTTTGGTGACCTTTTGATGGCTTGAGAGGCTCAAATGATGGAAACGTGGACAAAAGGGTCATGTGAATAAGGGAATGAGATAGTGAGCACTTTTTGGGTGTTAACAGAGATGAAGGACTTGGGGATGATGCACTATTTTCTAGGCATGGAGGTGTGGCAGAGTGTAGATGGAATCTTCCTTGGATAAGGGAAGTATGCAGTAGAGATCCTGAAGAGGTTCGGGATGATGGATTGCAAGGCCATGGCCACACCTATGGCATCGAACCTGAAGCTTCTGTGTGATGCTTCATCTGATCCGGTTGATGTCACTGTGTATCGTCAGATGATTGGGTCCTTGATGTACTTGACAAACACTAGACCAGATATTTGCTTTGTGGTGAACACATTGAGCCAATTCCTGATGGATCCCAAAGGTGTTCACCTAGTTGCTGTAAAGCATATTCTGAGGTACCTGAAGGGTACAATTGATTATGGGCTCAAGTATGATGCGAATCAAAATTTTAACCTACAAGGTTATGCTGATTCGGACTGGGCAGGTAATGCTGCAGATAGGAAGAGCACATCTGGGTGCTGCTTCAGTATGGGATCAAGTGTGATCTCTTGGTTTAGCAGAAAGCAATCTTGCATAGCAGTGAGTACAACTGAGGTAGAGTATGTTGCAACTTGTTCAGCTAGTTGTGAGATAGTATGGCTCCGGAAGCTACTGTCTGAGTTATTTGATCTCCCGTTGGATGCTACTAATATCTTTTGTGACAACCAGAGTTGTGTGAAGCTATCTGAGAATCTAGTGTTCCACGACAGGTCGAAGCACATTGAGATCAAATATCACTATATTAGGGATAGGTACGGAGAGGAGCAGTGAAGCTCCTGTATGTTGTGACGGATGAGCAGGTTGTAGATGTGTTGACAAAACCACTAGCCAGAGTGAAGTTTGAGTACTTCAAAGAGAGGCTTGGTGTTCTTCATATTGACGACACTTCAAGGAAGAAGTGATAGACACATTTCCAAGAGCCATTCCAAGCATGGTGAGAGGAGGATCCTTCCCATGGCTGTGGATGTAAGCACTAGATGATGAGCATTAGGATGATGCTCTAGTTACTGCTTTGTATATGCATCATGTTGGATGCTTTGTATGATCAGTTGGGTCATGTATATGTATATGCATCATGTTGGATGCTTTGTATGATCACGTGGATCATGTATTTGTATATGTATCAGGTAGATGCATTGATATGATCGGGTGGATAATGTATTTGTATATGTATCAGGTAGATGCATTGATATGATCAGGTGGATCATGTATTTGTATATGTATCAGGTAGATGCTATGATATGATCAGGTGGATCATGTATTTATATATGTATCAAGTGGATCATGTATTTACATATGTATCAGGTGGATAAATTGTATGATCAAGTGGATCATGTATTTGCACATGTATCAAGTGGATACTTGTATGATCAGGAAGATCATGTATGATGATATGTATCAGGTAGATACTTGGTATGCATCAGGTGGATGCATTGTTTGATTAGGATGATCAAAGATGATGATCTTCAGGATGTTGCTCTAGATGATATGCATCAGGTTGATGCTATGATGATGATCAGGATGATCACAGATGATGAGCTTCAGGATGTTGCTCCAGATGATATGCATTAGGTTGATGCTATGATGATGATCAGGTTAATCATGTGATGACGTACATCAGGATGATGTATGATGATTATCAGGTTGATACTCTGTGGTCGTGGACAGGTTGTGCAGGCAGCATAGAAAAGGTCCTTTGAAATCCAGACAGGTAGAGTGGTGTGCTCGTAATATCATGGGATGCTTTATTGAGATCCAGACAGGTAGAGCGGTGTGCTTGTAACATCCTGGGATGCTATGAGTAGGTTTTGCTACGGTTTCGCACAGAAAAGACCCTTTAAAATATGGACAGGTAGAGCGGTGTGCTCGTAATAGCCTGGGATGCTCTATCGAGATCCAGACAAGCAGAACGGTGTGCTCATAACATCCTGGGATGCTCTGAGTAGGTTTTGTGAAAGTTCACATAGAAAAAATACAAACAGGTAGAGCAATGTGCTCATAATAGCGCAGGATGCTCTATCGAGATCTAGACAGGTAGAGCGGTGTGCTCATAACATCTTGGGATGCTCTGCGTAGGTTTTGTGAAGGTCAACATGTAAAAGAACCTATAGTTTGTGCTAGGTTTTGTTGATGCACGTAATTAGTCCTAGATTCCATAGTATGGGCATTGATGATGAAGACCTACAGGTGGTGGGCCTACATCTAGTATGGAAAAGGATTGGCACTGTAGAACTTCCTATGGCGAGTAGATTGGAGATTGATTGAGATAGCAACAGTAGTAGTGATGACGATGATTCAAGGACGATGATTCGATGATGATGACCCAGAAAAGAAGACTTGTGCTAGCAGATCTGTGTCAAAAAATAACTTCCTAGTTAAGAGGGAGTGTTGATGTAATTGTAACTTCAGAATGTATTTCACCCATGTATATTGTACTCCTATAGAGATGGTATTATTCCTCTATACGAAAGTGTCATCATTTGTATTGACAAGTGTCGCAAGTGTCACAACTTGCATGTGATGGGTTATTAGACCACCAAGTGTGGGGTCGGCCCTGATTAGTGTAGCCATGTCTTATTAGACTGAGTTAGACAAGTTGGCCCTGCTAGGTTATTAGGAAGGTCAGGTCATGTATAAATAGAGTGCCGGAGGCACTCTATTTAATCATCTCATTATTCACTTCTACACTACTCAAAAAGTGGCGCACAAGTGAGGAAGGAGGAGCAGCTGCTAGGAGGACTATCTTTGTGTACTTTGGTTGTATCATTGCTCTTTCTATCTCTGGGGAAGTTGTGGGATTTTTTCACCTTTATGGTTTTCCCCAGTGAAACTTTGTGTGTCTATTGTCTCATGTGATTGCTTGGTGTGATTGATATGCATTGTTATGACTTGATATGCTGTACATGTTATTCTCTCAGTAAATATCCTAGAGTATATTGAATTAAATGCTCAAAAATTAACATGCATGAGGGAATTGGAGATGGCTAGAGATGATACACAGTTTAAACTCGATCTTTTCAGAAAATAACATGCATTTCCTTTGGACGATGTAAAACAATGGGCCATCAAAATTAATTTGAAGCTTATGGAGGCTAAGAAAATTTTTATTTTTCACCTAGAGGAATTGCAACATTACTATGCGAGCTTGAGAAATCTTACATATGAAAATGAGTCGCTTGGATATGAATCTAAAGTTATTCAACAGTATGCATAGGAAATTTATAAATGGCAGTAGGAATATGAGGAAGTTCCCGCAAATCTTCCCACAATTGAGCAGAAAGAGTTGGCAAAAGTAAGAGCCGAGAAAAATGCCAGAGATTCCATGCAAACATATGTAAATGAATCTATTCTGATGGTGAAACAGATATGACAATGAGTTTGGAGATCTGCATATAATGCGATGACTAGATTCCACATGCCGACTCTTGATGAGTTAGAGGTGCCATAGTCGATAGGGAAAAATATATCTTGTATTGAATCTGAAAGGGATGCAAGCGAACTAGTGATTAAATAATTGACCAAGGTTGATCATGGAATACTCAATGACTACATTTATCAACCTACGGAATTAGCAGCATGGATAGATGGTTTCACAAACCTAATCAGGTTAGAGTTATATACGGAAATTGAGCCTAAAGTTCTGAAGGTTGAAGCTTAGTTCGACTAGCTGCAAGATGACTGCCATGACGAGATCAAGGATTGGCATACACGGTGGGATAAATTCTGTGAATGATCCCAATTAAGATACTCCTGTATATTTTATTTTATCTTGTTATAATTATTTCTACTTTCTAATTTGCTTTTAAGAAACATAGTCAATTATTTCAATTTTGGATATTTAATTCAGTTGTCCCATGGATTTGAAGCCAAAAGGGGGGGGTGGCATTGGGAAACCGCTACTACATTGAAATTTTGTACACTTTTGCATTGGTTAGTGGATTGTTGTTGACTCTTATTCAGACTTCTTGGATGTATTGTGATTATGTGTTTTATAATATGTGTATTTTTATCTAGTTATGAATGCATGATTCTATTTCTAGTTAATTATGATTTGAACTGTAGAAAATATATATATTTTCTTATAGTGAATGTTAATTTTCCAGAAATATAAATATATGTGATACATAACTTGGGTAGGATAAGATCTACTTTCTTTTTATCTAATCAATATTATGTTTTGTGTCTCCTTTAGTAATTTATACTCTTCCCATTCATTCATTTAAACGCGTAGCCAATATTAGTGAATTATGTGGGAGTAAAATTACTTTTGCTTTAAATTATTTTACTATATTGAGGCCTTAATTTGGCATTGGAATTTGAGAATTGTTTCTTGGATTTTCAAAAGAATATTAAGCAACATATTTTCCATGGGAATTATGTTGGTTTATAGTTTTTCTACCATCAGTGGGATAGGTTAATTTGTTGGTTTAGAATTTTTCTCTAGACATAGATAAAGGGCTAGTTGCTCTATCAATTTACAAGAGTTTGAGAAAGGGCCCTTGCTCTTTCTCCCCTCAAAACTCTAAGGGAGGCTATGCCCGAGAAAGGGCCAGTTGCTCTCTCAAATTACAAGATTTTGATAAATGGTCCTTTCTCTTTCTCCTATGAAAAATATGAGGGAGACTACGCCCATGCTACTCATTTGTATGGAAAAAGTGCACGAAAGGGCTAGTGATACTTCTCATGACAAGAGTTTGATAAGTGTCCCATGTTTCTCCTTCTATCATAAAATTACACACTAGCTGAAAAATAGAGGTCACTCCACCTATTTAACCATAAAAGGTTCTAAAAGGGCCAGTGCTCCTTCTCCTCCTTACTCAAATTTCAGAAGTCAGAGGAAAGGGTAGCCTAACTAGAACCCTGAGAAAGGGAATTCTAACTAGAACACCGAGAAAAGGCCAATAGTTACACTCCCCCTACCACTCTATGCATCACTTTAGGTCAGTAAGACAGTCCTCTGACCAAGGGAGGGATACCTAAAATGGAATGCATTGAATCTAAGCTTGTCACCCTAGGTGCCTTTAAAATGTGCATGGAAAACTTCACTAGATTTACAAACCAAATCATAGGTCCAACCCCATTTTTTGCCAAGATAGAATCATGCCACCTTTCCCTAGGTGAGTTTCCCTTCTCCACCTTCTCACTCGTCATCACTCTAAACATAAAAGGTTCTGAAAGGGTCATTGTTCCTTCTCCTCCTTACTCGAATTTCAGAAGTCGGAGGAAAGGCCAGACTAAATAGAACACTAAGAAAGGGTCAATATTGCCACTCCCCCTACCACTCTATGCAGCACTTTAGGTCAGTAATCCAGTCCTCTAACCAAGGGAGGGATATACCTAAAATGGAATGAACTGAATCCAAGCCTATCACCCTAGGTGCCTTTAAAATGTGCATGGAAAACTTCATTGGATTTATAAACCAAGTTAGAGGTGCACCCCCATCGACGACCAAGATAGCATAATGCCACCTTCCTCGAGGAAACTTTCCCTTCTCCACCTCCTCACTCATCCTCACTCTAACCATAAAATGTTTTGAAAGGGGTTAGTGCAATTAGAATAGTGTGAGAAAAGGACATTATTCAAAGGTCATGATTGGATATTGACTAAACTGATAACCTCCAAGAAATAGGCACGATGTCGAGTAATGGCCATACCAACACTAGTCGAATGTTGTGCCCCAAGCCTTGTGTAGAATGATGAAGCTACCTTACTGATTTGGAAAATGGTCATAAAGATAACTTAGAGAATACATACAAAGTGTGAATGAAGAAATGGAATATGGTAGGACTTAGAAAAGGATATGATATTTTTGGAAAGATATGATGAAAAAAGAAAATAAAATTGCCAAGTCTCTGTTATTTTCCTTGGAACTTTGTTTTTCTAAGAACCCTCAGCATGTCACACTCACCCATTATATTAATGATTGACTACCCAATGTTGATGGTCTAATACAAGTCTGATTGCAGTAAAAAAATCCAATAGGTGATATAGAAAAGACGCATAGGAACACTTCCTTATGCTCATTTTTTAAAATGTTTGATTCCAAAACAATTATCCTTTGTCCTAAATTGACAAACCCATCTGCTTCTATTTAGTCAACTGAAATTTCTAGTGATCCAAAGTATGATATCAATACCACTAAAAACATACCTACTAGGAGATCCAAAAAGTTGTATGAGTTGAGAGCAAAAATGTCCATGTACACACCAAGGTTGTACCAATTGTTGGAGGGTAGCAATGAATTCTCTCTTCCCGTGCATTTTCAAAATAAACACCAAACTTGTTACAACCACAGTTTGCATGGTGCTTGGCTGTCTTATTTCCCTATTCCTTACATTGGAACTAAATTCTCCTTTTGAGGTAATAATTTTATGATTTCTAAGTCTATGTTGATGTATATGTAACTTCGGAATGTATTTCATATATGTATATTGTACTCCTATAGAGATGGTATTATTCCTCTATACGGAAGTGTTTGTATTCCTATAGAGATGTTATTATTCCTCTATATGGAAGTGTCATCATTTATATTGTAAGTGTTGTAACTTATACTTGATTGGTTATTAGACCACCTTGTTGGGGTCGGCCCTGTATAAGTCATGTGGGTCGAAGGGTTATTAGACCACCCTATTGGGTGTCGGCCCAGTCAACATTATGTTATGTGGTTAAGTTAAGGCCAACCTAGTAAAGGTTATTAGGCAAGTCAAGTCAAGTATAAATAGAGTGTGGGAGGCACTCTATTTTATCATTCTATTCTCTCTCACACTCTTGGGAGAGTGGCGCACTTGTGGAGGAGGAGATGCTGCTGCTAGGAGATTTCTATCTCTTATTCTTGGGTTGCATCATTGCTCTATCTATCTCTGAGGAAGTTATTGGGGTTTTTCACCTTTATGGTTTTCCCCAAGTAAACTCTGTGTCTCTTGTGTGCTTGCATTATTGTGTCCATGATTGATATGTTGTACATGTTGTTCTCTCAGTTAAGATCCTAGTTCAGATTGAATTAAATTCTAAAAAATTAACATGGTATCAGAGCTATCCTGAAAGAAGGCATGGTATGGCATGTATGACACTTGTTGCACTTGCGATGCTGGGGCTTGATATAGAAAAAACCATTCATCGTAGAACTTTCGCTATAAATAAATTTTGGCAAGGTTTCAGGGTATGAAAATCATACAAGGAGAAGCTAAGATGTCATGTACCTTGTGTGCAAAGGAAAACCTCTAATTCGTTGTACTTTTTGATTTATGATCTGTACAATATAGGGTTTCTGCCTCTTCCAAATCTTAGTCATAAATAGGTGACCTTGGAAAAAAGGTCATAACTTGGAATAGGAAGCTCCAAATGCAATTTCGTAAAAGTGACATGTATTGCATGGACTGTACTTTCTCAAGTAACTTTTTTAGAGGCTGAAATGGAACCAATGACATGTGGCATGCCGTACAAGTTTGCTTTCCTATTTTATCCCATAAACAGGTCACGTTGTGAAACTTGGCATAACTCTCTCTTAGAGAATCCATTTGAGGTAAGACCTATGTGGTTGGAAAGATGACAGGTTGGGATATCACAAGAAAATTTTTCAGACCTTGTGGATCAAAAACGTTCGAGTTACACCAGAAACAATCAGGTACATATTTTTGTCAAAACAAAATTATTTTTTAGCACCTTCATTCATGGCTTCCGGAATTTAGGGTTTCGGAGAAAGTTGGAATTTTTGTAATCGAAGACTATGGCTGAATGCCACTCATCAAAATCAAAATTTAGAGACCAAGATCAGAATTTTTGGTTGGGAAGAAGGCCGGGCTTGATCAGATCCTAGTTCGGGACTTTGATTGGAAAAGTGGAAAATAAGGGCTTCTGTAAAAATGGAAATTTTTTAAATCTATGACCATGGCTAGAAGCTCCTCATAAAAATAGAAGCTTAGAGATTTGGATTGAACCTTTTGATTGGGCAAAAGGGTGGGCTTTATTAAACCCTAGTTCGGGGTCATGTCCAGTGAATCCGGAAGTTTCAAAAGCAAATTTGAGGGGTGAAACTTTGCAGTTTTCAAATTATGAGTATACCAGCTTGATCAGCTCATCAAGGCACATATTTCTATCCTTTCGAAAGTTTGAAATTCAAAGTTTGAATTTTTAGGGTTTCTTTGACAAACCCTAATCCAGCTCCAGATCCAATTCCTGCAAATCAAGTGGATTGGGTTAATCCTAGAAGAGAATGGATTGGTCACATGCATAAGTGAAGAAGTTCATGTTTCAGAGGGAGACGAGGCTAAGGCCTTACATAAGAATATTACAAGCAATCTCGACAGGTATGACTCGTCCAGGTATGTTTCAAGATTTGTTCATGGTTAAGTTTATGGTATGTTTGTCTTCATGTTATTACGGTTAGTACAATCTTGATTAAATTTAGACTTGTCTTATCACCTTAATAAAATTATGAATGCATGATAGAAGATATTCATTGATTAGGGTGTCGACACTTATGATTGTACAAATGCATTATGGTGTTGTATGAGGTTTATGTTGTCCGCTAACATGAAAGGTACACCAAGAAAGACAAATCATGCTCTAGTTCAAGAACATATGATCATGATGACATGAGGACAACGATTCATCCATTGTCATGAATCACTTAGAAGATCTATTTGTGAGGTATGTATAACTTGGTTCTATAACTATGAGATATGTAGTTTACCAGCACAAGTCATTGAAGAGAACAAGAAGACATCATATGGGTATGTTAGAAATAACTAGCTAACATACCAATCCAGGTATGTTTTTCCTATATCAAGTTAGAATCCTACCTTGTGTTAGGATCCCTTATATAAGTATACTTGGTATGATTGGTTATGTTTATTCATAAAGTTAGAAATGTAAGTAATCAAGGGTTTATGCATTTTATGTCTCTTATCTTGATTGATGATTTAACTAACCGGAAGAGTCCTATGATCAAATAAGAATATGCATGAGTAAAAGAAGACTTCCCTGAAACCTTGAATACTAATGTTTATTATCTGTGTTGATCATGACTATACATGTTTAAGATTATTGTGTTTTGATAGTATTAAGATTATACTAATGAATGTGTGACTATGTATGAGACCTCGAGGATAACACAATGATGATACTAATACACATGCATAGTGATGGATATAAGTTCAAGGACATGTAATCAAGGAAGAAAAGATCAAGAGGGAGCACACTCCAGTTGTTCCTGCAAGGAAGCAAAGATCAAGAGGGAGCACACTCCAGTTGTTCCTGCAAGGAAGCAAAGATCAAGAAGGAGCTCACTTCAATAGTTTCTGCAAGGATGCAGATATTCAGGGGGAGTTGACCACTTCTCACAATCCACATCAGAATGGAGTTGCAGAAAAGAAGCAAAGACTGAGAGGGAGTGAACCCAACAAACAAACAAAGATAAGTATTTGAATTATCATTCCTTGCATATTTTATTTTTTAAATAATATTTTTCAATAATGTATATACTCATGTTCCTAGAATTAGGTTGTGTATTATGCATATTAGAATAGTTGCATTAATGAACGGTATACTACTAATATACATGGGTAAGTGGCCTATGGCACTGTACAACATTCCATTGGTACTTATCTAGAATGAAACCTCTTTGCTGACATGTTGGGAGTTGTGCACACTCTTAACAATGTTCTGGTAGAGATTGGAAGGCATCTAGAAAGTTACGGGATATGGATAAATGTTGTATTGAAGCATTGGCTAAGATAATTGCATGACTATATGACATATTTTCTTATGTGTAAGAAGTTGTTTTGAAAACTATGAGATGTTTTCTAATCATGCAATTTAACTTGTTGTGTAGGAAAGATTGTATACCATCACCTACAAAAGAAGGAATACAACATTTGTTCAGCAACAAAGTTATCTATTGAAAATATTGAAGATATTGAAGTTCCCAAGATCTGGGAAGAATGCCATGATCGAGGAGTACCAGTCGTTCATGAAGATGTTTGGGATGTAGTCCCAAGACTTGAAGGGGAGTTTGTAGTGACTTCCAAGAGGATCTACACGATCAAGCATGTTGCAGGTGGTAGCATAGAGACTTTTTCTCCTGTAGCCGGATACACTTCCATTAGATCCGTACATGCTTTGGCTGTAGTGATGAAAGGGAAGATACACCAGATGGATTTCAAGACAGCTTTCTTGAATGGTGTAGTTGAAGAAGTTGTGTATGTGGAGCAGCCACTTGGTTTTGAGACACATGAAAGGGAGTCATATATGTGTAGAACTTGGTATGGAAAGATAGATAGCTTTCTATCCAGTTTGGGCTTTACCAAGAGTAAAGCGGATTCCAACCTTTACTACAAGGTTGAGGAAGGCAATCCAGTGATGCTACTTTTGTATATGGATGACCTGTTTATTATAAGTGAAGATATATTGATTGACGACAAGCAGCGGAAGCTTGCTGCTGAGTTCGAGATGAAGAACTTGTGGATGATGCACTATTTTCTAAGTATGGAGGTGTCGCAGAGTGCAGATGGAATCTTCCTTGGACAAGGGAAGTATGCAGTAGAGATCCTGAAGAGGTTCGGGATGATGGACTATAAGGCCATGGCCACACCTATGGAATCAAACCTGAAGCTTATGTGTCATGCTTCATCTGAGCCGGTTGATATCACTATGTATCATCAGTATGAAAAAGGACTGGCTCTATAGAACTTCCCCTAGGTTTTGTTGATGCACGTAATTAGTCCTGAGTATTCCACAATATGGCCAGTGATGATGAAGACCTACAGGTGGTGGGCCTACATCCAGTATGAAAAAGGACTGGTTCTGTAGAACTTCCTATGACAAGTAGATTCAAAGATTGATTGAGATAGCAGCAACAGTGACGATGACAATGACTCGATGACGATTATCCAGTGACGATGATCCAGAGAAGATGACTTGTGCTAGAAGACCTTTGTACAGAAATACCTTCCTAGTTAAGAGGGAGTGTTGATGTATATGTAACATCGGAATGTATTTCATATATGTATATTGTACTCCTATAGAGATGGTATTATTCCTCTATACTAAGTGTTTGTATTCCTATAGAGATGTTATTATTCCTCTATACGGAAGTGTCATCATTTATATTGTAAGTGTCGTAACTTATACTTGATGGGTTATTAGACCACCCTATTGGGCGTCGACCCAGTCAACATTATGTTATGTGGTTAAGTTAAGGCCGACCTAGTAAAGGTTTTCCCCAAGTAGACTCTGTGTCTCTTGTGTGCAAATTCTAGAGCATGAAGAAGAATATGAAAAGAGTTTGGAGCAATAAGTACAGGAAGAAGCTTCATTATCACATATCAACAAAGAAGGTGAAGATGAAGATGCTTGAACAAAGTTGTAAGCCTAGCTGAGACGTAGATCGGTAGGCATTCACATTTCTGATTTTTTATGTAAGCCTTAGAGGTAGTATGTTTTAACAGTAGTTTGATCATTTGTTTAGTGGCCATATTTAAGGGGACTATTGAAGTGTGCTAATTAATCCCGCTAGTTAGTTGGTTGACAAGTCAAGAAGTGGATAGTCATTTTGAGTCACGAGATTGATAGAGTCAAAATCGATGCATTGAATCTAGACTATTTGGTAGTGTTTTGGGTCCACTTAGATACGATTGTAATCCTTTATATATTATGAGTTTAATGAAGAAGAGCATAAAGAGTGTGATAATTCTCCATAGTTTATGTTGTGTTCAATATTTCCTTTCCTTCTGAAATTTAACATCGTATCAGAGTTGTTCCTTTGAAACTTTAACATGGTATTAGATTTTTTTCTTTAAAACTTTAATAAGCATGGAGAGACTACAATATATCGTCTCTTTGATGACAATGCTTTAAGTAGCAACAACTCTCACCTTTCCACTAGTACATCAAAACTTCTCCTCCGTCTTTTCTTAACATAGAATATTTAGTATTCATAGCCTAAGTCATATGTACATTCCACCTCCTCTTCTTTTATGGAGTTAGCCATACACTTGGATGAAAGAAAGAACAGTTTTGAATGAAGTTGGGAGGAACTGATGTAGATAGAGTATAGAGACATATGAGTCTAGTTTTGATTTGACACATTTCTTTAAGAACCAATTAGCTTACATAATATCTAATATCAAATAAAGCATGTTGAGAATCTCCATGTACTTTAGTTAAACTTAAATTTGACAAGACATTTGAATAATAATTATTTAAAAACATTTACAAAATATTGAAAATCAATCTAGTCTCGAGTCTTAAACATTCTCTTATGCTATTTATCTAGGTTATATTCTTGATTATGTTTATTATTTTTTTCTTGACACCTAAATATTATTTTCAAAATTAATTTCTCAATCTCTACTTTCAATGCAAAGATTTTTAAACCTCTTCCCCATTATACGTCAAATAAAAGGATTCCCCTCCCGAAAAGAACCCTCTACACAATACAATACAAAACTAAACCTCTCTCAAGCATGCAACCTATGAATTTTTCTCCGTTCGTAGAATGAAACCCTCTACATAATTCAATGAAAATTATGATAAGGAATCCTAACCTCTCTCACCCATCCAACCTATGAATTTCTCCATTGGTGATGACCCAACAAATCAAGAGGAACCTGGGTCAAAGTGGGGCACTCGTTTCATTTAATGCTCAACACCTTTCTGGGCACTGGTCTTATTTAATGCTCAACATCTTTCCGAGAATGACACAGGAATTTATCACATAAAAACTCCTCATTTTGTATTTTTATTTGCTGGTCCTGTGATAAGGATAGATATTTTGTATTAAAATAGCGATGAAGGAATTTCCAAGCTTGATGCTTATTCGTATATACCGGTTGTAAGTTTCACCTTATATGGAGTAAACCATGTAACCGAATCTACAAGTTGAGAGCCTATATTCCATGCTATTGGAAAATGCTGATACGCATATTAAAAGCAATAGATCACAGTTTGCCTGTTGTTTTCCGTGCCATCTGTAATTAAGATCTAATAATAGAATAAAATGCTTTTTGAGATTTTTTTTTATATATATAATGTTTTTCCTTATTGGTTATGTCTATGTCAGCTATGTCATGGCCATACCATTTTGTATCTAATAAATTCACCTAACATACGGAGAAAATAAAACGCTTTCACCACTAGCTTCATTGATTAGGAAAAACAATTAAGATAGAACTAATGGCACAGATTGGACAAATCAGTAGTGGTTGCTCAACTGTTGGTGATATATGGAATCCTCTATTGCAATAATATAATTTATTTTGGGCGAAGGCCGCCGTAATCACTTCTCAAGTCGAGACAAATATTTCTGTCTCGCATGAGTAGTGGTTAGAAGTTGCCTCGAAAATATTTGATGACGTATACAAATTTTCTCTAGAAACATGAGCAGCAGAAAGTGGCGTCCCTTCCTGCTTAATTCACCCACATTCTTAATGCGCTGCCATGCATGTTCAATGTTCAATTCTCAATGGTAAATATTATTATCATTAAATCATATTTTTAAATTAATACAATGTTAAATATTTAATAATAATTTATATAAAAAAAAATATACATTGATTATGGTTAATTCATATCTCATATAATGAGCTTAAGCTTAAACAAATGGTTATTACTAATTATATTATATTAATAGGTATTTGGTTTCAACACTTTTAAATGAAATTTATTTATTTAGGAATACAAATTTATTAGAAATATCTTTTATAAATATTTATAATATTAATTAAATATTTCTACAAAATTTATTTTACAAAAACTTATTACCATATCATATACTATTAGAAATAATAAGATAAAAATTGATAAATTGATATATTTAAAATCTCATTATTTTTTCTATATAAATATAATTAATTAATTAAACTTCAAAACTAACCTTACTACTCTCTTCTCTTATGGAATTACTAATAAATGAAAATAAATCGAATTAAGTGAATGATACACGAGAAGTTGGGTCTTTCTGTAGACTAATTACTCTTAAAAAATTAAGTGTATACTATTATATGACATTATTTATAAATAACTAAATTAATTAATCGAATGGAGTTGATAATATATAAAAATATCAATATGTCAATTCATTGACTAGTTACTATCACGGAATTGAGTATATATTAATAGAGATATATAGAAAAAAAGCACCACAACAAAAATGTTCAATACATTAACAACAGCGATAATAAATTTTAAATGAGGCATTCATTGAAAAAGATCATCATAATTGAAACCATTATCAGTTGAAGACAAATATAAAACCTAAAAAAAATACATTCAAAGATTGTACGTGGATGTTATATCGCTTTAGGGCATTTTCTTCTTTCTTATGTTTAAAATTTTACACCAATACAAATGTCACAATTCATTCAGCTGCTTCCATTATGGACACCAAATATTTCCCATTCTCATTATGGAACGCACTTTTCTCCATCGTTATATATATATATATAAATGTTGAAAGATATATTCATATAAAAAGTATATATATAAATATCAACATCAAGGTGAATTCATCAAAATGAGTATTGATATTGCGTTAGGAATGTGTGATTGTGGTACAAGTTAAACTACTCGGAACAAATAAAAAAAGTTCATTTGAGTTGACAAAAAGGTTATGTATATATATATTTTATATGAGTTTTTTTTATGTCTTTATAGTTATCTTTATCTTTAGATTAGAGAGAGTAAGAAATGTGTCTTCCTACCATATTTAAAAGAAAGAAGTAAAAGTTCTAACATATAATCCAAATTTGCATGATAATGTTGCAATAATAGCGCATGAGCGTAAAAAAAACATACACGTGCACACTCCTCTAAACACGCATACATGCTCTTACTTCGGCAATGTCGATCCTCCACGTTGGTGAGTTGATGTGGATAGAAGAAGCGTGTACGCGCTCTTAAAAGTGCACATGTGTGTCTGTATATCCACGTCAACGAACACGCGAACGTGTTGTTAACGCTTGCGCAAAAACATGCGCGCACACGTTGTTAACGTGCACGCAAAAACATGCATGCGCACTCCTATTTTTTTATAATAAAAAAGCACAGTCCGTAGGTTTTTTATTGTGTAACAACCCCACGAGAGAGGGATTGGGGGAGCTTGAGGCACGTGAGCACGTTTGGAGCATCCAACCATCTCCCATTCAACATCAAACTCAACCTCCAACCTCCATTGCTACTAGTGCCTCCAGGTAGGTGCTAAATCATTCCATTTTTTGTTGTTTTTTGTTTTTCTTTTCATTAAAATTTAAAAAAAATACAATCAATTAAAATCCAACAAATTTTTATTGCAGATAAATTACACCTGACAAAATGAGAAACACACCACAACCATCAGAGGACACCAATGAAACTGAACCATCAGACGATAACATTAACATTGGAATGAATAATGAACCTTATGATGAACCATCTGAAAATCCCGAGGATGAATTACATGAAGATTTAAACCAATTAAGAGTCTTAAGTGATGATTTGAAGAGCACCAAGGAACCCTCTCGAGTTTCTGTGGCTACATCATTGCAAAACTTCATTTAATCTATTAACATTGCCCACAGTGAGATCACTAATCTGAGCCAATATAGGGCTCGAATGAGGGAGCACTATTCCACCGGGATATCAAAAGAACAATTTAAAGACCTCAACATCACAAAAGCACAATTGTACATCAAATCCATAGATCCTAGGACAAGGAAACCTCCAAATGTGAGAAAGAGTCAGGTTTGCATTGACTGGTGTAATTACCATCCATGGAGAGATAATTGGAGAAAGAGACGATTTATGGTGTTTGACAGGCCCCCATGCAATAATTTGTAGTTCCCACAGTATTTTCTTAGAAAATTGTGGCTGAGTTTGAGTTAGGCTACCATGTCAATTATTTTGACATCACTGAGTTTCAGGGTGTCGGTCTTGACTCTGCCCAAGATTGACCTCAGGCCCGCCACAACCCACTCAGAGGACCATCTACACCCAGGCAATAGCCAAACCCCCCTCCTCAGCCACCTGGGTTTGGTAGCGGTCTAGATGAGATTGATAACTCTATTAGACATGCCACACATCATCTGCTTAGACATACCACATTTGTGGCTATGTCTTCACAGATCTGGGAGGACAACACACACTGTTGCATGGTTTATGGGTGGTGGTCGGGACAGGCCAAGTATAGGTAGAACCCATGCAGGGCCATCTATTTCGACAAGAACAATGGCACATCGTTGTTCTCACTGTGGACATTCTTTCCATTTTCCTATGCATCACCATGCCATGGAGAGCTAGATGGACCAGGTTAGCTATTGTTTTATTTAATGTTCAAGTATTTATTGTATGTTATTCAATATCATATTTTTTAATATATTTAAATTTGAATTACATGTTGTTGAATTTATTTGTTTTAATGTACAGTTATTCAAGTTTGAGTCTCCATCCTCTAGGTTGTAGGACATTGGTTCCTTCGACCTAGACGGATCCATGGCAGCAACAGAGGATATTGCGACACCATACACACATGTAACTTCTTTACTTTGAATAATTAGATCCATTTATAAATAATTTGTATTCAGTAATTAAATCTCACTATCCCTATTCTTGCATCTTGCCTTCCTTTCTCACACAAATTATTTAGCATTGAGTAACCATATTTTTTATTATCATCATTTAAAACTAAAATCAAAATGAATAATTCTCACAAAACATGCCTATCACACTGGATTTTACAGTTGTGTTCATCATATTGTCTAAATTCTTGAGAGCTATAAATTCATATAATCCATCCAAACAAAAATGAGACCTTATAAAACATGAAAACCTAAGAAAACTAGACATGTGTTCATGTTCACTGTAAGCATCCTTTGTTTCTCCATTTTCGACTTCTTTCATTTATGATGCTACTTGTGGTTATTATATGTCTTCATAATCACCAAGAACCCATTGAACTGCAAATTCTTTTGGACGAATACCATTCACTGAACCTATGGAAACTATAGGGTGTTCAATCTAAGATTTATAGTTTCAAGAAAAACCTAGTGTAATTTTATGATGCACTTCTAAATGTGTAGCCAACTTCTAACCTTTCACTCTGTGTCTCCATTCTTGTTTCCATATCCAAAATCCTAGCCAATTGGGCTTCATGATGACTACATATACTTTGATTAATATGTAAAATTACCTCTTGTAAGGTGTTCATCTATATTGATAAGCACATCAGGACCTTGTGAAGCTCTCTAAATACACAATGAACACACTCATCATGTTGGTTTTTTTCTTCCATAGTACAAACATAAAGTACAAGAGAAATTGTGCTTGGATAAATAACCTAAATTGCAAATAAATTGCCTAAGTCTCCATTGAGATCACCTAGACAATAAACCGAAAAAGGATTTCCTAAAAAACAAGAGTTCAAGTTTTCATCCACAAACCAACATTGTCATGCAGTCCAATTCATGTGATAGTCATGGGTGAATCCACGAATGTGGTTCACCATTTTTGGCGGATCAAATGGGAAAAAAGTGTTTTTCGGACCCTCGATCGAGGTTTCATATGCTCGATCAAAGGTTTTAACATACCTCAATGGAGGGCTTCAATGGACCTCAATTGAGGGTGTTGCAAACCCTCGATTGAGGGTATGCGATAGGAAAAAAAACAAAACAGGGCCCGACTGGGCTGACCAACCTTGTTTCTGCAAGTAATCGACATTGACGGCCACATCGACGCATCCGGACTCCCTCGACCGAGCTCACGCCCACGCCACCTCACCACAGCGATGCCACCTCACCATAGGGCCTCCACCATGTCTTCTATTCCACCAGGTGGGTAGAATTCATCCAATGTTTTGTTATTTTAAAAAAATTTATATTTTGTTTGTGTTGTATAAAATTGGGTTTTTGATAAAATCTAGTTTTTATTTGGTTTTTATGAATTGGTTAGGATGCAGCCATTGAAACTAAACCAGGATTGAAACCGAAAACCACCATTGAAACCAAACTAATTGAAAAAAAAAAAACCATTTGAAACTAAAACAAAAACTCCTTTCAAACCAAAACAAAAACCAAAACCATTTGAAATTTGAAATAGATTTAGGGTTTTAAATTTATTTTGTAGTTATTTGTTTAAATTATTTGATTTATTTTTGTTTATATCAACCGGTAGCATTTCACCGCATAAATGCTACCGGTTTTATTTTAAAATGTGTTTTTACATGCAAAAATGCTACCCATTTTTTTTCAATCCTCTAAGAATGCCAAGAGGATTGAAAAAAAAATCATATATTACATTACTTAACCTATAACTCCAAACCTACCAATATAACATCAAAAAAAATTAATATTAGTAATATAATATAAAAAATTAAAAAATGAATATTAATAATATATATAATCATATATTATTTATTAATTTTTACTTAATTTATTTTAAAAAAATAATATTTGATATTAATAATATAATATAAAAAATTAAAAAATTAATATTAATAATATATAATCATATATTATTAATCATAACCATAACCTAACAACTTGCCACCATAACCAGTTCATGTAGCATCATCCGACCACCTAATATTGTAACCAGTTTAGATTTTGCAAACTAAAAAATGCCGGATTCCAATGAAAACCCCTCATCCAAGCCAAATTGTCAAGTTTTTAGACAACTCCTTATCAAAGTGTCATTCCTAATCAGTGCAAGGCAAAAATGGAAGTTGTATCTTATTACATTGATTTCATGGCATAGTTAACATTTTTCAATAATCATCAAATATGATTATTAGTAATTGATTATTTTTATTAAAAAATAAAATTGTAAAATAGTTAAAAGGTTTAAAAGTATAATAGTTATTTTATTGTGTATAATACTTGGGAGTGAGGATCCCCAAGGGAACAAGATCCATTGATTGCTACATAAAGTCCAGGAGATGGGGCATCATGTCACCTAGATGTAAGGGTGTTATCTCATAGCAATTACACACACCAAGTATAAATACAGTTACAAATACTTTAAATTCATGTATACTAAATATCAAATGCAACAATAAATATATAAGCAAAGAAAGTATAAAAATTATGGCATACTAACCTCATCCAAGAAATTGTCCTAAATAGGATCATCTCTTAGGCCATGAAAAGTATATCCACGATGTGAGCATCAATGAAGATAAATTGGCCTGGAACCATAATGGATAGCTTGGAAAAATTCCGAACATTAGGTGGCCTAACATCATTAGATGATGTCTCTGAATGATGAGCCACTACAAATGCATTTTGCTGGACTAGACTACATGTGTTTGGATTAGATTTTTCCACCATCTTTGTGGAATACAAGCTACAATTCAACAATTAAAACACCTTTTTAAAAATATGGACATTTCTAAAATGTAAAAATTATAAAAATGGCTAGACAAATAAAACTTAAAAAAATGCTCCTTGGAAATTGGCAATGGATGATTATAGGTCCTCTTAGAACAAGCTCATATTACCTCCTTATACAAAATTTGTTGTTGGTATGGGAGGGTCAAATAAAAAATAGTAATCAACCTTATTTTGTTTGTTTGTATATACAGAAAGTAACATGCATGTGTTCCTACTATATGAATGCTTAGAATCATGTAGCACTTTCAAGAATGCACATGTGTTCCTAATGCATGCATGCTCTTTTAATTATAAAATATGATGTGGAATTTATATTGAATGTGACATAGGGTTCCATGCATAAGTTTGTGTTTATATTTATGGGTTCATAAATGGAGTGCATTGTTAAATTAACTTTGCATAATCTCCATTAATGTACATATGTATTTTGTAATTAGTTTATTATAAGAATGTTGAGGTTACATAATGGTACCCTAGTGAAGAAATTCAATGTGGTGATGGTGGATTATGGAATTCCCCATGGAATCAATAGTGAAAAGAGGCTACTAGGTATGTTACACAAAGTAAGAATCCATAGCTAATGTGAGAAGCCAAAATCCATAGATAGAAACAGACCCCTTCCAAGTTCTTGAAGTCACTAATGGTTTGATGACCAAAAACCATCCCAATGGAGATGTGGGAAAGGGAAAGAAAGGATTAGGTTGACACGAGTGCCATGTAACCCTAACTTCACAAGAACTAATTGATTGAAAATTTGGAAAGAAATTATTGGATATAAATTGAAGATTTAAAGGATTCAATAAGATTTGATGAATACAAAGCTCGATTACTAGAAACATAATAAGGGTTCACATTTTGCTGAGGAAACAACATAAAAGTGAGGATGGGATGAACAACCTCATTGTTGTGCCCATTCTTATTTGTAGAGTTAGGAAATGGTTTCTTGAGAAAAAAATTGCTTCTTAGACCTATTTCTTCTTTAAATCCTTTACTTTGTAAGCCCTCTCTAAGCCACTGATGCAATAGCAATTTTTTTGCAAACATTGGTGATTGTAAGATGCCTCCATAAACCTCCATTTCTAGATTTGCAGTGGATAAAATCATGATAGAATAGAAGAAATCCCTATGAACATAGTTACCAAGTTTATCCAAATCATGTCAAAAGATTTGAAAATTTGACAATGGTTTGATGTGAACTGATCTAGCCAAACAACACCTCAATCTTGTTTAGCCAAATAGCATCTCAAGTTGGTTTAGTCAAACAACTTTTAAAGCCACCAAATGACCCCAATTTTCTTCTTCTTAGTTCTTGCCCAAACCCAGTGGGACTCATGCTTGTGCATGAAGAGTCGAGACTTTGATTGAAATTTCTACTCAATGTATTCTATGTAATAATGTTTATTTGATACTTTCATAAATCCAAAACATAACATTGAACTCCTTTGATACTTTAACAAATACAAGACATAATCTATAAACATAGATGCAAATGATTCCAAACACCAACACACAAGACTAAACTAAGAACTAAATAACTAATTATTTAGTGAACTAGAAAATAATTAGATATTTCCTTTTTTTACAAGTATATGAGTTCATCGCCATTCTCTTATGTTTTAAAGATTATTTAAAAAAACCACAATTCATATATGCCTATGATCCTTGAGAAATAATGCTAAACTAAGAAACATTGCCATCATCTAAAACAATGATTGTAGGAACCTTCCTCTCACTCAATGGTTGAGGATCAATAGGAGCAAACTCTAGTCCAGTGGTGGCCTTGAATTTGAATTGGATTTGAATTTGAAATTGAAATTGAATTTGGAATTGAATTTGAAATTGAAATTTGAAATTTGAAATTGAAATCGAAATTTGAATTTGAATTTCAATTTGAATTTGAATTTCAATTTGAAATGTGAAATTTGAAATAGAATTTGAAATTTGAATTGAATTTGAATTTGAAATGTGAAATTTGGAATAGAATTTGAAAATTGAAATGTGAAATTTGGAATAGAATTTGAAAATTGAATTAGAATTTTAAATGTGAAATTTGAAAGAAAATTAGAATTAGAAATTGAAATGTGATGTAGATAGTCCTGAAGAGAGAGAATCATTGCTTCGTGCTCCACGAAGCATGAGAGCATCTGACGTCTCCCAATAGGGCGGCCATTGGCAGCACTCCCATTCACCGAGGAGTGATGCCAGGCCGGGGTCGACTATCACTGGTGGCGGCAGCAGGAGAGGTAGTGTGTCGGTTCATCCCAACGACATACATGTGGATCCCCCGGCAGAGGATGTGCAACAAGACACAAGTGCATCAGATGCATCAGGTGCGTATTTTTTGTTAGCACATTTTCAGTAAATTTTTAGTATATAATGCATTGAATTTCAGTTGCATGTTATAATATATATTTTTAGTAAAATTTGTGTTTTGGTTTGGATTGCAGGTGCCCCGTCATGGGGATTGTACGACGATGATGTCACATAGATCACTCTCGCTGATATCACTTCCCAGCGAAAGTGGGTGACCTCATGTATCTACACATTAAGGGAGGATTCTCCCACACAGATATCTTTGTCCATGATGTTATCGACAGTTGATGAGATGTTGGCCCTCTACAGGAGGGTAGGACCTCTTAGTGACATTTGGCGTCATGCATGCCAAAGGAGGAGATAGGATGTCATTGGGATCCACAAATGCGATGATGTAAAAGTCGCCATAAGAGGGAATGACATCAAGGGTGCTTTGTTCAACATCCCACCTGACCGCGCTGCCAGTCAACTTCTTAGACTCAGGGAGTTTAAGTTGGAGGTCGCTGCACCACATCTATATGATAGATTCGTTGGAGCGTGGGGCATGTTCCCCCACCATGACCAGGTCCCATTGTACTTTGCAAAACATGTTTATGCAGAGTTTGTTTTGGACATGCACCCGGATTACACTAGCACAGGGTCCCCATTCTATGGGGTTGGTAGGGGATGCTCCTACCAACGTCCTGGAGCTCGAAGAGACCCTGCCTTCATGCCACCCACTATGAGGTTGGTACCGTTTCCAGATAGGTTGGTTATCAGGTCGAGGGATGTGGCACAATCATCCCAGCTTGCTGCAGAGTCTAAACAGGACCTTGTAGAGTTGTTGTTCACTGCCATGGGAAATGCTATTGTTGCTGCGCATGGAGAGGCATCTAGACCACCCCCTCCACCTGCAGAGCCAGATATAGAGTATGTCCCTAGTGACATGCTCAGGATTTTCGATGGCAAGGACCTACTGAGGTATGCTGAGTCATCCCGAGATGCATAATTTCAGTTGTATCATAGATGCATCGCTACAGGACAGGTATACTTTTGTACAATTATGTATATATGTTCTTCATGTTACATCATATTAATGTCGCAAATTGAATGGTCAATAATACTTAAGGGAGTTTTATTCTATTGATCCATGCAGGGGACCCCATTCATGTATCAACTCTTTGGTAGCGAGCCATCGGTTGGTCCATTCGCTCGTCCCCACCCGCAGATGCCAGTAGTTGAGGTAAGTTATAATTTATGTTCCAATTTAATTTGTGTTTGAATATTATTTCTCATTTTAAATAATTTGTGTTTTATTTCTTAATTTTCGAGATTTTATATTTTAGATCTTAACTTCAAATGAATTTCAAATTGTATAAGGCAAAGGAAAGGGGGTAGATCCTGATTATGGACATGAGGACTGCGAAGGTCCTGACGAGCCGGGTTCAGACACAGATGTGAGTTTTAATTTATGTTCCAATTCATGTTATTTAGTCACATTTAGTAATTGAGTTTTGTACTTTATGTTTCATTTTTTTACGGATAACTTTTAAATTATGTTAAATAGTTTTAATTTTTAATAAATCTAACTTATTACATGTAATGTCATATTACATAGGCATTGCTACGAGAGGGTGTCAATGCTGCAATGGATTTCACATATGGTTGGGATGCAGCTTGAGCACATGGTCCTGATGAAGGGCCATCTACCCATATTCCTACCCAAATCTCGGATATCACCTTTGACACGATGGATATGGAGGAATTCCTTGAGGGTTTAGCGTCTCAGAGACTGTAGCGGGCTACTACACAAGAGGGCAATCGGAGGGACGATCACGGGCCTCGTGGGGGTAGTGTCCAATGAGTTGATGATCTATACATTTCCATGTTTTGGATATTTTTGTATTTTATATATTTTCATGTGTTTGGATTATCTATGTATACGTTTTCATGTTTTGGATATGGATTTCTATCATTTATACATGGAATTTTATCATATATGGACTTTGGATATGGACTTTTGGATATTTTGTATATTTTATCATATTGATGTCTTCATGTGTATTTTGTACCTGATTTGAAATCAATTGTTTTTTTATATTAGATCCGGATATAGTTATTACAGTTACAAATTTATGTTTTGTCGTTTCAAATGCAAATTTAATGTGTAGTTACAATTTAAAATGCAAATTTTGACTACATTACAGAACATTTTCCAAAATTTAGAATTGAATACATACATTATGTTTTAGGATTGAAATTACAATTCCAATTCAATTACAATGTAGAATTTCAAATTTAATGTGTAATTTCAATTCCAAATCAATTACAATTTAAAAGCTCGTTTTCAACTACATTAAAATTGCATAAATGAAATCAAAATATAAAATTAGAATACATTTGAAATTAAAAATTGAAATTGCAATTACATTATGTTGTCTACACATTTCAATTCAATTACAATTTACACATTTCAATTCAATTACAATTTAAAATTAAAATCTCAAAATAAATATATACTTCACATATTTATATTGTTTTAATATGCTTTAAATTAAGGATTTTAGGTTTCCGTGGTTTGCAGTGTTGGAATGGGTATTCGGATGATCCACAGTCGGCATTTTCATTGTCGATGTTTCGAATCCTAAGCTAGATTCATCATCAGGACAGAATATGGTGTAGAAAGGTTGCTCATTTTAAATTAAACGTAAAATGATATATTTTAATGTGTGGTTGCATCTTTTCATAATAATAATGTGTGGTTGAAATATGTAATAGAAGATGTAGTTTATATTTCTACAAGTTTAATTTTTTTTGCCACTCAAAATTAGTTCATTGGATCGAGTGCTAACAAAAATATTGCCAAATATTTTATGCTTGGAAATTTAACAATTAGTAAGATTTCTACACTTAAACAAAAATGGATCCATACAATTTTCACTCCTAATATTTTTATGTTAAAAACTATGATAATTGTCTTCCTTGAATGTTTGTTCATAACTATTACTCATACATAATTATACTATATTCATGATATGCACAATAACCTCAAAACATACAAATATTTGTCTTCAAATCAAATTATTTAATAAATTTGTTGATTAATCTATGTTGCTTCCATGTTTACATTAATTTTCCAATTAATGTTTATCCATAACTATAAAACCACACAAAGTTTTATATTATCGTTAAAATCAATTAGTAATTAGATTTATTGACTAGATCACAACTCTTTTAATGATTGTGTTGGCGATCCATGTTGCCTCCCATGTCTGCAAACTTGGTAAGATGGAAACAGAGAAGCACGATCCTAATATGCAATGCTATTTGATGAGTTCACAAAAATAGGTAAACTAAAAAAAGCCTTGAAGATATTTTGTAGAATTAAATGGTAGTAGCATTTAAGTCAAATGTTGGTGTTTACAATAAATGGTTTAGGGTTTTGTTGAATGACGGAAAATCAGACAAAGCTTAGAATCTCTTCCAAGGCATGGTGGATGGAGCCCAAAACATTGATGATGTGATATACAATGTACTTCACAAGCTTTTGAGGCCAAGGTCATTGTAGCAGTGTATATTAGTCCTATACATTTTGAGATATGATTGAAATGAGAACCTAATGTGACCACTAGTGATTATGACCCAAAAAATGGAAAGAACTATGTCATGTCCATGGATTGATGTGGAGGGGACTGCCACCCCATGCTTCTTGTATTTTTGTTTGAATACCTACATACATTAGAGTCAATTTACAAATAAAGCCCATAATGCAATCTCCATGTTAGATCACTAGCTACAAAACCCATGATAAAACTATTGCAACATGCAATGTTCAAGACAAATACACCACAACTAAGATAAGCATGAGATATTTTTCATTACGGATATGTACATATTTTCCATGTATTATTACGTTTACGTTTCAACTTTCATTATTATGTACAATCCATGTCTATAAAAAACAAAGGCATGTACAAGTTGTGTTTTGGTTTGATAATTGAGGTTTTTTACACAAGCAAGGCCATATAATACTAACTAATTTCTCTCAAAGAGGTTCCATGCCTATGCATGCAAAACTGCATGATAAAGATGGTATTTGATGCATGTAATCCAAAAATTGAGAAGGTTTGATGGTTAGAAATTATAGTGAATGTTTGTGAGTTGTTCCAACAATAGGTATTGTTTGCATGAAAATATATTCAAAGATCATGTGTAAGTTCCCTTTAGTTGAATTGTACCCTCTATCTCCTATGTTATATTCCATGTGGCACCAAGTGCCAATATTTTTATTAAATGGATGAGGAGAGGCAAAAAAAATTGGTCCTAACTTTGATATCTTCTTGATAACAAAACTAATTGATTATTTTTGAATGAAACATTTTTTCAATACATTGGTATTTATAATATTTTTATATAATTTATAATGAAATACAATGTAATTGATGAGGAAATACAATGAATGGATTATAATGTATAAAATTTTGCAAATTTGAAATCAAAATTTAAAATTAGAATACATTGTACAATTCAAGTGTATTCTCAATTACATTACAATTGTATTTGAAATCAAAATTTAAAATTAGAACATGTACATTCAAGTGTATTCACATTGGAGCACCATGACCCAAATTTCACAAAAGCCTCCCATCTAGTATTTGTATTCTTGACATTAAAGCATCTACAAAAATACATTTATAAAACAACCTCCACAAAAATTTCCAAAAAAATATTACACAAGACAACATGAAAACTATGTCAATGATGCAAGTGGCATACATGTAACTCATTCATCTGGCCAATGTGTTATAGTAATGCAAGTCTCCATAATACGATCATGGTCAGCTTCTGTCATCTTCCATCTCTTTGGCTCACCTCTCTTCACCTTGATTTCTGTTAGAGGTATCCGAGCTACCACCACCAAATGATTGTATTGACATGATATAGATTCATGCATAAAATCTTTGTAAATAATATGAGCACCCTGTTTTTTTACTTTTTCAAAAAAGTGTCCCATTAGAACCATGTCTCTAGTCTAGTATGTGAAGTCCCCATCTTGGTAGGGTCGCACCAACCTACTCTTTATTTGCGTGCACCGCATCAAATAGTATGCCACATTTTCTTGGTTGTGGGGGGGTGCAATGACAACGAATACATCACCTGCAAGATACATTACAAATATTATTCAAATGTACTACGTGCAAATTTCTACAACATTTGTATATGTGTAATATATAATGAACTAATTAACTTAATGAAGACTCTTATAACTTCTCTAACCATATCAGAAACTCGATCATGATCTAATGAGACCATTGCCTCTTCAGTGTGCATCTTTTGCCATGTTGGAATTGAATGTGGGCCCTTTGGATTAAGAGAGACATATTTCCATGGTTTGACATATACATCATTTTCACAGTGATCAAGCCTGCATCAATGCAAAAATCGCAAAAACATGCATACTTCCTCGTTTTAATGGAAAATATGTCACCCATGTCTTTACTTCGAACAGAATGCAATTCCCTTGTACTAGGGATGGTCTCACAATACCACGAAATGGATCTATTAACATCTCCAAGGGAAACATCCCAAAAGAACTTGCATGGAATTCAGTTTTTCATAGGTAAATTCATATCGAGTATGTGTTCTTTTGGAAATGATGATATTGAATGTTATTAGCTTATTAATTGAGTTTGGATTTTATTACCTGCACATCGGCCTTGCTTGTCCGTGACCTTGATGTCCCAAATGACATGTGCACCAATCAACTACTTCAGTGGAGCATTTGAGTAGGGTTGCACCATGACTCATCTGGTACCTCCGAAGTGCTCGTTTCACACATGCGCCTATGCCATCATGTTCACCCTTTCCATGACCTGTCTCAAAAAAGCTCCAGGTGTGTTGGATTCTTGTCTATTTGTGAAGGTGAGTCAACCAATAAAATGAGCGTGCCGATTTGAATTGCCCTGCACACCCATCTGACCAAATCCAATGTTCAGTAAATGATACGCCTCTCTTCCTAAATGAATCATAAATCAACCCAAAGCAATGTTGAATGAACAATGTGTCATGCTCATGATCATCATTAACATAAAAATTGTACTCCTTGATCACTTCACGTGACTGAGGAGTGCTATCCCTACCATCAATGCTTTCCTGATCATGTCTGTACAATACATGTACGAAGATAGACACTTGGTCGGAGTGATAGTACCCACTCTGTATCTCTCTCTGAGGAGCAAAGGTGTAGTTCTCCACAAAGTCTACCACTGATAAGATTGTGCCCGGATCAAATACTTCACGAGAATGTTTGAATTTTGAAGCTTTCCAACTGGACCTATGGGAGTGCTTGATGTATTTATAAATCTGACTTTGAAACTTCTCCATGAATTCTAAAACAGGAATCTCATCATCGAGCAAGTTGATCCTCTTGGATGGCACAGATGAAGAAGATGTTGGATTCATGGTGACGTACTCGTACTTCTTCCACCTAACGGTGATATTTGACAATCCATGGTGTGTTGGATCGATAGGAAAGTTCCTATGGAACAATGTCAAATCACTGCATTCATGGCATTTTCTCCCACCTACACACCTCTTATTAAAAAACACATGTTCAGGATTCCTGTTGCATAGTATCATACAAATAAAATCTCGTACTGTGTGAGGAGCTAGTACATCATTCTAGTGCCTTTCGAAAAAATCTAGAAATGTGTCATAGTATAGTTGAAATTCAACGTGCTACCGACAGCAACAAGTGTCACGAATCGTATTCAGCCTAATATACCATGGTTTCAATTTGTTGAACATGCTAAATGATATTTGAACACTGAGATTGGTTTCTTGGAATTCCTCGTAAAGTGTAACTTTCATCATCTCCATCACATGCTTACAGTGCTCCTGATAAATGCCTCTGGATAAATGTTGTCACAGGACATGCTTTCAATCTGGAATAGCATGAGAATGGCTATCCCAAAACTCTATCACCTTCTCTCTAATGCCTACTGCCATCCTACCTCGATAGGGTTCCCTACAAATAAGATCCCAACAAGCAGCTGCATCATTTTCATCTATTCGGACCCTGAATTTAGTATATTTGAGCAATGTTCTTTTTGAAACATTGAGCAATGATGCCATTGTTGATACCATTCGATTTCTTGAGGTGTTTTGTGCCACAACAGCCGTTGTAATTTCCCTACGAGCAGCTTGGGTATCATTTTTTCTTGATTTTCCAAACGAAGATAATGCAGTTCTTACATTTTCTATTGCATTCTCGCATGTCTTTTTTGTTTTAACATCTTGAAAACCCAACAACTTTGTGGCACGTTTCATTTTTTTGTGTTTTATCAACCCATGTAGGATTTGAGCTTGTGCCATCATTGAATGTTGTTCAAAATATGACTTGATTATGTTATTGACATGCTCTCTAACTCTCCGATCAGGGATCAAGTTCCCAATATCTTCTTGTGCAGAAACAACTGCACAATCCTCTAGAAAATTTCCACCCCTTCCAACCCCACTGCAAATCCCAATTATATTTTCAATGTGAGAGGGAAAGGTGTCATGTGATGGCTGATCAGGATCATAAGGCGGCAAAGGGTCATGTGATTCTTGATCACCATGATGTGATGTCTGACCATAATCTCTCCCTACATAACATGTAAATTAAAATTGAAAATTAGTTACTTGATAGTTATGCATTGAACTTTAAAATTGCTAGTAACTTGAAATTTGATGTGGAAATTGAAAAATTAAAAATTGCATGTGAATTGAATTTTTCAACTAATACATTTAGCCTAAGAATTGTTCTAAGTAAAAATTGAAATTGCTAGTAACTTGAAATTTGAAATTGCTCAAGTAACTTGAAATTGCTAAATTAATTAAACTTGAGAATTGTTCTAGAAGTCAAGTTTGAAATTCCTAGTAAAATTTGAAATTGCTTGTAACTGGAAATTGGTAGTAACTTGTACATTTAACTTTAAAATTGCTAGTAACTTGAAAATCAACTATATATATTTAAGTCAAGATAATTATTAATAACTTGATACAAATTATTGTGGTCATAAAAATTAATATCATTTATAATCATCACATTATATAATTGTGGGCAAATTTTCTTTATGCAATTTATGTCCATTTTATTTTTACATTGCAAGAAAAATGTTATTTTAACTTTATGGTATAAAATAAATAAATAAATATTTAAAATACAAGTTGCAAATAACCACAAAGAATGAATGATTACAACACTTCTACCGTAGAATTTCAAAGACAACATCATGCATCCCATGTTGTATATAAGTGAAATAAAAATTTAAGATTGGTTTTTTTACCCATGATAACATACCTATTATACTCTAAATGTGGTGAAAAAAACATTGATTTAGAGATGAATACGATATTTAATTAAAAACATTGTAGTGATATGATTGAGGAGAAATTCATAATTTTTAATGCAAAATAACATTTTCATTAGTTGATGATTTTGCAATTTCAACAATAGACAATTATGGAAATTGTAATTTTTATCATAAATTGCAATTTAAGGGTTTTTTATCAATAATGCTTCACATATCAATGCAAGGTTGCAAACATTGAAAATAATTATTTCCAATTTGTCCTAACAAAATATATGATTCTAATCATTAATCTTATCATGGTGATATGTCATGTTATGTAAATAAAAGTATATGTGATAGATGGAATTTTTTAAAGTAAACATTATAATTAAATAGTTCTTTGAACATTCATTTGTATTAAAATATTCATTACTATGAAAATATTGCCAACCACCATAATTACATGAAAATATTGTCAACCACCATAACTATGAAAATATTCTTTCATTTGTTTTCAAATTGAATAAATTCTAACCAATACATAACTATCACAACATGTTCATTTCAAAATATTCATTCATTTGTTTTGAAATTGAATTTTCTAACAAATCAAGAATTGAAATTACATTTAACTTGAAATTGTTAGTAACTTAAAAAATTGCAATTAGTTAAATATGTACAATTTAACTTGAAAATAGTGTCTAAATGTACATTTAATTTGAAAATTATTCTAATAACATTGAAAATTGTTAGTAAAGTTTAGAAATTTGAAAATAGTTAATATGCACATACATTTTAGCTTGAAAATAGAATCTAAGTGTAGATTTCATTTGAAAATTGTTGGACAATAAAATTGAAAATTGTTGGACAATAAAATTGAAAATTGTTAGTAAACTTTGAAATAATTTGTAAATTGTTAAAGCAACTTGAAAACATAATTTCAAAAAATGTTAGCAACTTTAAAGTAATTTGAAAATAGTTAAAAATATGTACATGTATTAACATGAAAATATAATCTAAATTGACATGTTTCATTTGAAAATTGTTCCAATTTAACATTTGTTAATCACTTGAAAATTGTTCATTTAAGATAAAAATTGTTGCAAACTTTGAAATTTAAATAGCAAATGGATGAAATAAATAAGAATATCATTACAAATTTATATGAAACAAATTAAATTATGAAATTTAGTTAAATTTATTGAAAAATTGTTACTAATTTTGTAAATTATGTAGCATGATATTTAAATTATGATAACATGTAATTCGAAATAATTTACCTTGGTTGTCCTCCATTGGAATTTGTTGCACCAAATGTACATCTTCTTCTTCTCTCAACTTTGCTCTTTGTTGTCTCATTCGTTCTCTATTATTCTCACGCTCTTCATTGTCATTTTGTTGTCTAGCATGTTTTCTTTGTCTTTTTTTTTTAAATCCCCATCAATCTACAATGAAAACAAACAAAAAAATTTTAAATTGTTATAACAAACAACAATATGTTAGTATGAAATCTTGAAATATGCCTACAAAGAAATCTTACATGTCTAATGAGCTCTAATTCAACAACATGAAAATGTCAAAGCTCTAATTCAACAAGATCAAAATGACAAAGCTTTAATGGAAAAAAAAAACTAGCAATGAGTTAAATTGTGTTTTTGATTAATTGTTTGCTGGTTATATACAGGTTTGTTGATGTTTTTATGAGGGAAGGGTAGTTGGAAACATTAATTGTTTCCAACTCCTTTCGCGGTTTCGCCCCGGTTCGTTTATATATTTTTTTTACACAAACAAACGCTCGATCGAGCATATTTTACAGACCCTCGATCGAGCTCATACCTCGATCGAGGGTTTATCAAGACCTCGATCGAGGTATTTATAAACCCTCGATCGAGGTCTTGATAAACCCTCGATCAAGGTGTTGTTAAGCCCTTGATTGAGGTATTTAAAATACCTCGATCGAGCAAATAGCTCGATCGAAGGCTTAAAAACCAGGCCGAGAGCCCCTTTCGCTGCAGAATATAATTTTTTTTGCCTTCCACACAATTAAACCATGTCATTAAATGCTCATTAATGAGCGGACTTAATACCATTGGATTCGTCAACAAATCCTCTATCCAGATACATAAAATTTACGAATTTTTATCTTCATATGTCTTTTGTTTTTAAATTTCTACTAAAACTTGCTCTAAAAAACCCTACCGACAACTTCGATTGAGCTCAAAGATAAATCCACAACATTCAAAATACACATCCAATTTTTTTTTTAAAATACACAAGCCCTAGATAAACGCATCCTCTTTAAGATGGTTTTTTTAGTTTTGCAAATTATGTAAAAAATCAAAATATTTCGTGCACACACACAGACACGTGTGCAAAATGCGACTTAAATGTTCATTGGTCAATTTCGAAAAATAATAATAAATATAATTTTTTGATAAAAATTAAAAGAAAAATATGTAAGCCCTAGTGCATCATGTCTAGATCATGTTCACATATTTCATTTTTTAAAATTATTACTTTAACATTAAATTATTGTGCACACACACAAACTACTTATTAATTGCTCTTCAAATTTGTAAGGACACACGTTTCATTAAATGAAAATTTTACACAATATATGACATTGGTATATTTCGAAAAAAATATCATTGGAAAGCCAACATAATTCTCTACATTTCGTTTTTCAACCACATGTCAAAATTCATGTGGAAAGTATGAGTTTCAAGGGCTTCAATTTAATACATGGGTAAAATTTTTGTTTTTCACCGTCATATTTGGCCAAAAAGAGTTACCCATCTTCATGGAATCACCCTCATAGTCCAATTAGTCATATTCAATTAAAATAATAATTTCATAGTCCAATTCTTAACAAAGAAACAAACCAAACAAAATTATTCCCATCCTCTTCACTACCCAACAACATTCACCACCACCCTTACAAATTCTGAAGTAACCTAAAACCAAATTTTGGCTCAACCCGACTTACCATATGATGAAGTTTTTTGGCATTAATAGTCAGAGATATCCTACACGCACCAAGATTTTCCATCCAAACCAATTTAAAACTCCCACTAAAGAATAATGCAAGTTCAAGTGTGCATTGATTACTCGAAGGAGGAGGACTTAAAAGTGATCTCCTCGACCAGATCCATTGCCATTTATCACATAATTGCCACTAAGTGTGATTGCTAATGTATTTCATGAAGGAATTAAGTGAGTTATAACACTCTTTTTTCCAATTTGACCATCACATTCACCATGGTTTATGTAAATTTGGTAGCACATGAACAAAGAATATGAAAATATTCAATAAATTCAAACTTTATAGCTATACCATTAATACCTCTAATGATTATAGAAATGGGAGAGAAATTTCCAGAATTTGTCATTCTTTCTTGACCAATGATGAGAGAAGAGTCCCCAAAAAACAAAAAATTCTTAATTTGTAAATTCTTCAAAATGACCATTCTTTGATACAAGGCGAGAACTCTTGATTGTCTATTTATGCTCCTAGTCCCTAAGTGAAGGCTAGTTCTTGTTTTACATTTTGGTTGAAGATACCCCCCTACACTTATTGCCCCTATGTGCTTATCTATGTTATTCTTATTGTGGCGATTTATTTAAAGCTCTAATTTTGTGTGTTTTAGTATGGATTCTTGAGTCATTGATGTCATTTGTAGGTTGGTGGACCCTAGTTTTTTAATAGAAGAAATTATTGATAAACCTAAGAAAAAGAATCAACTCTACCATATTCTTAAGAAAAACAAAAATAAAACAATGTCACATTCATAGTTTAAACAAGACATACCTTGGAAACTTCTCAAGGATAAAACCAACAAAATAAGAACACAGGATTCTACCTCCAATAAACCTTTCCATCTCTCTCGTAGTTGCCTCATATCAAAATGTTAATTCACTTAGTATATTTGAGCTCTAATCCAATTTATATTACTGTTGTTACAAGGTATTCAAAATGATACTACAATCAACAAATCAATCACTCATTCACCCACAATACTCTATGATTACACCTAAATCACTTTGCCATTTCATCTCCTAAGTCTACCTACCCTACGAGTGAAAACATGAAGTTGGGAAACAATTTTGGCTTGTTTTTTACAAACAAAACTGTTAATTTTTATGTTTTTCAACTTCGACCTCTTCAAATCCATATCTCCCTTAGGAATTTCAACTTGAAGTAAACACAAAGGTTTTAGAGAATTGAATTAGCTTCCTACTCGTATTTTTTTTAATATTTTTTATGGACATATGGTGGGACAAATTTGTTGTCAACCAATGGCATATACTTGACAATTTTAGGTATAGATAATGAGTGACCTTTGTTGACAACGTGTTTTTTATAGATGGCTATTCATTTTAGGGAAAAACATTGTAGGTGCATAATCTATACACATTGCACTTGATCCTGGACTATATTTTGAGTTTTTTAAAACTTGGAAAATATTTTTAATTATTTATCGAAACAACGTATGTTTAGAAAATGGTGCATTATCGACACATGTTTTTGTCTTCGCATTTTCTTTCAAATATGACTCTTATTGGAAAAACTAAAAGTGCACTTTTGAAGAGGACGAGCCAATTATGATCTCTATGAAATTTCAAGTTTTTTGGTGTTGTCTTTGTTATGATATTGAATTTGCATTTTAGGTGATTTTCAGAGTAATAAAAATTTTAAGGGATAAGGTTTAGAAAAAAATTATTAATAAATAGTAATTCAAATCGAAATGAAACAATTATTATATCATTGGAAACTAGATTCAGAGATGAATCCATTGCTACCAAGTCTAACAAATAATACTTAAAATTGGTAGGGCTTTGGGCTTACCGAAGTTGTAGGTTCCAGAAAGATGCCTGATATTTTCGCAGGTTTTGTTGAACATAAACTCTCGGCCGAAAAATACCTTCCAAACTATCGGATGAGAGTTTAGTTCAAACTCTCGTCTGAGATTTTTTTTGAAAATACAGCGCGGCGATTGGTTCAAACTCTCGGCCTAGATTTTGAACTCTCAAAACTCTCGACCTGTAGTTTTTTAAACTCTCGGCAGAGAGTTTGAGGTTGACTTTGTTTCCCCTGTTCATCTGCGCTCCCACTTTTTTTCACTCCGTTGTCACGGAATTGTTTCCCAACTTCGCATTTTCACCCCTACCAAATTGGTATACTTGGCACACTTCCATCCTAAATAAACCATCTCACTACTGTTACAACCTACTTTTAGAGCTATAACACTCACAATTTAGACCTATACCCTTCACTTTACCTTAGACCTCTACCTAGTTGACCATATAACTTCATTTTGAGTCCCATCATAGCTTGATTGTTGGAGAAACAAAATCACAAAAAATTATTGACTGCTGGTGCAAATGTATATCAAATCTGATTTTTCCCTATACCATCAAACCTAAAGCCATACCATAATCTTTTCCTACAACTTTACTTGGCTTCTTGCATACCACAAACACACTTACTTCATTCCAAAATTAAACTTGAGGTGATATTTCTACAGCTAGTATAATCATATCAGATTTGGATTAACATTTGAACCTATAAGAAAATCACACATAACTCTCATAACAAGGTAATCATTATTTTATGTGATCATCTACTCCCTATTGTTGGATACTATACTATTACAGTTATTAAGGAAGTAATTGTTGCTCTCTAGTAATCATCTAACTTGAATCTAAATTAATTGCAGTCATGTTGTTTAAGTACTATCATTGTCATTGTGTTTAATATTGTTACCATTTTTTTTATAAATTGAATCTAAATATTGTAGTGTTTGCATAGGTTTCTGCAGGCTCCAACAACCAACCATCCCCATAGGGGATCAACATATCTCCACGTGTGCAAGTATCATGTGTATTAAAGTATAAATTTAATTTCAAATTTGATGACTTTTCTTTATATATTTATATTTTTTTCTGTATTAAACTATGAGGTTATAAATGTGTATGTAGGTACCAGCACCTTGGCCTGCCAGTGCCACTATCCCTCCCTCCTTAGCCTTTTGACCACCTTATATGTTAGTTTTAGCCCCTGGAAAACATGTCCCCTTCCATGAATCCCTCCCCACCCTCTTCCATCCAGCCCCCCCTCCCATCCAGCACCAGACTTCCATCTATATCCCCCTTCCGTTTCATGTCCTTCGTTTCATCACCCCCCCAACCCTTCCACCACCTCCCTTACAGTTTCCCATGTTTCCACCCTCTCCCCTCCGACCATGATATACCACCCATCCCTCCACCGCAACATATACCTTGCCCCCCCCCACATTCCCCCACCACCCTCGCTTCCTTTTCCATGGTGGCCCCATCCATCTTACAGCCAGTTAGGGTTGATCGCCCTACATGTGCATCTCCACTTCGCCCATGCCAGTCCACGCTTCCTTCTTCCACCTCTCCTTCTTCCACTATTCCCCCCAGTTTTGTAGCCACCATCGATGTGGCTACATCCGCCCCTATACCATTTACCCTAGCATCAGAGTAGGTTGTCTAGCCAGCTGCTCCATCTGCCAGCCCTGAAGACCATCCGATTGTGTTCATGGTGAGATTGACTGGTTTTAGAAAATCTCATTCAATATTAACAAAAATTACTATAGACATCTAATTTCATCATTTATATGATTGTTCTAAATGTTGCAGGGTGGCATTGTTGAGAGACTTGGAGCACGAAGGAGAGAAACCCCCTCACGACTTACAGTCTCTCCTATGGTGAGTTATTTAAGATTTGAAAACTATTTTTATTTTTAAACTGTGTTTTATACTTGTATAATTGCCAGGAAAAGTTGACATATTATTGATTTCATTTTAGGGCCTAGGGGGACGTGGTCCAAGTCGCTAGAAGGACCCATATTCCTCTAGATCGAAGAAGAGGAAGATCGATTTTGGAGTTGCACCTGGGAGCACCGAGGGTGGGCAGGAGGATTGAGAGACCCTCCTATGTACACTAGCCACGATGTGGAATTTTGGGCAAGACTTTCCATATTTTGTATAGGGAACGAGTTTCCATTATATAGAAATTGGGAATGATGTTCTAGTTTTCCAAAAAGTGTATATGATTGGATCATTTTTGCATATTAATAGTTGAATATGCACTTGTCTATATGAATTTGTATTTGATTACATTTTTGCATACGTTATGGAAAATAATATTCTTCAATAACAATGTTATGGAAAAGTTTCCACATACATACATATGTTATTTCTAGACACCAAGTGACCTCAATATGAGTCCCTTGTATTTGAATGGGTCTCCATACAAGGATTTATACTACATGTTCTATGGGGGTACACTGAGAATGTAATAATAGTATTTTTTAGTGTAAATTATGTTTACATACAACATACACACATCAAAAAAATTCACATACACACAACATCCAACATACAAACATCAAGCAAATTCACATCCAATATACACACATCACACAACAAAAATCACATACTCATGTTTCTATCCAATGCAATGCATACAATGAGACATGCTCAACAAAACAACAGTGAACAATATTGAACAAGTATCATTCAATGAAAAATGAGTGTCATATCAACATTCCCAATCATCCAACAAACCAGCGAACCCACTAACAAGCTCGACAAACAAGCCAACAAACCCAACAACTCTCCATAAAACAAGCCAGCAAACCAACAAACCCTATTTTTGGCACTTTCTTGGTATGGCACTTTCCTTAAGGTCATTAATCCTAATTTGTCATTCCACAACTTCTCTCAATTAGTGCCAATTTAACCTAGCATTGGTCATTTAGTGCCAATTTCCCTTAGGGTGAGGGTCCTAGGGTTTCTAAGCCAGAGACCTATTCTACCTTTTCCAAGAACATATTTCAATTGGTTTGCCTCTTAAACCAAACCATAAACCCTAGCGCTGAAGAGACTAAGCCTTTCTAACCCTAGAAAAATTATAACCCTAGTTAGATACCCTGCTGGTTGTTTATTGCAGACCTGGTATACAGACCTGGTATACATACCTACCTAAGTGTTTAGACATCTAAACTACATACTGGTCACAATTTTGAATTTTGCAGACTTGATATACAAAACACATACCATAAGGCTTCAACGCTAAACACACATACCAAAGGGTGTCACTCGCACCACACCATTTGATATCACATACTAGAGGGTTTCATTGGGAATAATTTATTTACGCGTGATTTACAAGTCAAATATGTTTGAGTCAAGTATTGAATTTACCCCAAAAAACTCTGTGAATACAGTTGATAAGTTATATGACAAATTATTATCTTAAACAAATCAAAATCATCCAAGTGTATAAGAGGACTCAATGTGTTTAAACAATGAAAGTGTCACCAATATATGTAATTTAACATTTAATTCAATATGTCACTTCAAATCAACCTTTTAAAATCAGTTATTAATGCATACAAATTCTTCTAACAATAAAAAAAGGAAAACCAACCTTATTTTATGCAAACCAAAACTTACTTGTCTCTTATAGAATTATCTCTCATAAACACTATGGCCCCAATACAAATTTGCTAATGTTTTTTACAATTGTCTCTTCATGTTTTGTTGAGTTCTTATTGCAGTTGGTCCTTCTAAAGTGTTCGGGTACACAGGGTACTACCAAAGGACCGAACACCAAGAGCAACCACTTCACATAAACAGATCACAGATCAACACACCGATGTTTTGACGTGGTTTAAAACCCTCTTGAGGGAAACACTCCACGGCCCCGGCCAAATAGCTTCTACGGGACAATTTATTATGCAAAGAAAGAAAGTTACAAATGAGCTTCTCATAATCGATCAACTAAACAATGACCCTCCATGCTCTTTAAATAGAGATCATGGACCAATCGGGTGTTAAGCCACGGATCAAGGTTAGGTTTGATCTAAGAGAAGTTGAGCCGTCGGATCACTCTATGTCGGAAACATATCGTGACCGTCGGATTAAGTATATACAAATGCATACTAATGCATACTAAAGAAACACACTATCCCTAACGGATATATTACACAAGTTGATCTTAACTAACTCCTAAGTGTCTAAATATCCTAACATCCCCCCTTAAGAACAACTTGGGATAGGATTGAAGGATTTACAAAAGTGACACTATTAGGAGAAGGAAGGAGGCATTAGAGCCTATCCCCCCCTTAATGACAAGTTCCTGAACTCCTAACATAGATCGAAGTTTAGAAAACTTCGCTTCTGTAAGAGACTTGGTGAAGATGTCTGCAACTTGATCATCTGTAGGGCAAAAGAGCACTTCAAGAACACGATCATGAACAAGATTTCTGATGAAGTGCATGTGTAGCTCAATGTGTTTGCTGCGTTGATGTAGAACTGGATCTTTGGCAAGCTTGATGGCACTTTGATTGTCGCACCAAAGTGGAGTAGGCTGCTGCTGCTCGAATCCAAACTCTGAAAGGATCTGTCGAAGCCATAAAGCTTCCTGACTGGCATTAACTGCTGCTCGATATTCTGCCTCTGCTGAAGAAAGAGCAAGAGCTTGTTGTTTCTTACAAGCCCAAGTGATAGGTCCAGATCCCAGACTGAAAACATAACCTGCAGTAGACTTTCGATCATCAGGATCGCCGGCCCAATCTGAATCAGTGAAACCAACCAACAAAGGTTTCCCCCCTGTACTGTAATGAATCCCAAACTGAACTGTACCTCGAATATATCGAAGTATTCTTTTAGCTGCTTTCCAATGACTTTCATGAGGTGTCTGCATATAACGGGCAACTCGACCAACGGCAAAGGAAAGGTCAGGACGGGAATGAGTCAAGTATAAAAGACAACCAACAAGCTGACGATATAGTGTGGCATCTACTTCAGGTGAAGTACAAGTGGCAGAAAGTTTGACTCCAGACTGGAAGGGAGAAGGGGCTGGTTTACAATCTTCCATGTGAAAGCGACGAAGAAGGTCACAAGCATACTTAGACTGAGAAAGAAAGATTCCTTCTTTGGTTTGCAGAACTTGGAGACCAAGAAAATAATGTAAATGTCCTAAGTCTGACATTTCAAAAGTTTGTTTAAGACTGGATTTCACATGGGTTATAAGCTTAGGGTCACTACCAGTAAGAATAAGGTCATCAACATATAGAACAAGTATGATGAGATGGTTTCCTACTTTCTTGGTATAGACATTGGGGTCAGAATGGCATCTAGAAAAACCAGTGTCAAGGAGAAAGTTATCCATTTTGGCATACCAAGCTCTAGGAGCTTGCTTAAGGCCATATAAGGATTTCTTAAGGCGACAGACAAGGCTAGAGTTATTCTGAACATAGCCAGGAGGTTGTTCCATGTAAATTTCCTCCTGTAAATCACCATGTAAGAAGGCAGACTTGACATCCATTTGATGGACTTCCCAGTTGTGTAAGGCTGCAAGGGAAAGAACAAGGCGGATGGAGTTCATTTTGGCGACAGGAGCAAAGGTTTCATTGTAGTCAATCCCTTCAACTTGAGAAAAACCTTTGGCAACTAACCTTGCCTTAAGTCTTTCAACACTTCCATCTGATGCATACTTAGTTCTGTAGACCCATTTACATCTGACAAGTTTTCTTCCTTTTGGAAGAGGTACAAGATCCCAAGTATCGTTCGCCATTAAGGAACGATATTCTTGATCCGTGGCTTAACACCCGATTGGTCCATGATCTCTATTTAAAGAGCATGGAGGGTCATTGTTTAGTTGATCGATTATGAGAAGCTCATTTGTAACTTTCTTTCTTTGCATAATAAATTGTCCCGTAGAAGCTATTTGGCCGGGGCCGTGGAGTGTTTCCCTCAAGAGGGTTTAAACCACGTCAAAACATCGGTGTGTTGATCTGTGATCTGTTTATGTGAAGTGGTTGCTCTTGGTGTTCGGTCCTTTGGTAGTACCCTGTGTACCCGAACATGGTATCAGAGCTTTTATGAAGTGCCGCTTCCGGTTATGATTTAGATCTTGAACTGCTGTTGCCGAAACTCGAAAGGGTTTCTAGTTCTGATATTTCTGTGCATTTCTGGGCTGTGGGAGGTGTTCCATTGCATCCGGAGCGTCGTTTCCATTGGGAAATAGTTTTCGTTTGATCGAAAACGGTTCCCGGTTGCTCCAGAAATGCGTTTTTCATCAGATCTGAAGGTATAATGTTACAGTGACGCATTTTTTTTATTTCGTTTTTGAAAAGAAAAAATCTCATATTTAATTTTTTTTACTATTAGATTTTTTTTGGTTCGGATTGTTGCTTTCCCGTCTGCGTATGCTCTTTGCCGTGCACCTCGAGCGATCTCGGCAAATCAGAAACAGAAAGGGAAAGGGTTTTTTCGGCTGCGTATGCTCTTTGCCGTGCACTTTGCGCGATCTCGGCAAATCAGAAACAGAGAGAAAACGTAGACTTTCCGGGCAAGCTAACAAGATCTAACTCCACAAGTGTGGAAACGTTGTTTTTGTTTCGTTTTGTGGTTTGTTTTGCAGGAAAAAGGGCAAGCACGCAAACCGAGCAAGAAGAGTAAAAAAAAAAAAAAAAAAAAAAAAACCCCCCTTCTTCATTTCCATATTTTACATACCTTTTAAACTAGCTCACTTGGTCCAAAGTATGCTTTATTCCTTAATAGGTCTTGAGTTCAAGTCTTAGGAAGTTACTTTTAAAAAGAAAAGTGCATGCAATTTCTATTTTCAAGTTACTTTATTGTAAAAGTGCATCTCACTTAAATAATAAAAAAAATAAAAAATACAAGTGAGTCACTTAAGCTTTTTATTTATTGTTGCACTATTTAAAAGTAATATCATTGTAAAAGTGAAATCACTTATTTTACAAAAGTGATTCACTTAAAAGCAACTTTTTTGTAAAGTGATAGTCAAAGGTTCATCTTGGGAAGAGGGGGGTCTTTTTTTTGCTGGAACATTCACTAGCTGCCACGTCACTATTGGGGACATCTTCAACAGTTTCTTTGTTCAAGCATAAACTTCATTCATACAAAGTCCGTTTTCAGTGCCGTTTTTTTTGAAACCTTTTTTTCGAGCTCTTCACATCCAGACTATTGGTTTCTGTTTTTACAGCCATTAATTTACAAATATGGCCGCCCTTTGTGATATTCTACTTAACAGTTCCAACTATTTCTCATGGAAATCTCGTATGGAGGATGTTCTACGAAGTAGGGGACTTTTCAGAATTACAACAGGGAAAGAAAAAGAACCCACTGATGATGATAAGAAAATAAAATGGGCAAATAGATGTGATGAAGCTCGTGGATTGATTGGGATGTCAATCTCTACTGATTTGCGATTCCACATATCTGGAATTGATGAACCTAATACTGCTTGGGACAAGTTGGAAACTGTGTTTGGTAAACACAATGAAATTCGAGGTCACCAACTCGAAAATGAGTTGATTTCTTTAAATCCAAGTGACTTTTCATGCATTCAAGATTATTTATCTAAGTACAAAACTCTCAAGCTCTTATGTGCAGAATGTAAGATTGAGAGGGAAGACAAACAATGCATTTATCATACTCTTTCCAAACTTGGACCTGCATATTCTGTTTTTGTATCTACATTTTACTCCATGAAAGCGTCATTGAATCCAGCTAGCTATCAAGAGCCTAGTCTTGAATCCTTTTGTGATTCCTTGATTAGGGAACAAGATAAACTCATTCATCTTGGAATAATCAACAATGCAGATACATCTGGAAAAGCCTTATTGTCCCAACAGAAAGAAAAGTCCAAGCCTCCCAAGAAACAAAATTTTCGCAATAATAAGTCAAACAAGGGTCCAAAACCCTCTCAGTCAACTCCTTCTTTAAAAAATGACAAAGGATCCAAGCCAAAAGGCAAGAAGACTGAGCGTCATTGCAACTATTGTGGGAAAGATAATCATGATGAATCTAAGTGTTTCAAGAAGATGGCAGCCTTGGAAGCAGCAATGAAGAAGCACCACATCAGCCTAGATTCGCCTTCAGAATCTACCTCTCATGGACATGCACTTTGTGCTTCTGGTTATTCTTATAATGCATCTTCTTCTTCTACTTCAAATGAATGGCTCATTGATTCTGGAGCATCTTATCATATGGCTAAGGATCAAGCCATCTTTTCTACTATGCATGAATGTAACACCAAACAAATATTTGTTGGTGATGATAGATCTCTAAGTGTTGTAGGAGCTGGAACAGTTCCAGTAGATAATGGTCATTTTAGTGATGTACTATGTGTTCCAAGAATTTCCTGCAATTTGTTATCAGTCTATCAGATCACTCATTCTGGTGAAGGTAAAACTGTGACCTTTACACCTCACCAAGTTGTAATCAAGGATTTTAAAGATCCTCAACAGGTTCTAGCTACCGGAATTGTTGATGATATTACCAGGTTGTACAAGTTTAACAACTTTGGGTCATCACCTTTCCCTTCAGTTTTTGTTGCTCATAGTGATAACTTGAGCAAACTTTGGCATGAGCGATTTGGTCACTTAAATTATCGCTCATTGCAACAACTATGTAAAGAAAATATGGTGACAGGTCTTCCGATGGTATCTTGCAGAGATGGTGTTTGTTCCGGTTGTGTACTCGGAAAACATCATCGGGACAGTTTTGACAAACGTGCCTCTTGGCACGCCTCGGTTCCCTTGGAGCTTGTGCATAGTGACTTGTGTGGTCCTCTTCCATCTGCTTCCTTTTCTGGTTTCAAGTATTTCTTAACTTTCATTGATGATTACACCAGACGCACTTGGGTTTATTTCCTAAAACTTAAGAGCGAAGTATTTAACATGTTCTTGGCCTACAAGGGCCCTTGTTGAAAAACAATCTGGTCATCAAATTATCAAGTTAAGATCTGACAATGGAGGAGAATATGTTAACAAACAGTTCACTACTTTCTGCACTGAACAAGGCATCCAACAACAGCACACTGTTCCATATACACCACAACAAAATGGTGTAGCTGAGCGGAAGAACCGCACTTTAAAAGAAATGGCTAATTGTATGATCCAATCTAAGGGACTAAGTCTTCAATTTTGGGCTGAAGCCATAAATTGTGCAAATTACATAGTTAATCGCACCCCCACAAAAGCATTACAAGGTATAACACCAGAAGAAGCATGGAGTAAAATTAAACCTGATGTAAGTCACTTTCGTGTGTTTGGTAGTGAAGCATGGGCTCACATTCCGGATGAAAAACGGAAAGCATTGCAGCCTAAAAGTGAAAAGTGCATATTTGTTGGATATTCTGAAGATGTAAAAGGTTATAGACTTCTTCAACCACATTCTCATGCTATAATCATTAGAAGAGATGTTAAATTTGATGAAAATATCTTGGCCTGCGAGCCTAACTCGGTGAGTGTGCCATCTTTGGCCTGCGAGCCTGATTCGGCGTTTGTGCCTTCTTCTTCTTCTTCCAACTTCCTTGACAGGTTTCCAACTCCAGTTTCTGATGATGACAGTGAGGATGAAAATCCACCTCCGCCTGCTCATGTTCCTCCAGTTGCACCAGCACAAGTGCTTCCTCGATGGGTCCGTTCAACATGTGAAGCAGCTGGTGATCTTGCCGGTGATCCTAGAGATCAACGTCGAACACGTTCTCAGTTTCAGCGAGCCTCTTCTCTTTTGGCTCAAGTTTCCGAGAATCATGATCCAGAAACCTTTGCAGAAGCTTCAGGGAATCCAGATTGGGATGCAGCCATGGATGAAGAATATCGTTCCTTAATGGCGAACGATACTTGGGATCTTGTACCTCTTCCAAAAGGAAGAAAACTTGTCAGATGTAAATGGGTCTACAGAACTAAGTATGCATCAGATGGAAGTGTTGAAAGACTTAAGGCAAGGTTAGTTGCCAAAGGTTTTTCTCAAGTTGAAGGGATTGACTACAATGAAACCTTTGCTCCTGTCGCCAAAATGAACTCCATCCGCCTTGTTCTTTCCCTTGCAGCCTTACACAACTGGGAAGTCCATCAAATGGATGTCAAGTCTGCCTTCTTACATGGTGATTTACAGGAGGAAATTTACATGGAACAACCTCCTGGCTATGTTCAGAATAACTCTAGCCTTGTCTGTCGCCTTAAGAAATCCTTATATGGCCTTAAGCAAGCTCCTAGAGCTTGGTATGCCAAAATGGATAACTTTCTCCTTGACACTGGTTTTTCTAGATGCCATTCTGACCCCAATGTCTATACCAAGAAAGTAGGAAACCATCTCATCATACTTGTTCTATATGTTGATGACCTTATTCTTACTGGTAGTGACCCTAAGCTTATAACCCATGTGAAATATGTTTGAGTCAAGTATTGAATTTACCCCAAAAAACTATGTGAATACAGTTGATAAGTTATATGACAAAGTATTATCTTAAACAAATCAAAATCATCCAAGTGTATAAGAGGACTCAATGTGTTTAAACAATGAAAGTGTCACCAATATATGTAATTTAACATTTAATTCAATATGTCACTTCAAATCAACCTTTTAAAATCAGTTATTAATGCATACAAATTCTTCTAACAATAAAAAAAGGAAAACCAACCTTATTTTATGCAAACCAAAACTTACTTGTCTCTTATAGAATTATCTCTCATAAACACTATGGCCCCAATACAAATTTGCTAATGTTTTTTACAATTGTCTCTTCATGTTTTGTTGAGTTCTTATTGCAGTTGGTCCTTCTAAAGATGGGTAATTGACACAATCAAGCACAAAAGTTTGACTGTGTCAATTTGTACATAAACAACATGCACATATACAAATATCTACACATACACACACGCATAAGACCATGCACATACACAATAATAAACCCTAGCTTGCAGAAGGAAATGCCAATCTTTCTCAAGGGGGGAATTTATGATATGAAGGATCCCAGGTGAGCGTGGCCATCCTAAACACATCCAAAATGGCCATATGCACTTGTGGGAGATGAAAGAATCCAAGTCCGCTTGTCGGTTTGGGTTCTGTGCCTCCGGAGAAAATCCTCAAAGTGTCCCTGAATGGCCATGGGTTTTCCTGGAAAAAATTCCCATAGCACCAAAACCGTGACTTTGGTTTTGAATCTATAGATTCCGATGGATTCAGGACCCCAAGTTTCAGCTACCCCCCTCCCCCACACTGTGCCTCAAATGCTCAGAAACGGTGCTATTGTGCCATCCTATGAACTAGGGTTTTTCTTAGTGAAGGCCATGCCAATCTTTCTCAAGAGGGTCATTTATGATCTGAAGGCTCCCAGGAGAGTGTGGTCAAAGTCCGCTCGTCGGTTTGGGTTCCATGCCCCCAGAGCAAATCCTCAAAGTGTCCCTGAATGGCCATGGGGATTGGGGTGCCTGGAAAAAATTACCATAGCACCAAAATCATGTATCCGGACGTGAATCCATCAATTCTGATGGATTCAAGACCTTGGTTTTCACCTAGCCCCCCCCCCACACCATGCCTCAAACACTAAAAAATGGTGCTATTGTTCCATCTCAGGAACCAAGGTTTTTCTTAGTGAAGGCCATGCCAATGTTGCTGAAGAGGTTCATTTATGATCTGAAGGCTCCCGGGAGAGCATGGCCATCCTGAACAAATCCACAATAGCCATACGCACGTGTGGGAGCTGAAAGAATCCAAGTTCGCTCATTTTTTTGGGTTCCATGCCCCCTGAGAAAATCCTCAAAGTGTCCCTGAATGGCCACAAGGTGCCTGGAAAACATGATTGTACCACCAAAACCATGACTCTAGTCATGAATCTATTAATTTTGATGGATTCAGGACCCCGGGTTTTAGCTAGCCCCCCCCCCCCCCCACACCGTGCCTCAAATGCTCGGAAACGTTGCTTTTGTGCCATCTCAGGAACTAGGGTTTTTCTTAGTGAAGGCCATGCCAATATTGCTCAAGGGGATCATTTATGATTTGAAGTCTCCCAAGAGAGCTTGGTCATCCCGAACACAACCACAATGGCTAGATGCATGTGTGGGATCTGACAGAACCCAAGTCCTCTCTTTGGTTTGGGTTTCTTGCCCCTAGAGCAAATCCTCAAAGTGTCCCTGAATGGCCATGGGGTTGCTGACAAAAATCCCTATAGCACCAAAACCATGACTCCAATCGTGAAGCCGTCGATTCTGATGGATTCGAGATGCTGGGTTTCAACTATAGGATGTCACACAACTCAATTCTTCTGCTTGGTTCGAATTATATGCCCCCGACATGGACTTGCCATATGCCCCTGAAAGCTTCTAGGAGGCGGGTTTAGATGGGCCATAAAATAATCACCATGGCTTGAATTGATGAACCATAAACACCATTGGAATCAGGACATCAAATTAATGCTAGGAGTGCCTCTCTCCTCTAAGCCTATTGCCTGAATCTCGTCTTGTTTGACCGAATTTGAAAACTAGGGTTTCCCTTAGTAAGAGACATTAAATTTTTTGCATAAAGTAATTTCTTGCATAATTTTTGCAGATTGATGATGATGACGGTGATGTTGGTGGTGGTGGTGGTGGAAGTGGTGATTATGATGGAGGAAATGATGATGATGATGAAGACACCAGTGGCCACCATGGTAGTGATGATGATGGTAATGTAGAAAACAATGGGCACTGTGGAGATGACAAACAAACATTAATTTTTTTTTGCCAATATATGAACATCATTATGATGTTTTGTACACAACATATGGGTCTTAAGACCTTGATCATAGTTGATGAGTAGCACAAACATATCAAGGAATAGATGATGTTTTCATGGCTCCTGGGACATGTGTAGGATATTAATTCACCACAAAGGCCCTATAAAGGAAATATTTGACACATGAATCCAATATGGGAAACATTTTGAGTTTTCTCATACCAAGGACATGTGTCATTTCCAATACCATGTTTTGGTGATGAAAAAAAATTCCTTAGGTCCTAAGACATTATTTTAGGGTTCATTAGCCATGCACATGGTTTATAAAGGGAATATCTGGATGATCAGTGTAATATTGACGTGATTATGAGGATTTAGGCACCATATATAGGTATTGGGGCCACCTATATTGGGTAAGGTGGAACACCAACATCTTAAGTCCCTAAAATGTTATTGTATGGTTCATGAACCATGCATTGGGTCCCAAAACACCACGCATACCCTATATACGGAATTGTTGTTCCATGGGTGTAATATCAGTGTCAATACAAGGTTTTTCCCATAATTTATTGGTCTTAGGGACCACTAGTGTTATGGGGTCTAAAGCATGATTTTAGGCCTCATGGGCCATGCACATGGTTCCAAGCCAATACATATGCCTTTCAAATAAAAATGTTTGTTCTATGGGTGTAATATGAGTTCCAACAATTTTTTACACATGACAAATACGTATTGTAGTTCTAACAATGATTTGAGATGAAAATGAACATTTTAGGGCCTTAAATATATGAATTTAGGTCTCATGAGCCATGAACAGGGTATCAAATCACCACATAAGCCCTTTACATCTATTATTTGTCCCATGATGTAATATGGGCATGCCTTTGAGTTTTTGTACACTAAATATTGGCCTAGGACTTCTCCATGATTTGAGGATGAAAACGAGCATTTTAATATAGCCTAAATTATTATTTTAAGGATAATGTTCCATGAATACAATCTCAATCACCACAAAACCCATATAAAGGAAATATTTAGATGATGCACGCGTGTAATATGGGCACCATTATGAAATTTATCATCTAAGGGATGGGACCTAGCTACAATATAATGATGAAAATGATTTCCTTAAACTTTAGGGCCTAAAATAAGCTTTTAGGTTCGTGAGGCACACATAAGGTCCAAAAAATCAATGCAAACCCTATATAAATTTTTTTTTGCATATGAGTATAATATTAACACCTTTATAAATTTTTTGCACCACAAATGGGTCATAGGGACTTGAATGTGGTTCGAGGTTAACATTAGCATTTAATTTTAGGGCCCATGGACAATGCAAAGATTCCTAAAAAAACATAGATGCCCTATAAAGGGATTATTTGTCCCACCAATGAATATGGATTCCATGACAAGGTTTTGTGTAGCAAGGATGAGTCCAAGGCCCTAGCCATGTTCTAAATATGAAAATCAATGTCTTTTGACCTAGCATATACTAGGGACCATGGGTGATGAGAGTGGTCTCAAACCACCATATATGCCCTATAAAGAACATACTTGGCCTATGAGTGTAATATGGGTGTCATTACAAAGTTTTATCACCACATATTGTTCTTTGTTACATAACTATGGTTCAAGGATGAAACCAACATATTTGGGCTTAAAAGTTTTGTGCACCACAAATATAGGTTGGGACCTTAATTGTGCCTTAAGGAGAATAGTAGTTTCTTAGGCTAAAAAAGGGAATTTTAGGGCTCATGGATCATGCACAGGGTCTCAAACCACCACACGTGCTTTATGAAGAGAATATTTATACCATGGGTGTAATATGGGCACCATTACAAAGTTTTGTGCACTATGTCTAGGTCTCTAAATTACCTTGAACATGGTCTTAAGATAAAAATGTATTAGGGAATAAAATATGTTTTTAGGGCTCATGAGACATGCATAAGGTCATAAATTAACATACATGCTTTGTAAAAGGAATTTTGTCTCATGGGTACCATTGCTAGGTTTTGCACACCATATAGGAGATTGGGGTCCTGAGCATGGTTTGAGGATGAAAATGAATTCCTTATAGCTTAAAACATGTTTAAGGGGTGTTGTCCATGCATAGGGTCCCAAACCACTGCATGTCCTATAGAAGGAATGGTTTTCCCACAAGTATAAAATATGTGTCATTATGAGCTTTTCTACACCATCGATTGGTCTTGGGTCATTTGTTGTGGTTGGGGCATCACCATCATTGGGTGCTAAGTGAAGGAGGATTTATCATTATCTAGTGTGTCACTATCTCCCTAGTGTGCTAAAATATCAAATGGAAACACCGAATACAAATGCACCATAGTTTTTACTTTAGTTGATCAATGTTGGGATTAGCTCCTCAAGGGTTTATTCTAGGCATCCTAATAGTCATGCAAGAGACCCAAGATTGTATTTGGAGACATTGTGTATTTTGGTTTTATAATTATGTTATGATACTATTAATTATGTATTTGAACTTGCTTCCATTTGTGATTTTTATCATGGAATCATTTTGCATTTGACTACTTTATTTTTTTCATACAAATATTAATTGTGTTATGTTGTATATTATCATAGTTTATGAGATGATGTTATGAATTTTTGCATAGAAAGTGGTTCAATCCTAGTATGAACAATATTTATTTACTTATTAGCAATATAGCCAATAATATATAGAGGACCAATCATCATCAAGATAATCATATTCATCATCATCATAACCATTCATCAAAACAAATAAACAAACACTTCGATCCATAAATGACATGCAGTGGAATTTACACACACACACACACACACATGCCAATCTTGCTCAAGGGGTTCATTTCTCATCCGAATGCTCCCGAGCATGCGTGGCCATTGTGAACACATCCACACTGGCCATATGCACAGGTGGGAGCTAATGAAACCTAAGTCCCCTCGTTGGTTTGGGTTCCATGTCCCCAAAGCAAATCCTCAAAGTGTCCTTGAATGGCCACAGGGTGCCTGGAAAAAATGCCCGTAGCACCAAAATAGTGAATCTGGTTGCAAATCCATCGATTTTGATGGATTAGGGACCCCAGTTTTTAGCTAGCGCCCCCCCCCCCAAACTATGCCTCAAACGCTCGGAAATGGTGCTTTTGTGCCAGCCCAGGAACTAGGTTTTTTCTCAGTGAAGGCCATGCCATTCTTGCTCAAGAGGGTAATTTATGATCCGAAAGCTCCCAGGAGAGCGTGTCCATCCTGAACACATACATAATGACTGTATGCATGTGTGGTAGTTGAAAGAATCTAATTCTGCTCACCGGTTTGGCTTCCATGCCCCTAGAGCAAATCCTCAAAGTGTCCCTGAATGGCCACGAGGTTCCTAAAAAAATGACCATAGCACCAAAAACGTGACTCTGGTTGCAAATGTATTGATCCAATGGATTCAAGACATCGTATTTCAACTAGGGGACCCCCCACAACTTGCCTCAAATTCTCAGAAACTGTGCTATTGTGCCATCTCAAGAACTAGGGTTTTGCCTAGTGAAGGCCATTCCAATTTTGCAAAAGGGGACCAATTCTCATCTGAACTCTCTTGAGCATGCATAGCCATCTTGAACACATACACAATGGCCATATGCACATGTGGGAGCTGAAAGAATCCAAGTTTGCTTGTTGGTTTGGGTTCCCTGCCCCTGGAGCAAATCCTCAAAGTGTCCCTGAATGGCCACGGGGTTCCTGACCAAAATGCCCATAGAACCAAAAACGTCACTCCGATCATGAATCTATTGATTCCAATGGATTCAGGACGCCAGGTTTTAGTTGGGGGACCCAGTAAACCATGCCTCCAATTCCCAGATAATGCTTCTCCACCCCAATTCTCCATCAGTGATGGGATTGAGGTAGTCCTTCGAGATGTTGTAAACACGATCCCATCCTTCTGTGAATTCATCCTGCATTGGCTCGACATACCTTTTCCCTTCAGATGGATCAAGTGGGGAAACAACCCTCATGTCATAGTTCTCAAACGACATTGTTCATTTCTTAAAGTTGATCACATCTTGATTCTCCATTTCCCAATCTATCCCTAACAACATTGGATAGGGGCTTCTGTTATCAACTATTGCTATGATGTCGAAATCTACATAAGTCTTTAATCCCTCTATCTCGACTGTGAGGTGACATAATCGACCAATGGGTGTGACCTTACTCTGATTTGCTAGTCGAAGCTGTATGGGGGACCATGCCAACTGTGGTTTCCCCATTGTCTCCCATGTATTTTTCGTCAATATATTTACATCTGATCCCAAGTCCAGAATAATAGAGTCAACGTCGAATGCACCAATCTGTGTAGTCATCCTCATTTCTCTCCCCATCTTCTTCCTTTGCAGTTAATTTACTATACGAACCTGTCGTCCATCCTCTTGTCGATGTAGTAGGATGGTTATTTCTTCTAGCACATCCTGATATTTCGCTAGTTCCAAATAGCTTTCTAGGAAGGCCCTCAAGGTGTTGATCCTTCCTGGTGGTCTCAGTGAGTTCGTTGTATTGAATATCTGCGACATACCATAGTTGGGTCCTTTCTGGCCAAAAGGTGGTAGCTTCGTCCATCTCATTGTCTCTTTCACTTCTAGAAAGGTCTCCCTTTCCACTTCCACATCAAATCAGACTTGTTTCCTTGTTGTAGGTCGGATACTAGGCTGTGGCCTATCTTCCCCTGTCGCGGACCCTCCTCTGGTCACTACTGTGATGTTCACAGGTTGACTTCTTATCTCCGCTAAGATATTTTGTACGTTTTGAGGTGGATTTTGATTCTGATTTTGATTCAGTTGAGGTTGGGGTGGATTTTTAGTTTTCCATTTCGCAATCAACTAGGGATATTCCTCAACACTATGGTTCATTGCACTGCAATAAGTACACTGCGGTGTTGGGTTAAGGAAATCCCTTTGATAATGTCCAACCTGACCACAATTATAGAATACAACTAGCCCTCGACCTCATCCAACAAATCCTCCCCGACCAACACCTCCACCTCGACCTCCCTGGAATCCTCCTCTGAATCCTCCTCATGACTAGCCATATGGCTGTTGGTTATATTGCGCAGGCTGATACTGTGGTTGGTTGTACTACAGCAGTGGTTGGTTGTACAATGGTTGTGGTTGGCTATAATGAAGCTGCGGTTGGTTATAATGCTGATTGTAGTGCATATGCTGCTGATTATACTGTTGTTGCTATTGTACAGGGGGTTTCTCCTCCCCCTTCATAAAAAATGTATCTGCAGTCCTTTCTTGGAGTAAGTCATACACTCTACAATCCTTCTCTTCATGCTCGATCGATCAACAAAAATTGTAGAAAAGGTTGGCTGGATTCGACACCATTTTCTGTAAATATACGCATTCTTTTGATCGATGCCCCCTTGTATGAAAAATTCAACACCACAACATTCCTCCTTGACTGACTGGATTTGGTGCGCCAGACTGTAAATATTGACGGAACTCCGAGCACTGGTCCTTATGATGCCCTTTTGATTTGCAACGAGTGCACCATATTTCCTCACTAACTTCTTTTCCCTTCTTGATGTATTATATCCGGATCGTCAAGTTTTCTAGCTGCTCTTGGATGTGGTTCATACCTAACCCTGTTTCGCCAACTGGTGAATCCTCCAACTTCATCGCGATTTCCATTGCTTCTGCCTGGGATGTTATCTTCTACTACATTAGTGGCATACGAATGTGTCATACTAATATTGTGATAAACCATTCCTTGTGTTGTATGTCGCTCATTCCAAAAATTAATTTCGCCATCGGGGTTTTATATCTTTGGTCAAACTCCCACACTGATTCATTTGGAAATTGCTTGATCTCTTTCAGTTCTGTGATATATTGCGACTCGGATTTCGATTTCCTGAACTTATCAATCAATCCTTCCCTGATTTGCGTTGGTGTTTTTTCAGGACTCCCTGTAGGTACTTGTATGAATTTCATAAACCAATCTAGCACATGGCCCCTAAAGGTCGTCGCTAGTTGTCCCTTATTGATATCGTCATCTAGGACCTGCTTCATTGTCCATACTGCTTCGCATAGAAACCATTACTACTCGAGATCCTTAGTCCCATTACCTTGAAATATCAGCATATTCACATCGTCGCCTCCACCCTTGGTCTCCTATTGTTATTTACAGACCCACTACTTCTACCATTGTTCTGACACGCCGGATAGCCCTACAAAGAACTTATGTCTCTTCCTCTGAAACTTGGCGTAGTGCGCGGAGTTGTGGGTACATTGTAGCTTTGGGTATGTCCTTCTTTGGATTCAAGGGTAGCCTAGTTTCTTTATTCGTCATAGTAAGGTCGCTTAGTCCCTTGTGGTTCTGTTTCGCAGTCTCCTGTTCCAGTCGCTCTAGGAGACTCTCTCTCAATCTCAGTCCTCCTCTTCTTCTCTGGCCGGAAACTCACCCCACTTCACAGGGTACCACAATCTTCCACAACCTCCCTTATAATTTTGTCATAGCTCATATCCATCTACCCCACATCATTCTATCATAACCGCATCCACGCAGTACCCACATCCTCCGCACACTGAGCTTTATTCATTGGAATTCATCTTCAGTATACCTTTTTCGTAGATAAGAATTTTAATCCAAAGCTTTAGCGATAGTAGAAACCTTCCTCTAGGTCCTTTGAAAAACTTCATTTCCGTGTCACTATATGACTTAATTGTGTCGACAATGAATTCAGTGATGTATCCTTCTAGAATACTATATACCTAGACCTCAACAGCACTAGAGCCACTTGCTTCAATTGCTGAATCGGTTCAAGCGTCCAATGTTCAAGTTCACCACCTTGAAAATTCTTCTTTTGGAACATTAGTTGTGCCAACCACTCATGTAGTAGTATCGATAATTCACAGAAGAATATCTCGTGAATGTCAGAGTAGATATATTTCTGTAGCCAGTCAATGGTTGACCATCTAGGGTTGCAATTTTCTTCTTCAGCAAACTCTAGTGCCTTCTTGTTGAACCATTCCTCGATCTCTGAATTTGTTGGATTCCATAGCATGTCCTCTCTTCTTTCGCACTACAGTCCCAGCAACAGAACCATTTGTTGACACAGTTCTGTCGACAAGGGTTCACTTCGCACTACTATCAACAAACACCAACCAGACACCCTTAAGCATGGGCCCATAAAGGTTTTACCCTTTCCAACAACACCTACAGAGCGAGTGAGGTCTCACCCGAGATGTCTAAGGGGGGCTGCAGGAACCAAGTTTATGCAGTTGGGAGAAGACATGCATTAATTAATACTCAGTCGCTACAGAAATCAGAGATTCTTTTTCGCATTATACTAGCAATTCAAATATGTGATAAACATAACTCATATCAACCAACATTACTGATCAATCGACAAAGCAATAATATTACATCATTACAAGATATCATCCATACTTCATAACATTGTGACAAATAGAAAGCACAGAGTTGAGACATAGCCGAACATCCTCATTCATTAACTCATCACAAATACTATGGGATGAACTTCGCAGAAAACAATTCTGAGCGACTTAACACAAGGCCATATACTTAGAGCAAAAATTTCCAAAGGCAGAAAAAATACATCAGACTTGATCAACTAATCCTTCCCTGATTCTCTTCCTATTACAATTGTGCTTCTATTTATAGACACCTATGGTCGTTACAAAATGGTCCAAATGACCCATTCTAACTAATTTGGACCAAAACTTCCACTTCCGTTGGCTCCTTATCCTTCCTGAATGGTCCTTTTCCTTCGTTGATGACCCTTGGTCGCTGTCAGCTCCGCATATTCTGCGCTCTAACCCCATGCAAACCGATTGCAGCAAAAATATTTGTTGGTAAATGTTGACATGGCCTATCCATTGTAAAATTAGCTTTGAAGTTGTAATTTTGTTTGCCTATAAATATGTCGTTTTGTTTACTGAATGCCAATCTAACCATGCATATAGAACATTTTCTATCATTAATATTTTTTCACAAAATCTCAAGAGGATATCTTCTCTTTTCCAAGTTATGAAAATTTTGGAACACCTCTTAAAGTAGAAGCTAGATTCTTCAGAGGGTCCGTTGTCTAAAGCGTAAATAGACATCAAGATTTGGCATACGGTGAGGTTTTGTAATGGAAAATGTACATAGCCATGTCGATAATGAAGAGTGATTTTAAAGTCTTTTAACTAATCACCAAATCTACATGTAATAGGTCATCATTTTGTATTTCAATTTTTTTTTTTACAACTTTGTGTATTTGTTTTTGTAATTGAGCAACCTACCAATAACATGTACATATAAAGTTATGGTGATTTTTATTTCACGTGTTTGTATTTGTTTTCCAAGGAAAATAGCATAATTTAATTAATAAGTAACCAAATTACATATTGTAGAAAGCTTATAGAGATCCTTTTTCAAAAATGAGGTAAACTTTTCAGCTTCAAAATAATATGACCTCGCAAAGAGAGACATATGAGATGTGCATCAGAGATGAAAGTAAAAACCGTGGTCCCCTTAGGGAACCCAAAAGAGAAGGAATCAGAGTATCTACAAGCAGTTCCAAAAAACTATGGAAAAGTGTGAAGAACAAGAAAGCACTCAAATTTTAATTCCACCATTCCCTCAATGAATGGTCTCTAATAATATTCATACGAATCCCCATTTTCAGATTCCAAAATCTTCCAGTGACCGAAAGGAATGTTCATCCCCTTCTTGGAGACTTTGTATGCCAAAGTGTTCCACTCCCTGTAGACATGACAGAATGAGAAGGATTCAAATTCCCTCAAGAGTCTCATTACATCATCGAAAATATTATTTAACAGTAGATTGTGACATTTATGTATATTGTTTACCCAATTGTTTACTAACATAGAATATCCAAAGATCTGTATGTGTGTGTAGTTCTTTTCTAGAGCAAAATAAAGCAATAGTTCAAGTGCAAAGAGTTCAACATAATTGTTCGATCCAAAACGAAGGCCCATATGTATGTGGAAAAAATGATTATGGGTTTTATATAGAAGATCCCCTCTGCCACAGTATTAGTCTTGGGTCACCCGATCATAGTAAGCCCACGGTCTAGAATAATTGAAAGTCTCGATAGAGAATTTATGATAGTAGAAGTATTTTTTCCTTGAGGGAAAAATGAGAGGACATCAATACTATGATTGGCCACCAATTTTGGAACAAAGCGTTTATCCTGAAACATCGCCTTATTGCGAGAAAGCCAAATGTCATGTCTGCATCGACCTACCTGGCAACTAGAGACCATGATCCATTTTTTTTCTCCCAAAACATCGACTGAGTGCCAATACACATAGTCAGGAGAGTTCGGATCCGCAATCTGCAACCCAAAGCTGCGAACTCACAACCTGCATCTCGCAATCCGCAACCCACAATTGCGGATACAGAAATGCGGAATTCCAACTTCCACAGGAGGTCACTCCCGCAACCCGCAACCCACAATAGTGGGTCCTGCAATCCGCATCCCGCAATTGCGGATGCAGAAATGCGGAGTTCCAGCTTCCGCAAGAGGTCACTCCCGCAACCCACAACCATGGGTCTCGCAATCCGCATCCCACAATTGCAGATGCGGAATTGCGGAATCCCAAAACACGTAATATTGAACTTGATGATCCCACAACCCACAACAGTTGATATCGCAACCCGCATCCTGCAATTGCAGATGCGGAATTGCGGAGTCCCAAAATGCATACTTTTGAACTTAGCAATCCTGCAACCCGCAATTGCGTAACCATGCGTGCAGAACCGTGCCTCTGCAAGGGAAAATTCATCAAATCTTCTAAGGGGCATAACTCCTTCCTCCAACATCCACATGAGGCAAGGTTGGTACCATTGGAAATCTATGGGAGATCTATATCCAATGGTAGAGTCCCTTGATCAGGTGAGGTATCTAACCTTTCAATTTTCTTCTCTGAAGTTGGGTCTATATCTCCACTTAGACACTTCCAACCTTCTACCTACCAAGATCTTCCATTCCATCTGACCCACATAGGCTTCTGAAACCACTTCCAGGCTTCTCCCTTTCCCCAGGGATTAGGTGTGAGTATACATCTCCTTCACAAGGTTAGTTATACATAACATTCCTCTTTAATAATGAAACCCTATCATTCATTATAACATGTAAAATGCATTAACATATTTAATCAACACATCTATCATATGCAAGAATTACAAAGCATTAACTCATGCAATATAAGATATACATACAACAGTGAACTCATCCTCTTACTCAGGCCTGTACATGACTTCATGTCAGTCCCATTCATATACATACATTCCATAGTTCCATAATTATACACAAGCGTTCATCACAAAACAATGAAACACTATAATTTACTATAACATAAATACTTTTCTTTCAATTCCGAAACAACTAGCTAAGTGAGAGCAATGTTCTACCCAACTTTAGATCTCTGTTTGTCCTATACTATTTCAGCTGAGAGATCATCCCCGAGCTGGGCAGTGTATCCACTAAGGTCCAGTCCCTCTCAGCCGACCTAGCACCGAAAATACCTACCACATCCAACACAAGGAAGATCCTATCACTGCTGCATAGTCTCTCACACTCCTTCCCTTCCAGTGCTATTCTAGGATGTGCATAGAAAGGTTCAGTCACTAGTTCATTGAGACTATAGCCTTCACTAGGTTTATCAAGCAACCCAACTCCCTCCCACAGTTCAATAACTGACTCGTTACCAGGCTTGGGGTTTCTTCACGACCACTCTGCCATTACCACTCTACAACATCTTCTATCAATACCACTCTGCCGATGTAACTGGGTTTTCACACTAGGTGCTATGGCTATCAACTCTCAGGACTTTTCTCCCCCATGGGAAGCACGAATAACCTCATATTTCCCTTTCCACGGATTGGTTTGGTGCATACAGGAAAATACATGAACGAATTCTCTACGAGGGTAGAGGTTTGTGAAAATGGAAAATGCATCCCTTCGTGACTAAGTGAGGAATGAATGTCTCCATCCCCCATCCCCCCGGAGTCAAACAGGTTCAGCAAGTTCCCCCAGGTGATTGAGTGTTTTCCTTCACAAGCGATCAGAGCCATACCTTGCCATACAAAATCGCAGGCATGCTCCATACTCTGATAGCCTTAGCAATCAGGGTTCTCAACCACCCACTGCAATTACATTAATGTCAGCAAGGAGTTCCAATGGGTTCTCAGTTAGACATGTGGCAATATGGGAAACCAATCCCAAACCCCCTCACCTCTCCGTGTGGATACACATGGCCCCTTCTCATTCATTGCCTCCTTAGCCAGCTTCTTGGTTATTTTATTCATTAATAATAATTACATCATTTACATTTCTTCATGGCTTAGCAGCCCATGAATAATCAACTCTCCAAATACTTGCCTAAGAAAATATCCTTAAACATCCACTAGTGGGGCCTTAGCCTTGAGCTCCACACTAGGGAAAATACCCATACTGTATATACACAGTATTTACATTGAAGCCAATAAACATCAAGGGAAAAATGGGGTATTACAACTCCCTCTTCCTTAAAATAACACCATCCTCGGTGTTCTCAAAACTGAACAAAAATGGGAATGCCTCTTTCATGGCATCGTCTAGCTCCCACGTGGCCTCTTTTGGGCTAAGGTGCCTCCATTGCACCTTTACTTGCCCTATGGTCCGGTTCTGGAGAAAGGTAACCTTCCTGTCGAGGATGCATGTAGGATCCACCTAGAACTCTCCCTCTGGTTCCACCTGTATCACATGCCAATCAATAATATGATTATGGTCATGTACATATTTCTTAAGCAAAGATACATGGAAAACATTATGAGATTTCATGTTAGCAGGAAATGCAATTCTATATGCAACTAGCACTATCCTATTAAGGACTTCAAATGGCCCACAATATCTTGGTGCCAACTTGGCACAACCTCCAAATTTCATGGAACTCTTCCTGGGTCTCACTCTCAAGTAGACATGATCCCCAATCTGAAATTCCTTATGCCTTCTCTTCAGATCTGCATAACTATTGTGCCTATCCTATGTTGCCTTCAAATTCTGCCTGATCTTAACAACTTCTTGTTCGATCTCCTCAATCATTTTTGGTCCAAGCACTACTCTGTTCACTGGACTGTCCCTGCTCACTGGAGTTCTACATCCTTTGCCATACACTACTTCAAAAGGACTCATCTTCAATGATGCTTAATGCCCATTGTTGTAATCAAACTCCACTAAGTGCAAATAGTCTTCCCACTTAGATGGGTTGTCCATCACATACATCCTTAACATATCCTCAAGGATTTGATTCACTCTCTCAGTCTGACCATCTATCTGAGGATGATAGGTTGTGCTAAATTTCAACTGAGTTCCCAGCTCTTGGAACAATCCTTTCCAAAAATTGGATGTGAACTTTGTGTCACGATCTGAAACTATTGCCTTGGGCAATCCATGCAATCTGAATATCTCCCTCATGAAGATATATGCAATGTCATTAGCCTTGTGGGTGGACTTGACTAGAATGAAATGAACTACCTTTGATAGCTTGTCCACCACAACCATGATTGAATCATGCTTCTTCACTGTCATTGGAAATCCTATTATGAAATCCATAGAAATCACTTCCCATTTCCACTCTGGAATGGCTAAGGGCTGCAACAACCCTGTGGGATGTTGGTGCTCTGCCTTGACCTATTGGCACTTTTGACATCTAGCAATGTACTCAGATATGTCTTTCTTCATACCATGCCAAAAGTACTACTTCTTCGCTGCTGTTATAGTCTTCTAATATCCTGGGTGTCCTGAGCATGGTCTTTGGTGTATCTCATCCATCACCAACTTCTTCAAATATGCACTGTTTAGAATGTATAGTCGGGTGTTCTGATAAATGAGAATATCATCCTCACCCAGCTGATATCTTGCATTCTTCTCCTCTATAACATTCTTCTGCAATTTCTCTTTAATCTGAAGATAGACTACATCACTATTTTGAGCCTCTAAAATTCTTGTCTTCAAGTCCGATTCACATCTACTTATTGCTGCAATATGGAATTTCCTGCTGAGTGCATCAGCAACCTTATTCTCTTTACCTTTGACATGCTTGATCTCCAACTCGAACTCACAAAGAAACTCCATCCATATAGTTTTCCTTGCATTCAGATTTGGCTAGTCAAACAAGTACTTTAAACTCATATGATCAATTCTGAGCTCAAATCTCCTTCCCAAAAGGTAATGCCTCCATCTCTTGAGAGCCTAAATTATCGCTACTAGCTCTAAGTCATGGGTGGCATAGTTCCTTTCATTCTCTTTCATCTTTCTTGACTCATAACAAATTACAGAACCTTCTTGCATTAGCACTCCACCGAGTCCCTCAGTGCAAGCATCAGTGCATACCACAAAATCCTTACTCGGATCTACAATCTTCAAAATAGGTACACTAGTAAGCAACTCCTTCAGTTGCTGGAAACTTCTTTCACATTTCTCAGACCAGGTGAATTTGATGTTCTTCCTCTGCAATGAAGTAATTGGATGGGCTATCTTGGAGAATCCTTCAATGAACCTTATGTAGTAACCAGCAAGGCCCATAAAAGATCTAACATCTGCTACATTCCTTAGAGTGGGCCAATCCATGATGGCCTCAATCTTCTCTAGATCTACTGCAATGCCCTCTGTTGATATAATATGACCCAAATACTATACCGTCTCTTTATAGAAGTTACATTTACTCAGCTTAGCATACAGTTGGTGCTCTCTAAGGACTTGTAATACCATCATCAAATGCTCATCATGCTCTTCTTCATTCTTGGAATACAAAAGAATGTCATCCAGGAACGCAATCACAAACTTATCCAAATACTTGCCGAAGACACTATCCATCAGACACATGAATGCAACAGGTGCATTGGTGTAATACCCCATTTTGACTCTTATGATATATTGGCTTTTAATGTAAATATTGTATACATGAGATGTATGTTTTCCTAGCATGGAGCTCAAGGCCAAGGCCCTGCTAGTGGATGCTCATATTTTATTTAAATTGCAAGTATTTGATAGTATGTTATCCATGTGCTATTTAGCCATTGAACATTGTAAATGGATGTAAATAAACATCATGCAATAAAATACCAAAACTGGCTATGGAAGCAACTAATGAGAAGGGCCCATGTGTATCCACTAGGGAGTGGTGGGAGTGGTGAGTGGGCTGTGGGATTGAACCATATGCTGCCAAATGTCATTGTGAGAACCCATCTGTCTTTATTTGCTGACATTTAATTCAGTTGTAAGGAAGTTGTTGAGAAATCAGTCCATGGCTTCAATGGAGCATGGGCAGCCCAAAAATTCGTATGGCAGGTATGGAATCTATTTTTCTTGTGCCACAAGTCACTCTACCTCATTGGAATGGGTTCTTCCTCATTCCCATTCCATGGTTGAACACCCCAGCTTCAATTGGGATCCAAAAAACAAATGTCCAGTAGTGAGAAAAACCAGAAATCGCAACTTTGCAAGAACCTGTGTTTTGAAGAGCCATAAACGCTCATAATTGGTATTTGATAGTGAAATCCAATGGGCGAATTCATAGATATGAACCTTAGAGAAAAATTGAGAGTCTTAGACACCCCGAAATCCATTGGAAAACCCATTTTTTATAGCCCAGAAACCCAGTGACGGGATTGAGTTATTTGATGATAGAATTGTGAGAAATTCAAGTGTGAATGTTTGAACAGAGGATTGGATTGCTTGAATTTAGCCTGAGATGTCTGTAGCTCTGTGGTTGAGCTCACTGGCTTAGCACCCTCCTCCTCTGCTTATTGCATGCTTAATAAACCCAACTGTGTGTTGGCTTAGTATGACTGTTCGAGTGAAACCATGGCTGTGAGTGAGCCCATCTAGTTCCTCCTTAGTGACTACACAACCCAACTCAAGGATGGTCTCTCTGCTGAAAGAATATAGGCTAGACAGAGACCTATGGTTGGGTTGAATGTTGCTCTCCCATAGCCAGTTGTTTGGACAGCTTCATCATAAAGATAAGTGTTCTATGTGGTTAAAGTATGATCATTCTGTGTTTTGTCTTGTATGTTTAATTACTCACGTTACTTAGACGAAATGATTGTCTTAAGTTAGTTGGATTGATTCCTGTGCATAGTATGAGGATGGGATTGATTATTATGTGATTGTTTCATTATTCTGCCAGGAAGGAATAGGTTGATGCATCTCCTTCTGCGTGTATGTTATTATGGTCATTCCACTCTGTTTATTAATTGAGTTTTGTTAATTATATGTTCTGCAATGTCTTAATTAATGACTGTTGTTTATATGCTGAATGCATGATGAAACTGTGTGCATATATAGTGTTCAATTCCACTATGATTACTGAGTATGAATATGTAGGCACAAGTTTTATTTATCCATGCATTTATTAACATTTTGAAATGGGTTGAGATAGTCAAATAAGCCTGATATGTTTGGTCATGCTCCCTCCCTCACATGGGATTGACAGGAGGGTACGTGACAGAGGTATCAGAGCCCATGTTGCAGCACTGGGGCTGCTTGGGCCAAACTTTGAGTTACAGGCACGCAACAGAATGTTTTAACGAGGTATTAGTGAAGTTTGGGACGTCATTTTTATATGGAAAAATGGCAGGATCGGAGTTCTTAGATGTGGCATAGGATCACACCATTGCATAGAGCTCTCCAAGAGCTTTCCAACAGTACCAAACTTTCCTTATTTGGTTAAGGGACGAGGGAGATATGAGCCCTGCAAGCACACCGATTGCGCGTAGGTTGCGCACAAATTACGCGTAGGTTGTGCACAGGTTGCGCACAGATTGCGGCAGGTTGTGCACAGATTGCGTGCATATTGTGCACAGATTGTGGGTAGGTTCCGCACAGATTACGCATAGGTTGTGCATAGATTTACGCATAGGTTGCGCACAGGTTGCACATAGATTGCGCACAGGTTATGCATAGATTGCGGACAGATTGCACGCAAATTGCATATAGATTGCGCATAGGTTGTGCACAGATTGTGCGCAGATTGCGCACAGGTTGCGCGCAGATTGCGCGCAGGTTGCGCACAGGTTGTGCACAGATTGCACACAGGTTGCACAGGTGGCGCACAGGTTGTGCACAGGTTACATAGGTGGCACACAGGTTGTGCACAGGTGGCGCATAGGTTGTGCATAGGTTGCGCCGATGGCACACAGGTCATGCACAAGTTCTGCATGGGTTGCACATAGGTTGCGCAGGAGTTGCATAAGTTGCAAAGGGAGTTAAAAAGGAAAAGTAGTCAAACCCATAAATTCATAAAAGATGAATGGTACATCGGAACAGAGATCCGCAAGTTGCTGAGTATTCCTTGTTATATGGACTAACTTCACCGGATAGAAAAGTTCTCTTGAATATTCCTAGATTTGCTTCTACATGTGGATGAAGTTGGCAGTGTAGGATATTTTGCAACTGTGTAAAAGTGCAGAATTTTTGGTAAAAATTGTCATTTCTAAAGTAATGTAACTTCCACACCTGAAGTCAGAATGAAGCATGTGGATAGGCATTGAAAATCTTATCCAATAGAGAACAATGTTTCATCACCAGAATTCGAATGAGGATGTCATACACCATAGATTTGCAGAGCAGAAAAGTGCCAGTGGTTGTTTTGACAAATTGTTGTCAATATGGGCAATTTCTAGAATTGCATGCCTAGAAGTGGCAGAGGCCATGAAATCGAACCAGCTATGATGTGGAAGAGGAAGATCATGCAAAGATGAGGAATTGAAAAGGGAGAATTCCTTAACACTTGTCTTGCTAACTGTATTTATATTTTATAAGCTTTATGTACATAAAATTATGGCATGGGATTCTGAAAATGCAAGAGATTAGATGAGTGGCATGAATATGCATTGGTTGGCATATTAATGAACATTGCACAATGCATGAGCAAATATTTGTGCACACATATGATATTACATATTAGTAAAATTAGTGAGGTTCAACATATGCAATGAACCACTAATGGCAAATATCGTGGTTGATAATCACTATTGGTGTTGGTTCTGGTTGTAGGACCAAAGACAATAGAAGCATGGCTAAAGATGTTGATGATGTTGTTGCATGAGGTCAACAACCTTATGAATAAAAGGTTAGGGCAGCAAATCCATGATCAAGAGGTTGGTGGAAGAATTCTGTAATCCTCTGCAAGAGACCAATGGATCAAGTAACATCAAAGGTGTAAATGGAACCCATGCAGGTAATGGTTTACTTATGATGATTGCATAAGTGTTGAAAGAGGATTGGGTAAGAATCCCTTGAACCATATTTAATAATCATAAAATGGTATGCATTTAGAGTTGAAATGCATTCATGTGAATGCCATACTACCATAGTGTGGTGGAGCATGGAGTGGTGAAGGAAAGAGGCCTCATACCATGTGACTATTTAGAAATTTAGATTGCATTCATATAAAATATATCATGCCATGTGTATGTTGGTTATGAGCTTAATAATCAAAGCAAGTGAGGACTGGTGGTCTTGATTATGGTAATGCATGCTATATGAGGTAGTCATGTTTCGGCCATAATATGTTTGAATGCATAATATTCATGAACCAATGCAAGGTAGCATTGAGTGAATATGCATTAAGAGATTTTATAAATCTTGTGGTTTTGCCTTGAATGAATGCACTTGAAAATATTGTATAAACATTATAGATGTGCATGCATGTTTGTGGATGGACATGTTGTGATGCATTGTACGAATGCATGGTTGTGATGTGTATGATTCATTGCAATTAGATAATAGAAGAAATGATGAATTGTCAAAAATTATGAGATTATTTCATGAGCTGCTATGAATGCAGAATAGTAAGTGCATGAAGAGGGCAGTCATGATCGATGGGCTATCGGAATAATTTTTGGAAGGGAAGAGTTGTATAAATCATAGGATTGGGAAATGATGAGTATCTAAAAGCTTCATTTAAATTGCATGAATGATGTGACTGTACCTTGCAATTTTAGTATGATAATGATGCATGTGAAGTAAATGAGTTATGGTGATATTGATATGTTAATAGCTCGAAGTGTTTGAATTATGGAATGTTATAATTCTGAAAATGCTTTAGTGACTATTGTAGCAATGAAATATTATATGCATGGAGACTTACAAGTGTTTGGATGGTTGAAGTTTCTGATTACAGGTAGATTTTTCAAGGCATGGAAATGAGGGTAAGACCATGATGAAGGATGGAATCTACCATGTGAAAGAGCTAAACCTCATGAGAAGGATCTCATGGCTGTGAAATAGTTTATGTGCAGAACAGATTGTCAATCCAGATTTGTAAATCTCAGAATTGGAATTTTGCTAATAAATGACTGATGACTATTTGGATTAATATAAAATGTGTCAGGAGGACATGCTATAAGTGGATGCTCAAGTATGGCAATGGAAGTAAGACCATGATGGGAAGAGGGGTGTCAATTACATGAGCCAAACAATATGAGGCTGACCTTATGGTTGAAACAATTCAATTTCTGTCAGAGACAGAACTGTAAATTCATATTGAATTTGATTATTAGTGTCATTGATTGGTTATGAAACAATCAGGTTTGAATTTTAATGTTAAATGTTGTTGACTGTTTGGCTATTTAATAAATGTGCCAGGAAGACACATTGCAGTAAGACCAAGAGAGAGGGCCTACAAAATCCAAACTTCATGGGAGGGGATTCCATGATTTGGAAATGGGTTTCAAGTGAAACGCCATTAGACATTATTAATGTCTCATCCGCATTGCATGATTGGTGAACAACATGAGTGAGATGGTGAATACTATGTCAGGAGGACATATGAGAGTTATGGAATATAAAAGGAGTTGGGATGGCAAACCGAGGGATTTCCAACTCAGAGAAGGAGCCCCCATTCCTCATTAGTGAAGAGAAATTACATCTTCAAAATGGATAAGTGTTTTGTAAACCCAGACTGATATATATGTATATCTATATATATATATATATGAATATAGGTATCTCTAATTGTTAGAATTACTACGCAGAGCATATTCCATTTGTTTATATTATTATGACTGCTTGAAGTATGATTAGGACCTGTTAAGTCAGTAATTTGTCCCTTCAAATTTTGTTTGATTTGCATTTTATTTGAGTTTGATTTGCATTTTATTTTAAGATTTTTATTTGTTTTAATTTGTTTTTACCCTCTTTTAGGAAGTTTTCTTTAGTCTTTATATGAAATTTTGGGCTTGCTTTTGAAATTCAAGTTTTAAACTTTACCTTTGTTTTTGTTAAAAGGGTTTAAAAGTCACCGTATCAAATAATGGGTTCATAAACCATACTCTAAGTATAGGTCATATATAATCATTACTCTGACAGTTTTAAAACCCTATGCAAAATAACAAAAAGCTGTTAAAAAGCACCAAAACAGTGTTAAAATTATTCTTGTAGCGTTGGAGCTCAAAATCACCAAAGGCGTGCTACAAGAATATCGCGACTCCAAAATTCCTCTGATGTTTTAGCAAATCTTGGCACGTTTGGAATGACGAATGACTAATTACATGTTCTGTAGAATTTGTTACGTGCTGATGCAGGGAACATCATGATTCCAAGTGGTTACACGTTGTGAGGAAATCGTGCTCATCATGAGCCTAGATGTAATTCCTTTTGACAGGTAGCAGTATGGTTTGAGGTAAATGTGGGATGAGTTTGTCATTTACAAGCACATTCAAAGACGAAGGACTTAGTGGAGTAGCCATAACCACTAAAAAACCGGACATTGTCACTGCTGAACAAAGGAGATGTTTTTGATGGTTTCACGGGAAATTAGGGCTTCCTAATTTCGTTGCTAGCAGTTAAATTGAACATTGAAGGACGTCTGTACATCCAAGGTGACTCATTTGACAACTCAAGTCGTGATTTTAAATAACTGCAGTTGAGCAATTTATAGGTATTTCCTGAAAAACCAATATAACTGTAAATTTGGGGTTTTTTGCTGGGACTTTGTCAAAATTAATCAAAGGAAAGGTTAAATTGTGCTTTTAAATGCAATTTTTGCCAAAGAAATAGCTATTTTTGATGCTCTGAGACGCCAGGCTGAGTGAGGGTTGAAGATAGCAGTTTTTTTTTATGAAATATGATCGTGTCAAAGCTAAGGTTATAGTGAGATAGAGGCAGCAAGAAGCTAAAGACTTGAGAGTGTATGAATTACTGTCATTTTGATACTAAGATTCCTGACAGCTAAAATAAACTAAATTTAAGAACCCTATAAGTTATTCAGTTTTTGAAGAAGAATGGGCAAGAGTGGTAAGATCAAAAGAGCCAAACCTACTGATGTAGGATGGATTAAAAAACTCCCTGGGTGTGTTGAGCTGTTTCAACAAGCTGGTTGGATGGACTTTTTTAAGAAGATCGATGGGTATAATGCAGAGGTGTCCTGTAAGTTTGCTCAGAGTTTTAAAAATGACATGGTGATTTTTTATACTCGTAAATTCAAGCTGACAGTAAAGCTGATTTCAGAAGCTATAGGGATTAAGGATGAGGGTGAACCATGGTTTAAGAAACTGCCTTTTGACTTTGATCCACAAAGATATCTTTTACCAAATATCACCCCTGATTGGAATAAAGGCATCCTTATTCAAAATTTCAGAAAGGAATGGGTTGATCCAATCAGAATATTGCAGAGCTATGTTACTTGTGAGGGCAGGTATGCTTATGTATACAAGTACCATTTCAGATTCCTTCAACACATGGTGGGGGTGTCCAAGATGAACCTGCCATTCTTCTTTTTGAAAAGCTTGTAGAAGATGTCAAACAAGGTGAAAGGGCCGATAGATCATTCTTCTCAGTCGAGCTTTCACCATGGGCTAATCAAGTTAATTATTAGCACTGTTATGCAGCATGAAGGGAAGACCTGGGATTTTTTCATCTTTTGGTTTGGCTTTAAAGATCAGAAATCTAAGAGGCAAGTAGAAAAGGGTAAGGTCTTGATGAGAAAATTAGGTCAGAAGCCAAAACTTGAAGATAAGAAAGAGGTCAAAGTTGAGGAAGCATCAGAGCATGTGGAGGAGGATAGTGAACCAAAGCTGTTCTCAGCCAGTCCTAAAGGCAAGTATTCACTGTTTGTAGATAAGAAAGAGCAACCTGAACAGAATTTGGCACCTGCAGAGGATTCTCATGAAGTGAAAACTGTTGATATAAGAGAGGTTGCTGTACCTAAGGAGGAGATTCAAACTCAACAGAGAAGCCCTATCAACATTCTCTCAGATGATGAGGGATATTTATTGCAGGAAGAGCATCCTATCTCCAAAACAGAAGTCAAGGTTGAAACAGGAAAAGAAATCCCTACTTCAGATAGAAAAACAACAAAACCTAACAGAAAAAGGAATAAAATTGAAGTAGTAGAGTTGGCTGCTATCGAGCATCAAGGAAAGGAGTTGAAAATGATGGGAGAATCAACATCATTTTGGAGACCTAAAACTAGGTCAAAGAACAAGCTAAGATTGAACATGAAGAAATTGCTCAATCCCAAATTAAATACAAATGAAGTTACTGTCTTAGAAGAGGTTTCCATGGATGATAAACCAGAATTAGATAAAATGCAGCCACAATTAAAAGAAGAAGCTCCTTTAGTTGAAGAAATAGGTGAAGAAAATCCTAGCATCAAAGACACTCCTGTAGACCTGTTAATTGAAGAGACTGAAATCTTCAAAAAACTTGATATACCCTGGAGACCTGATGAGGAACAAGATCCTATCTTTCAGCTGAAAGTAGGAACGAATCCTTTTCAAACAAGTTCCTGCCAAGCTTCTACATTTTCCAAACCAGTCAGTACAAAAATGGCAGGCCAAAACCCACCTATGGATATGGTGGACCGGATGGTTGCAGCTAGGTATGCACCATTAGTTTTACCTCAGCCTTTACATGCATTGCCTGGAGGTGATTACCATAAGTATTTTCCTAGGGTCAATGGACAGGCGGAAACTACTGCTGAGGAACATTGGGAGGCTTTCCTAAGTTATGCTGACAATCAAAACATTGAGATCAAAGATGTATGGATGAGGATATTTGTTCAGAGCCTTGATCGGGATGTAAGGAAGTGGTTCAGAGAGTTGCCTGCCAACTCAATCACTATAATTGAAGAGCTCCATGATCTTTTCATGAGGCAATGGGGAGACACAAAAGACCACACGTACTATATAACTGAGTTTGGAGCTCTCAGAAGAAAGAAAGATGAGACTGTTGCATATTTTTCCAAAATATTTAACAAAATGTATAGTAAGATTCCAGCAGAAATTAAGCCTACTGAAACATCAGCTAAACTTACTTATGCAAATGCTTTCGATCACGAATTTTCTTTATTACTGAGAGAAAGAAGACCTATCACCCTGCTGAACATGCAAGATGCAGCATTGGAGGTAGAATCCAATTTGCTGGCTTCAAACAGACTTAAGAAAGAAACAGCCCAGCAGATTTATGAAAGAAAAGGAAAGAAGGAAGCTGTTTCAGCAAGTATTGCTCCTCAGTCTGCTGAAACCAAGATAGATGAGATGGCTAAGCTGGTGAAGATTCTTACTGCAAAATTGAATAAATTAGAGCTTGAGAAGAATTCTAGCAATCCTCCTCTAGAAGCCGAACGAAATCCAAATAACCAGAATCAGTTCAGAAGGCAATTGCTCCTAGATTTATACCAAGAGAGCACAGGAACAATGATATCCAGCGAGAAAGGAGAGAGAATGAGGATCAAAGAGTGCCCCCACCTTTTCAAAATAATGTAGTTGATGAAGAAGAAGTTGATCAACAACTGCTCTTTGAAGAGACTGAGACTGATCAGGATATGAACCACTTTAGAGAGGGATTGTCTACAGGTTTTGTTACTAAAGAATATTTTCTGAATTCAAAATACTATGATGCAGACATGTTTGAAACTGAAGATGATTTAGGCTTGGAAAATACTGCTGTAACTGCTGTTGTTCATCAGAATGGACCTAAGAAGACCATAAATCTCAGATCAGGTCCAAAACAAGTAATCCAAGCCCCAAAGAAGAAGGCAGTTGTTCCTGCTGCACCTGTTCCTACTAAACAAATAACTGATCCTGTCATAGAGAAGAAGCAATCTGCAGAAAAATCAAAGAAGAATGCTGAAGTTGAAGAGGTAAATAAATCTGTCCAGAATTTTAGTTTGGAGAATGAACTAGGGAAGTTAAAGATTCCTGTACCTTTGATTGAGTTAATAAAGAATCCATCATATAAAGAAACAGTTCTGAAAGTGATGAATGTACCCAGTAATCAGCTTGTTTCAGATACAGTTAACTTGCAAGAACAAAACCCTAGAATTTTCATTGGATCAGCTCTGGCTGAGAAGACTGAAAATGAGGCTGGTGCTTCTCCTCCTTTCTATGTAACCTTGACTGTTCACGAGCAACTAATTCACAATTTCATGTTAGATTCAGGAGCATCCCATAACTTAATGCCAAAAGCTGTAATGGAAGCCCTGGGCCACAGTATCACCAAACCTTACCATGATTTATATGCCTTTGACTCTCGAGCTGTGAAGTGTCTAGGAGTAATAAAAGACATGGTTGTTAACCTTGCTCAGTTGCCCATGAAAAGTGTGATAATGGATGTTGTGGTAGCTGACATCACACCAAAGTTTGGCTTGCTTCTTTCTAGGTCATGGGCTAAGAAGGTTGGGGGGGCCTTACAGATGGATCTCTCTTATGCCACCATTCCTATTTTTGGTGGAGAAAATAGAAGACTTTATAGAGAGCTACAGCTTGCTTACATAGTAACAGATGATAAAAACCCCACCAATCACCCATTGTACTCTGTTGATAAAGATCTTGGTTCATGCATATTACAATTCAGTGAAGAGGATAATTCTGCTGGTCTGTTACAAGTGGAAAAACAACAACAAATATAACATAGCAGAGAGGAAGAAGATGCACTGCGGCAGTTGTACTTTGATGGATCCTCATGCAAAGAAGGTGCTAGAGCTGGAGTTTTACTCATTTCCCCTGGGGGTGAAACAGTGAAACTCATGTATAAGTTGGAGTTTGTTACCACTAACAACACTGCTGAGTATGAATCTCTGCTACTGGGATTGAAGGCTGCTAAAGATTTAGGAATTCAACAGATTGCTGCATTTGGCGACTCCAAACTAGTTGTTCAGCAGGTGAAGAACAACTGTTAAGTAAAGCAGGGTTTGCTGAAAGTATATCGGAATGAGGTATGGGATATGCTTGAAAACTATTTTATAGCATTTAATATCACTCATATTCCAAGGAATCATAATGAGACTGTAGATCATTAGCTTTGGCTGCCAAACATTTCAGAATCCCTAAGACCACTCAGCTAAGGTACCCCATAGAGGTGAGGTATAGACCATGTGTGTTTGATAATGTGAAGCACTGGAGGGTTTTTGAAGATGACATTGAAATCAAAAAATTTCTTGAGCTTACATATGAGTTTTCAAATGCTCAAATCGATCAGGAAGAGGATGAGGGGGATGAACAGTTAAATGAGTTTGTTGCAGAAGAGATAGTAGGTCATAAAATCATTGAGTTGAAGAGCAACTTCATTCCAAAAGGTCTAGTACCTTTAGAAAGAATATTCATAAAGGATGATACACCTTCAAAGCCAGTTGTTCAATCTTCAGAAGATAATGTGGTAGACTGCAATATTGGTTCAACAGAACATCCAAAGATGGTAAAAATTTCTAAATCTCTGATAGCTGAACAGAGAAATAGATATATCAAGCTTTTGAAAGAACATGTAGATGTATTTTCCGGGTCTTATCAGGAACTAAGAACTTATGATAGAGCAATTATTCAGCACAAGGTCCCTTTGAAGCCTAATGTTAAGCCTTTCCGACAGAAACTAAGAAGGATCAATCCAGCTTTGTTCCCTGTAATTGAAAAAGAAATAAAGAAGCTGTTGGATGCAAAGATAATAGTGCCTCTCAGGTACTCTTCCTGGGTTGCTAATTTGGTTCCTGTCAGAAAAAAGAATGGGGAAATTAGATTATGTATTGACTTCAGAAATATGAATAGATCGTCATTAAAAGACAACTATCCTCTTCCCAAGATTGAACAGGTTTTGCATCAAGTAGTTGGAGCTCAGAGGATCTCTATGGTGGATGGTTTCTCAGGGTACAATCAGATTGCCATGCACCCTGATGAGAAGGAAAAGAAAGCCTTTACAACCCCCTGGGGGACATTCATGTATGACAAGATGCCTTTTGGCTTGATGAATGCTCGAGCAACCTTTCAGAGAGCCATGGACATTGCATTTGTGGTAGAAAAAGATAAGTTTGTGGTTATCTATCTAGATGATATTACTGTATTCTCAAAATCCGATGATGAACACTTGAAGCACTTGAGGCAAACCTTCCTAAAATGCAGAAAATTTGGCTTGTCCCTGAACCCCAAAAAGTCACATTTTGCGGTGCAAGAAGGTAAACTACTTGGTCACTTGGTATCTGCTGATGGCATCAGAATAGATCCTGAAAGAGTGAAAGCAATACTGAAGATTAGTTTACCCAGGAGTAAAAAAGATGTTCAATCATTCATTGGCAAGATAAATTTCCTGCGGTGGTTTATCCCCAACTTTGCTGAAATCATTAAACAAATCACAACCATGTTGAAGAAAGATCAGGAAGTAAAGTGGACTGCTGAGGCAAAGGCAGCATTTGAGAAAATCAAGGTAGCTCTTACTGAAGCACCTGTATTGGTAAGTCCTGATTTTACCAAAGAATTCCTTACTTTTTCATTTGCATCAGAAGACACAATTGCAGCTGTTTTATTTCAGAAGAATAAAGAAGGATTGGAACAGCCTATTGTTTTCTTCAGTAAAACTCTCAGAGATTTTGAGCTGAAGTACAGTATATTGGAAAAGAAAGCTTCTGCTCGGGCTTACAGTATATTGGAAAACCAATATAACTGTAAATTTGGGGTTTTTCGCTCAGGCTTACTCTGTCAAAATTAATCAAAGGAAGGTTAAATTGTGCTTTTAAGTGCAATTTCGGCTAGAGAAATAGATATTTTTGATGCTCTGAGACGCCAAGCTGAGTGAGGGTTGAAGATAGCAATTTTTTTTTATGAAATATGATCCTGTCAAAGCTAAGGTTGTAGTGAGATAGAGGCAGCGAGGAGCTAAAGACTTGAGAGTGTATGAATTACTGTCATTTTGATACTAAGATTCCTGACAGCTAAAATAAACTGAATTTAAGAACCCTATAAGTTATTCAGTTTTTGAAGAAGAATGGGCAAGAGTGGTATGATAAACAGAGCCGAACCTACTGATGTAGGATGGATTAAAAAAATCCCTGGGTGTGTTGAGCTGTTTCAACAAGCTGGTTGGATGGACTTTTTTAAGAAGATCGATGGGTACAATGCAGAGGTGTCCTGTAAGTTTGCTCAGGATTTTAAAAATGACATCGTGATTTTTGATACTCTTAAATTCAAGCTGATAGTAAAGCTGATTTCAGAAGCTACAGGGATTAAGGATGAGGGTGAACCATGGTTTAAGAAACTACCTTTTGACTTTGATCCACAAAGATATCTTTTACCAAATATCACCCCTGATTGGAATAAAGGCGTCCTTATTCAAAATTTTAGAAAGGAATGGGTTGAGCCAATCAGAATATTGCAGAGCTATGTTACTTGTGAGGGCAGGTATGCTTATGTATACAAGTACCATTTTAGATTCCTTTAGCACATGGTGGGGGTGTCCAAGATGAACCTGCCATTCTTCTTTTTGAAAAGCTTGCAGAAGATGTCCAATAGGGTGAAAGGGCCGATAGATCATTCTTCTCAGTCTATCTTTCACCATGGGCTAATCAAGTTAATTATTAGCATTGTTTTGCAGCATGAAGGGAAGACCTGGGATTTTTTCATCTTTTGGTCTGGCTTTGAAGATCAGAAATCTAAGAGGAAAGCAGACAAGGGTAAGGTCTTGATGAGAAAATTAGGTCAGAAGCCAAAACTTGAAGATAAGGAAGAGGTCAAAGTTGAGGAAGCATCTGAGCATGTGGAGGAGGATAGTGAAACAAAGCTGTTCTCAGCCAGTCCTAAAGGCAAGTATTCACTGTTTGTAGATGATAAAGAGCAACCTGAATAGAATTTGGCACCTGCAGAGGATTCTCATGAAGTGAAAACTGTTGATATAAGAGAGGTTGCTGTACCTAAGGAGGAGATTCAAACTCAACAGAGAAGCCCTATCACCATTCTCTCAGATGATGAGGGATATTTATTGGAGGAAGAGCAGCCTATCTCCAAAACAGAAGTCAAGGTTGAAACAGGAAAATAAATCCCTACTTCAGACAACAAAACAACAAAACCTAACAGAAAAATGAATAAACTTGAAGTAGTAGAGTTGGCTGCTATCGAGCATCAAGGAAAGGAGTTGAAAATGATGGGAGAAGCAGCATCATTTTGGAGACCTAAAACTAGGTCAAAGAACAAGCTAAGATTGAACATGAAGAAATTGCTCAATCCCAAATTAAATACAAATGAAGTTACTGTCTTAGATGAGGTTTCCATGGATGATAAACCAGAATTAGATAAAATGCAGCCACAATTAAAAGAAGAAGCTCCTTTAGTTGAAGAAACAGGTGAAGAAAATCCTAGCATCAAAGAGACTCCTGCAGACCTGTTAATTGAAGAGACTGAAATCTTCAAAAAACTTGATATACCATGGAGACCTAATGAGGAACAAGATCCTACAATAGACAAACTATTTGACTCTGACAGAGAGAATTTGCAGAAAGCTATCAAGCAGTATAAACATCAGATGAGTTACATGCAAGAGGTCAATGATGGATTCATGATGGCTAACAGAAGGTTAAGAGAAGACCTACAGGATCCAAATGACCATTTTCAGGAGTTGATAGCAGAAGCAAAGGAAGCACTAAACAGAAAAAGACCTACTGACATGCATTGCATAGAATTGGAGAAGACAGTCCAGAACCTGGAGCAGAGAAACGAGGAGCTCATCAAGAAGATAAATGACATGGAGCAAGAGCAGAAAAAAGATAGGAAGAAAGACCAAGCATCAGATGGTATCGTTCTGCTGGCTGAAGCAGCAAATGATCTATAAGTCAGTTGTTCATTTAGTTAGTTGTCACTAGTTGGTAAACACATATGTTAGTGATTTACTATTTTTAGCATATTTTGTAATTTTGTAATATTGCACATTCTACTTTGCCTCATCGAATAGATGGAAGGCAGTTAGGGTTAGATCCCTAACTGATTTTGTAAAGATTAGTATTTAGGGAGGTTAGAAAGTCATTGAGAGGGTTCGATTTTTGGGATCTTTCAGGAGGTCTTGAGACTGTTGTTGTCTTCAGACTTGTTCAGGAGTTAAGTACCAAGACTCTTATATGCATTTGATGATGAAATTATGAGATATATGACATTTTTCTCCTTCAGTTTTCTGTGTTGGCTTCATTATTGAACTTGTTTAGTTTCTTAATTGATATATTCATTACTGGTTTATGTGTATTTGTTGGTGATGCTTGTCTTTTATGAATGAACCTCAGCATAGTGTTTCTGTTGGATCTTGTGTGATATATTATGCATCTTTATCATTTTTTGTTTATGATTTAGTTATTATCTGGCTCATGAATGTATTCCCTGATTGTTCCCAAAGCTTACAACCATTAAAAATCTTTTAAACAAACCCTAAACCCTAGTTTTATTGAGTTTTACATTTGAGATTGTGTTGGCTTGTTTCTTTGGCCTTGGAAACAATTTCTGGCACAAACATCTTTGGCACCGTTGCTGGGGACGAAGCTGAAGCATATTTTCCCTGGGATACTTATCAGTTTTACTAGTTTAAGAGGTGGACTTAAATCAACTCTTTTTAAGGCTATTTTCACCAAAAAAGTCGTCACAGTGGCTTCTAAAGGAATTGGAACCAGGAACAGACCTACTTCTCCATTGGAATTGGGTGTGACAGACCCTGAATAGATCTTAAAAACAACAAGAAAACTCAGAAGGTCTCAATCTTTACCAGCCTCCTGTGATTCTGACCAGTTGGGTGTTTCATTACATTCAGCTGAAACCTCACCTTGGATAAAACCTACCATCCCTGAGAGCACTTTTCAAGTTTTTAGTAACCCACGAAGCTTTTTGAAAGCTAAGACTGTTTCTCTTGGTAAAATACCTATCTTTCAGCTGAAAGTAGGAAAGAATCCTTTTCAAACAAGTTCCCGCCAAGCTTCTACATTTTCCAAACCAGTCAGTACAAAAATGGCAGGCCAAAACCCACCTATGGATATGATGGACCGGATGGTTGCAGCTAGGTATGCACCATTAGTTTTACCTCAGCCTTTACATGCATTTCCTGGAGGTGATTACCATAAGTATATGACTAGGTTCAATGGACAGGGGGAAACTACTGCTGAGGAACATTGGGAGGCTTTCCTAAGTTATGCTGACAATCAAAACATTGAGATCAAAGATGTATGGATGAGGGTATTTGTTCAGAGCCTTGATGGGGATGTAAGGAAGTGGTTCAGAGAGTTGCCTTCCAACTCAATCACTATAATTGAAGAGCTCCATGATCTTTTCATGAGGCAATGGGGAGACACAAAAGACCACACCTGCTATATAACTGAGTTTGCAGCTCTTAGAAGAAAGAAAGATGAGACTGTTGCAGATTTTTCCAAAAGATTTAACAAAATGTATAGTAAGATTCTAGCAGAAATTAAGCCTACTGAAACATCAGCTAAACTTACTTATGCAAATGCTTTTGATCACGAATTTTCTTTATTACTGAGAGAAAGAAGACCTCTCACCCTGCTGAACATGCAAGATGCAGCATTGGAGGTAGAATCCAATTTGCTGGCTTCAAACAGAATTAAGAAAGAAACAGCCCAGCAACTTTATGAAAGAAAAGGAAAGAAGGAAGCTGTTTCAGCAAGTGCTGCTCCTCAGTCTGCTTAAACCAAGATAGATGAGATGGCTAAGCTGGTGAAGATTCTTACTGCAAAATTGAATAAATTAGATCTTGAGAAGAATTCTAGCAATCCTGCTCTAGAAGCCGAACGAAATCCAAATAACCATAATCAGTTCATAAGGCAATTTGCTCCTAGATTTATATCAAGAGAGCACATGAACAATGATATCCAGTGAGAAAGGAGAGAGAATGAGGATCAAAGAGTGCCCCCACCTTTTCAAAATAATGTAGTTGATGAAGAAGAAGTTGATCAATAGCTGCTCTTTGAAGAGACTGAGACTGATCACGATATGAACCACTTTGGAGAGGGATTGTGTACAGGTTTTGTTACTGAAGAAGATTTTCTGAATTCAGAATACTATGATGCAGACATGTTTGAAACTGAAGATGATTTAGGCTTGGAAAATACTGCTGTAACTGCTGTTGTTCATCAGAATGGACCTAAGAAGACCATAAATCTCAGATCAGGTCCAAAACAAGTAATCCAAGCCCCAAAGAAGAAGGCAGTTATTCCTGCTGCACCTGTTCCTGCTAAACAAATAACTGATCCTGTCATAGAGAAGAAGCAATCTGTAGAAAAATCAAAGAAGAATGCTGAAGTTGAAGAGATAAATAAATCTGTCTAGAATTTTAGTTTGGAGAATGAACTAGGGAAGTTAAAGATTCATGTCCCTTTGACTGAGTTAATAAAGAATCCATCATATAAAGAAACAGTTCTGAAAGTGATGAATGTACCCAGTAATCAGCTTGTTTCAGATACAGTTAACTTGCAGGAAGAAAACCCTAGAATTTTCATTGGATCAGCTCTGGCTGAGAAGACTGAAATGAGGCTGGTGCTTCTCCTCCTTTCTATGTAACCTTGACTGTTCACGAGCAAATGATTCACAATCGCCTGTTAGATTCAGGAGCATCCCATAACTTAATGCCAAAAGCTGTAATGGAAGCCCTGGGCCTCAGTATCACCAAACCTTACCATGATTTATATGCCTTTGACTCTCGAGCTGTGAAGTGTCTAGGAGTAATAAAAGACATGGTTGTTAACCTTGCTCAGTTTCCCATGAAAAGTGTGATAATGGATGTTGTGGTAGCTGACATCACACCAAAGTTTGGCTTGCTTCTTTCTAGGTCATGGGCTAAGAAGGTTGGGGGGACCTTACAGATGGATCTCTCTTATGCCACCATTCCTATTTTTGGTGGAGAAAATAGAAGACTTTACAGAGAGCTGCAGCTTGCTTACATAGTAACAGATGATAAAAACCCCACCAATCACCCATTGTACTCTGTTGATAAAGATCTTGGTTCATGCATATTACAATTCAGTGAAGAGGATAATTCTGCTGGTCTGTTACAAGTGGAAAAACAACAGCAAATAAAACACAGCAGAGAGGAAGAAGATGCACTGTGGCAGTTGTACTTTGATGGATCCTCATGCAAAGAAGGTGCTGGAGCTGGAGTTTTACTCATTTCCCCTGGGGGTGAAACAGTGAAACTCATGTATAAGTTGGAGTTTGTTACCACTAACAACACTGCTGAGTATGAATCTCTGCTACTGGGATTGAAGGCTACTAAAGATTTAGGAATTCAGCAGATTGCTGCATTTGGCGACTCTGAACTAGTTGTTTAGCAGGTGAAGAACAACTATTAAGTAAAGCAGGGTTTGCTGAAAGTATATCGGAATGAGGTATGGGATATGCTTGAAAACTATTTTATAGCATTTAATATCACTCATATTACAAGGAATCATAATGATACTGCAGACTCGTTAGCTTTGGATGCCACACATTTCAGAATCCCTAAGACCACTCAGCTAAGGTACCCCATAAAGGTGAGGTATAGACCATGTGTGCCTGATAATGTGAAGCACTGGAGGGTTTTTGAAGATGACATTGAAATAAAAAAATTTCTTGAGCTTACAGATGAGTTTTCAAATGCTCAAATCGATCAGGAAGAGGATGAGGGGGATGAACAGTTAAATGAGTTTGTTGCAGAAGAGATAGTAGGTCATAAAATCATTGAGTTGAAGAGCAACTTCATTCCAAAAGGTCTAGTACCTTTAGAAAGAATATTCACAAAGGATGATACACCTTCAAAGGCAGTGGTTCAATCTTCATAAGATAATGTGGTAGACTGCAATATTGGTTCAGCAGAACATCCAAAGATGGTAAAAATTTCTAAATCTCTGACAGCTGAACAGAGAAATAGATATATCAAGCTTTTGAAAGAACATGTAGATGTATTTGCCTGGTCTTATCATGAACTAAGAACTTATGATAGAGAAATTATTCATCACAAGGTCCCTTTGAAGCCTAATGTTAAGCCTTTCCGACAGAAACTAAGAAGGATCAATCCAGCTTTGTTCCCTGTAATTGAAAAAGAAATAAAGAAGCTGCTAGATGCAAAGATAATAGTGCCTCTCAGGTACTCTTCCTAGGTTTATAATTTGGTTCCTGTCAGAAAAAAGAATGGGGAAATTAGATTATGTATTGACTTCAGAAATCTCAATAGATCGTCATTAAAAGACAACTACCCTCTTCCCAAGATTGAACAGGTTTTGTAACAAGTAGTTGGAGCTCAGATGATCTCTATGGTGGATGGTTTCTCAGGGTACAATCAGGTTGCCATGCACTTTGATGACAAGGAAAAGGCAACCTTTACAACCCCCTGGGGGACATTCATGTATGACAAGATGCCTTTTGGATTGATGAATGCTAGAGAAACCTTTCAGAGAGCCATGGACATTGCATTTGTGGGAGAAAAAGATAAGTTTGTGGTTATCTATCTAGATGATATTACTGTATTCTCAAAATCCGATGATGAACACTTGAAGCACTTGAGGCAAACCTTCCTAAAATGCAGAAAATTTGGCCTGTCGCTGAACCCCAAAAAGTCACATTTTGTGGTGCAAGAAGGTAAACTACTTGGTCAATTGGTGTCTGCTGATGGCATCATAATAGATCCTAAAAGAGTGAAAGCAATACTGAAGATTAGTTTACCCAGGAGTAAAAAAGATGTTCAATCATTCATTGGCAAGATAAATTTCCTACGGTGGTTTATCCCCAACTTTGCTGAAATCATTAAACAAATCATAGCCATGTTGAAGAAAGATTGGGAAGTAAAGTGGACTTCTCAGGCAAAGACAGCATTTGAGAAAATCAAGGTAGCTCTTACTGAAGCACCTGTATTGGTAAGTCCTGATTTTACCAAAGAATTCCTTACTTTTTCATTTGCATCAGAAGACACAATTGCAGCTGTTTTACTTCAGAAGAATAAAGAAGGATTGGAACAGCCTATTGCTTTCTTAAGTAAAACTCTCAGAGATTCTGAGCTGAAGTACAGTATATTGGAAAAGCAAGCTTATGCTCTGGTAAAGGCTTTGAAATTTTTCAGAATTTATATCCTGCATTCTAAAGTAATGTCTTTTGTACCTAATTCTGCTGTGAAGGATGTGTTAACTCAGCCTAATAGTGAAGGAAAGAGAGGTAGGTGGATTGCAAAGATTATGGAATATGATGTAGAGATCAGGCCTACTAAGCTTGTCAAGGGACAAGGTTTAGCCAAGCTGTTGGCTAAATCAAAATGTTAGGCTCTAGGACTGCATGTCATGGCTGAAGAATCAGTTCCGGAAGAAGATCGAGCACTTATGGAAAAAGAAAAGATTATGGATTTTTATTCATCATCAGCCTGGTATGCAAACATTGTTCATTTTCTGTTGTTTCTGCAATGTCCTGAACATTTGGATAAGAAGGCTGCCAGATCTTTAAAACTCAAAGCTACTAAATACTATTTAGTTGAAGATCAATTGTTCTGGAAGGACCCAGGTGGTATTTTGCTCAGGTGTTTGGACCAATCTGAAATAGGAGAGGTGATTTCAGAGTCTCATGAAGGTGTCTGTGGAGGGCACAAGTATTGGAAAGCAACAGCTTACAAAATTTTACGAGCTAGATATTATTGGCCATCCTTGTTCACAGATGTTTACCAGCAGGTAAGAGCCTGCATTCCTTGTCAGAAATTTGTAGGTAAATAGAAATTATTGTCCTTGCCTTTAAAACCTATTGCAGTAAATGCCCCTTTTCAGCAGTGGGGTCTGGACTTTATTGGAGAAATAAATCCAGCATCTTCAGGAAAACATTACTGGATTCTGACTGCAACATATTTTTTCACAAAATGGGTGGAAGCCATTCCCACAAGGAATGCTATAGACAAGGTAATCATGGAATTCATTGAAGAAAATATTTTGAGCCGGTTTGGCTGTCCACAGAGATTAATAACAGATAATGCAAAGGCATTCAAATCCAAGGCAATGGTGGCCTTTTTTGAAAGAAATGGCATCATTCTGAAGCACTCAACTCCCTATTATCCTCAGGGCAATGGTCAAGCCGAATCTTCCAATAAGAACATCATTCAGAGCATCAAGAAACTATTGAAGCATAACAAAAGGTCTTGGGATTCAATGCTGAAGTATGCATTATGGGCAGATAGGATTACAGTGAAACAGGCAATTGGGACTTCTCCATTTCAGCTAGTTTATGTTACAGAGGCAGTGTTCCCTGTTCAATTGGGGATTCTAGTGATGAAATTTCTCTAGAAATCTCAAGAGGAACCGAATGATATGCAAAGGAGAATCTTTGAAATGATAGAGTTACAGCAAAGTAGAGAGAAGGTGGATGAAAAAGCACAATTGTACAGATGCAAGATTAAAAACAGATTTGATAGGAATATTAAACAAAGTACTTTCATAGAAGGTGAGATGGTTCTAAGATGGGATGCAAGAAAGGAGCAAAAGGGTAAGCATGGTAAGTTTGACAATCTTTGGTTTGGCACTTTTCTGGTATTAAAAGTTTTAGAGAACAATACTTTTATCTTGCAGTCCTTGGAAGGTGAGAAGTTATCCAGCCCTGTTAATGGGCGATTCCTCAAGCATTTTTACAGTTTATAGGAGCATTTTCACTGATCATTGTACATACCGATGAGGGAATCACAATAAGAATTGGAGAAGACAGTCCAGAACCTGTAGCAGAGAAACAAGGAGCTCATCAAGAAGATAAATGACATGGAGCAAGAGCAGAAAAAAGCTAAGAAGAAAGACCAAGAATCAGATGGTGTCGCTCTGCTGGTTGAAGCAGCAAAAGATCTATAAGTCAGTTGTTCATTTAGTTAGATGTCACTAGTTGGTAAACACATATGTTAGTGATTTTCTATTTTTAGCATATTTTGTAATTTTGTAATATTGTACATTCTACTTTACCTCATTGAATAAATGGAAGGTAGTTAGGGTTAGATCCCTAACTGATTTTGTAAAGATTAGTATTTAGGGAGGTTAGAAAGTCATTGAGAGGGTTCGATTTTTGGGAGCTTTCAGGAGGTCTTGAGACTGCTGTGCATTTTATTTGAGTTTGATTTGCATTTTATTTTAAGATTTTTATTTGTTTTAATTTGTTTTTACCCTCTTTTAGGAAGTTTTCTTTAGTCTTTATATGAAATTTTGGGCTTGCTTTTGAAATTCAAGTTTTAAACTTTACCTTTGTTTTTGTTAAAAGGATTTAAAAGTCACCATATCAAATAATGGGTTCATAAACCATACTCTAAGTATAGGTCATGTATAATCATTACTCTGACAGTTTTAAAACCCTATGCAAAATAAAAAAAAGCTGTTAAAAAGCACCAAAACAGTGTTAAAATTATTCTTGTAGCACTGGAGCTCAAAATCACCAAAGGCGCGCTACGAGAATATCGCGACTCCAAAATTCCTCCGATGTTTTAGCAAATCTTGGCACGTCTGGAATGATGAATGACTAATTACATATTCTGGAGAATTTGTTACGTGCTGATGCAGGGAACATCATGATTCCAAGTGGTTACACGTTGTGAGGAAATCGTGCTCATCATGAGCCTAGATGTAATTCCTTTTGACAGGTAGCAGTATGGTTTGAGGTAAATGTGGGATGAGTTTGTCATTTACAGGCACATTCAAAGACGAAGGACTTAGTGGAGTAGCCATAACCACTAAAAAACCGGACATTGTCGCTACTGAGCAAAGGAGAGGTTTTTGATGGTTTCACGAGAAATTAGGGCTTCCTAATTTCGTTGCTAGCAGTTAAATTGAACGTTGAAGGACATATGTACATCCAAGGTGACTCATTTGACAACTCAATTCATGATTTTAAATAACTGCAGTTGAGCAATTTATAGGTTTTTCCTGAAAAACCAATATAACTGTAAATTTGGGGATTTTCGCTCGGGCTTACTCTGTCAAAATTAATCAAAGGAAAGGTTAAATTGTGCTTTTAAATGCAATTTCGGCTAGAGAAATAGCTATTTTTGATGCTCTGAGACGCCAGGTTGAGTGAGGGTTGAAGATAGCAGTTTTTTTTTATGAAATATGATCCTGTCAAAGCTAAGGTTGTAGTGAGATAGAGGCAGCGAGGAGCTAAAGACTTGAGAGTGTATGAATTACTGTCATTTTGATACTAAGATTCCTGACAGCTAAAATAAACTGAATTTAAGAACCCTATAAGTTATTCAATTTTTGAATAAGAATGGGAAAGAGTGGTAAGATAAACAGAGCTGAACCTACTGATGTAGGATGGATTAAAAAACTCCCTGGGTGTGTTGAGCTGTTTCAACAAGCTGGTTGGATGGACTTTTTTAAGAAGATCGATGGGTATAATGCAGAAGTGTCCTGTAAGTTTGCTTAGGGTTTTAAAAATGACATGGTGATTTTTTATACTCTTAAATTCAAGCTGACAGTAAAGCTAATTTCAAAAGCTACAGGGATTAAGGATGAGGGTGAACCATGGTTTAAGAAACTACCTTTTGACTTTGAGCCACAAAGATATCTTTTACCAAGTATCACCCCTGATTGGAATAAAGGCGTCCTTATTCAAAATTTCAGAAAGGAATGGGTTGAGCCAATCAGAATATTGCAGAGCTATGTTACTTGCGAGGGCAGGTATGCTTATGTATACAAGTACCATTTCAGATTCCTTCAGCACATGGTGGGGGTGTCCAAGATGAACCTACCATTCTTCTTTTTGAAAAGCTTGCAGAAGATGTCCAACGGGGTGAAAGGGCCGATAGATCATTCTTCTCAGTCTATCTTTCACCATGGGCTAATCAAGTTAATTATTAGCACTGTTTTGCAGCATGAAAGGAAGACCTGGGATTTTTTCATCTTTTGGTCTGGCTTTGAAGATCAGAAATCTAAGAGGTAAGCAGACAAGGGTAAGGTCTTGATGAGAAAATTAGGTCAGAAGCCAAAACTTGAAGATAAGGAAGAGGTCAAAGTTGAGGAAGCATCAGAGCATGTGGAGGAGGACAGTGAACCAAATATGTTCTCAGCCAGTCCTAAAGGCAAGTATTCACTGTTTGTAGATGAGAAAGAGCAACCTGAATAGAATTTGGCACCTGCAGAGGATTCTCATGAAGTGAAAACTGTTGATATAAGAGAGGTTGTTGTACCTAAGGAGGAGATTCAAACTCAACAGAGAAGCCCTATCACCATTCTCTCAGATGATGAGGGATATTTATTGGAGGAAGAGCAACCTATCTCCAAAACAGAAGTCAAGGTTGAAACAAGAAAAGAAATCCCTACTTCAGACAGCAAAACAACAAAACCTAACAGAAAAAGGAATAAACTTGAAGTAGTAGAGTTGGCTGCTATCGAGCATCAAGGAAAGGAGTTGAAAATGATGGGAGAAGCAACATCATTTTGGAGACCTAAAACTAGGCCAAAGAACAAGCTAAGACTGAACATGAAGAAATTGCTCAATCCCAAATTAAATACAAATGAAGTTACTGTCTTAGATGAGGTTTCCATGGATGATAAACCAGAATTAGATAAAATGCAGCCACAATTAAAAGAAGAAACTCCTTTAGTTGAAGAAACAGGTGAAGAAAATCCTAGCATCAAAGACACTCCTGCAGACCTATTAATTGAAGAGACTGAAATCTTCAAAAAGCTTGATATAGCCTGGAGACCTAATGAGGAACAAGATCTTACAATAGACAAACTATTTGACTCTGACAGAGAGAATTTTCAGAAAACTGTCAAGCAGTATAAACATCAGATGAGTTACATGCAAGAGGTCAATGATGGATTCATGATGGCTAACAGAAGGTTAAGAGAAGACCTACAGGATGCAAATGACCATTTTCAGGAGTTGATAGCAGAAGCAAAGGAAGCACTAAAGAGAAAAAGAGCTACTGACATGCATTGCACAGAATTGGAGAAGACAATCCAGAACCTGCAGCAGAGAAACGAGGAGCTCATCAAGAAGATAAATGACATGGAGCAAGAGCAGAAAAAATCTAAGAAGAAAGACCAAGCATCAGATAGTATCGCTCTGCTGGCTGAAGCAGCAAAAGATCTATAAGTCAGTTGTTCATTTAGTTAGTTGTCACTAGTTGGTAAACACATATGTTAGTGATTTACTATTTTTAGCATATTTTGTAATTTTGTAATATTGTACATTCTACTTTACCTCATCGAATAGATGGAAGGCAGTTAGGGTTAGATCCCTAACTGATTTTGTAAAGATTAGTATTTAGGGAGGTTTTGAGAGGGTTCGATTTTTGGGAGCTTTCAGGAGGTCTTGAGACTGTTGTTGTCTTCAGACTTGTTCAGGAGTTAAGTACCAAGACTCTTATATGCATTTGATGATGAAATTATGAGATATATGACATTTTTCTCCTTCAGTTTTCTGTGTTGGCTTCATTATTGAACTTGTTTAGTTTCTTAATTGATATATTCATTACTGGTTTATGTGTATTTGCTAGTGATGCTTGTCTTTTATGAATGAACCTCAGCATAGTGTTTCTGTTGGATCTTATGTGATATATTATGCATCTTTATCATTTTTTGTTTATGATTTAGTTATTATCTGGCTCATGAACGTATTCCCTGATTGTTCCCAAAGCTTACAACCATTAAAAATCTTTTAAAGAAACCTTAAACCCTAGTTTTATTGAGTTTTACATTTGATATTGTGTTGGCTTGTTGCTTTGGACTTGGAAACAATTTCTGGCACAAACAGGACCTACATAGTTCACATCAGTAAGGAGTGCACACCTTTCTGGTGTTGAGTTTTGTTAGGGATGCTAATATTGAATACCCCCTAAGGGAATGGACGCATTCCTGGTGTTTCAATGTTGGATAGTGAATGTTATGAAATATGTTTACAGTTTTAGAATAGCAATACTGATGATCTTGCTTATCCATCTTGTGTTGTCAGCTTATACATATGAAAATTGGTGCTACACATTAAAGGGAAAAGTGAAGAAAAGGGGTACTCAAGAGGACTATATGAGCAATGGTAACCTTTGTGTAGTGTGAGTGGGTATCATGGGGCCATGATAGCCTACAGTTAAGAAATTCACCTAAAGAGTTCCTAAAGGGAACCGCTGGTTTGCACAATAGAAGGAGTTCCATCCTTGTGTAGGTAAAGAATTGTTATGCGCATGAAGGGTTGTGACACATGTGAAAGGATGATGCAAGCCTTAGGCAGAGTAATAGAGCCTTGACCTATAATGTTCGGTGGTGCAGTTTCCTTCCACTGGCTGATGACCCAGACAGATGTGATGGCTTGGCAATGGAGAGGGCCAACCAGGTATGGGACTGGTTGGGCACCACCAAATGCTTGGTAAATCTAGTCGGCGTGAAGGTGTACTGGTAGGGCATTAATTATTTGATGGTGTGGAGAAGCCTGTGTGCTGGCCAAACATCCCAGTCCGTAGGAGGATCCCAAGGCTTGTAAAGTAAAAGTAGGACCCTGTGGACCAAAGAGGAAATGTCTAATACAGATAAGTATTCATTTTCAATTAATTCTTGTTTGGAATAATGAAGATTTCAGGTATAAGTTTTCTAACACCTAAGCTGATACACTATTGTTTCTTGTTGGAAACCTTGGTCATTGCAGGAAAGAAAGGACCCTGAAAGAACTATAAATATTTGATAATACCCAGTCAGAGTACTAGCTTAGTATATTGCTAGATGGGATGTATGATAAAACCAGTCGGCGTACTGACTTAGCATTACCTATATGAGTGGTTGAGGAGTAGCCTGCACGCTAGCCCAACATTCATTATTGTATCCATAGGAAATCCAAGGCTTGTAAAGCAAAGAAGGATCTTGTGGAATAAAGTGAAGACATCCAATGCAGATAAGTATTTGGTTATCTTGCAACTTCTTGCTTATTTAATATGAATATACATGTGTACATGATTTGGTCATGATTTCCTAAACTCTTGTTTAGAGTTAAAACCTACGAAAATAAACTAAACATGTGAATTGATTCGATGTTTGAGTGTAGGTATTGCTAGAAGAAAGGACTATGAAAGCATCTTAAGGATGCATGTGGACATGGGACTGTCCTAAAAAGCTCAGCTTGCGCAGAAATGAATGATGGTGCTAGTGGACTTGTGGGGGTCCTAGCAGCCAAGGGTGTTGTGGATCGCCATGTGGAAAGTTTCCATGGTTGAGAGATCTGAGATAGACCATAGACACTAAGTGTCATAGCCAAGAAGGGCAGGTCAAGCATTCACGTTTAAGTAAAAGAGACTAGGAGCATGAAAACCACAGTGGTGGTGTGGGTTCCAGAATGGAACAAGACGAAGAGGAGAAAACTCTTACTGCTCTCTCTTTCCTTTTTAATGATGCATTTATAAAAACAGAAAATTGTTGAATGCATGTATGGATGAAAGTAGATTGTGTTTATTTTCTTGAAATAAATTGTGAATACTGAAGTAGTTAATTCCTTGTGAAAGAATGGACATGAATGAACTCATGTGCTTGTTGGGAAAGCATGAAAAGTATGAAAGTCTCATGGATAAAGCATGGACTACACATGTCAATTAGCAATTAATTGAATTTTTTTAATGTTTATATTATGCTTGGCCTAACATAAATTATAATGATAAATTTCATAGGTGGGAAAGTGAAACTGATTTGTGGCAGTTGTTGTGAAGCAAGTGTTGCTTGTAAGTAAAGTGAGAACCAGCTGCGCACAGTGACTATGGCAACAAACCATAGGCTGTTGGAATTGGCTGAAAGTCTTCTTCAAACAATTTCCAAGACCCAAGAAAACCTTGGAGAAATGCTCAAGATACAGAAGAAGTAGAATGAGATGATCCAAAAGGTTTTGCAGGACTCCATTTGTCTGCAAAGAGAGGTAAAAAGCATAATGGGATCAATCAGTAAGGGAAAGGAAAGTGGATCAATGATGATGCATTTGTCCAATTGGTCCATTAAAAAACATTCCAAGCATGAAGACTCAAAGGAGATTGAGCAGGTAAAGATGAAGCAGCCACTGAAATGTTGGAAATGTGGAGGACATCATTGCCTCCGCAACTGCCCAACAAGGGGACATCAAGAGGGTAGCAGCCATAATGTTTTTAGACTTGTGGATGAGCTGAAAGGTCAAAACCAGCAGGAGCAGTTTGTGGAAGCCAAGGGACTTGGTCCTAAAAGTTCAAAGTAAAGGATAGAACATAGGGCAGATCTGCAAAATGTTTTGAAAATTTTGGACAAGTGTAAGTTGTATATGCATTCCTAAGTATTGAAACACCGAGGACGGTGTTATTCTAAGGGGGAGGGGATTCTAATACCCCATTTTGACCCTTAGGATATATTGGCTTTTAATGTAAATATTGTATACATGTGATATATGTTTTCCTAGCATGGAGCTCAATGCCAAGGCCCCACTAGTGGATGCTCAGATTTTATTTAAATTGTAAGTATTTGATAGTATGTTACCGATGTGCTATTTAGCCATGGAACATTGTAAATTGATGTAAATAAACATCATGCAATAAAATACCAAAACTGGCTATGGAAGCAACTAATGAGAAGGGACCATGTGTATCCACTAGGGAGTGGTGAGGGGGTTGTGGGATTGAACCATATGCTACCAAATGTCATTGTGAGAACTCATTTGACTTTCTTTACTGACATTTAATTCAGTTGTAAGGAGGTTGTTGAGAAATCAGTCCATGGCTTCAATGAAGTATGGGCAGCCCAGAAATTTGTATGGCAGGTATCGACTCTATTTTTTGTGCCACAAGTCACTCTACCTCATGGGAATGGGTTCTTCCTCATTCCCAATCCATGGTTGAACACCTCAGCTTCAGTTGGGATCCAAAAAATGAATGTCCAGTAGTGAGAAAAACCAGAAATCACAACTTTGCAAGAGCCCATGTTTTGAAGAGCCATAAATGCACAAAATTGATATTTGACAATGAAATCCAATGGAGGATCCATAGATATGAACCTTGGGGTGAAATTAAGAGTATTAGATACCTCGAAATACATTGGAAAAGCCATTTTTTATAGCCCAGAAACCCACTGACGGGATTGAGTTATTTGTTGACAGAATTGTGAGAAATCCAAGTGTGAATGTTTGAACAGAGAATTGGATTGCTTGAATTTAGTTTGAGATGTCTATAGCTCTGTGGTTGAGCTCACTGGCTTAACACCCTCCTCATCTTCTTATTGCATGCTTGATCAACCCAATTGTGTGTTGGCTTAGGATGACTGTTTGAGTGAAAACATGGCTGTGAATGAGCCCATCTAGTTCCTCCTTAGTGGATACACAACCCAGCTCAGGGGTGGTCTCTCGGATGAAAGAATACAGGCTGGACAAAGACCTATGGTTGGGTGGAACGTTGCTCTCCCATAGCCAGTTGTTTGGACAGCTTCATCATAAAGCTAAGTGTTCTATGTGGTTAAAGTATGATCATTATGTGTTTTGTCCTGTATGTTTAATTACTCATGTTACTTGGACGGAAAGATTATCTTAAGTTAGTTGGTATGATGCATGTGCATAGTATGAGGATGGGATTGATTATTATGTGATTTTTTCATTATTCTTCCTAGAAGGAATAGGCTGATGCATCTCCTTCTGCGTGTATGTTATTATGGTCATTCCGCTATGTTTATTAAATGAGTTGTGTTGATTCTATGTTCCGCAATGTCTTAATTAATGACTGTTGTTTATATTCTGAATGCATGATGAAACTGTGTGCACACATAGTGTTTAATTCCACTGTGATTGCTGAGTATGAATATGTAGGCACAAGTTTTATTTATCCATGCATTTCTTAGCATTTTGAAATGGGCTGAGATAGTCAAATAAGCCCAGTATGTTTGGTCATGCTCCCTCCCTTGCATGGGATTAACGGGAGGGGACGTGACAATTGGTATGACGAAATGGCACCACTGTAAATTCATAATGACCATACCTAGTCCTGAAGGCTATCTTATGAATGTCTTCTTCCTTTATCATTACCTGATGGTACCCAGACCTCAGGTCAATCTTTGAAAACACTCTAGCTTCCTTAATTCATCAATCCTTGACAAGGGATACTTGTTCTTAACTGTCACCTTATTGATCCTGCCTATAATCAATACACAACCTCAATGTTCCATCCTTCTTCTTAACAAACAACACTGGTGCACCCCATGGGGATACACTCGGTCTGACATACTCTTTGTCCATTAAATCCTGCAGCTGCATCTTCAACTCTACCAACTCGGGTGTGCTCATTCTATAAGGAGCTTTGGAGATGGGTGCTGCTCCTGGAACAAGATTAATGGAAAAGTCAATATCTCTCCTGGGTGGCAGTCCTGGAACCTCATCTGGAAACACATCCTAAAACTCTTGCAATATCTGGAAGTATTATATCTTGGGTCCCTTATCCTCTGCTGAATTTGATATATGTACAACATATAACTGGAAACCCTTTTTATAAAACTTCCTTAATTGCAGAGCTGAAATGTGCCTTACTAAAACATGCTTTGGAATCCCTTTAACCAACCTTGGCTTGCCTTCATCGTCAAGGAAGTCCAATGCCTTCTCATAACAGTACACCTTGTCTCTATGCCTTTCCAACCAATCCATGCCAATTAGGGCATCATATGATCTTGATGGCAAGATATTTAGTTCAGCATGTGTGAGGAGTCCATTCAATTCTATTGGACACTCCTTCACTAATTCACTTACCTTTATCTTGGTACCGGTGGCCAATTGAACTAACCAAGCCTTCTCATGTCTTATCTTACCAAGAGAACAAATTTCAACTACCTCAGGAGATACATAACTATGAGTAGACCCTGGATCAATCAAAACATAAATAGGCCTCTCAGCAATCTTACCTGCAACCTCCACCACTGTTGACTGATGGTCTTCTTGGTGATCATCCAGTGCTACATAAATCCTAGTTGTTGCTCTTGCCATGTCCCCTACTGTAGTTGCTCCTCTAACGTTGTGCAAGCTCATGGGGTTCTTCTTGGTAGTTGGGAAATCCTTGACCATGTGGTTCTCCCCACAACCCCAACACTGAAGTGGCCCTTTTAATGCTCTATCGGCTACTACAGCTAGCTTGAATTCTCTCCTTACTTGTTGGCCTTATGGAAATCTCCTAGGATGATTTCTAAATGGTGGTTTAGACTCACCTTTCTTTTGATTGAACCTTCCCTTGGGTTTACCTTTCCATGATGATTGTACCTCTGCCTTACCTTTATTCTGCTCATAGCAATGCTTTTCCATCCTGATAGCCTCATCCAAGCTGGGTGGATTTACAAACTCTATCCTATCTCTATAGCTCTGTGGTAGACTACCAAGGAAGCTTTGAATCTTCACTCTTTCATCCTTGATGTATTCCACATACCTCAGCAACTCTAGAAACTTATGAACATGCTCATCCATAGTGTTCTGTCGTAGTCTGATTTCATTGAACTCTTTTATTTTGCTATCATAATACCTAGCTAATAGGTACTTCTCCTGAAAGTATCTTTGGAATCTACCCTAGCTGACTCTTCTTTCACTGATTCCTTTCACTTGCATGAGGTGATCCCACCAAATGGAAGCTCTTCCACTAAGGTTGTAGATAGCAACCTTAGCCTTTTCATTCTCTGAATATTCATGCATTCTGAAGTACTTATTCATTCCAAGAAGCCATGCTTTTGCTTCTTGACCTTATTTATTTTCACCATCAAAAGTAGGAGGCTTTGCCTTCCTAAATTCACCCTGTGGAATACCTCGGTGCTTCTTCCTGCCCTTACTCTTACTAGCAGTGCGTCTTGGGCTCCCTTGAGAACCCTCAGAATCGGCTGACCTACTAGAAGAAAACTTAGGATAAGGTGTCCTGTGCCTTCTTCCCACAGAACCTCTTCTAGGGCTTGGAGTTCTTCTCATGGAACGACCCCTAGACTGACTTTCTACATTATTTTCTTTTCTGACTTCGTGGATCAGATTAGAACTGTCGTTTATCCTTTGCTACAAGTCTGTCAGACTCTGCAAAATGGCTGCATTGAGTTGATGTTGCTCTTCTTGCGCTTTCATCATTCGCTCATTAAATCTAACCATAGTCTTAGCGAAGTTAGGGGGCATCACTTTCTCCCTTCGTCCATTAGACTCGACCTCTGTATGTGCTTCTTGCATGTTCTCACCCAGTACATCATCTTCTGGCCCAAACAGATCCTGCACATCATTCAGAGTAACCATTCTTACACCGTTCTGTGCATTTCCCTGTGATACAATTCGTCTTACAGCTGCTGCTATCTCTGTGCATATCATATATATTTTATTAGACATCACAAGCATGCAAATAAGCTCTATCATACCCATTCAAACCAAGAATTATTCATTTGAACAATTAATCAATCAAATAAGTTTATTAATATCATGTCGTGGGCGCATTTCTCAACCAAAATTTCATGGACGGTCCATCCCAAACAGCTTCCAGTACTGCAACTGAAGCTCTGATACCACTCTATCACGTCCCCACTGACCTACCTGGCCATTAGAGACCATGATCCATTTTTTTTCTCCCAAAACATCGACTAAGTTCCCATACACACAGTCAGGAGAGTTCGGATCCACAATCTGCAACCCACGGCTACGAACTTGCAACCTGTATCCCGCAATTGTGGATGCGGAAATACAGAATTCCAACTTTCGCAGGAGGTAACTCCCGCAACCTGCAACCCACAACAGTGGGTCCCACAATCCACAACCCACAATTGCGGATGCAGAAATGCGGAGTTCCAACTTCCGAGGGAGGTCATTCCCACAACCCGCAATCGTGGGTCCCGCAATTGCGGATGCGGAATTGTCGAAGCCCAAAACACGTAATCTTGAACTTGACGATCCCACAACCTGCAATAGCTGATCCCGCAACCCGCATCCCTCAATTGTGGATGCGAAATTGTGGGGTCCCAAAACGCATACTTTTGAACTCGGCGATCCTACAACCCGCAACCCGCAATTGCGGACTCATGCATGCGGAACCCTGCCTCTGTAAGGGCAAATTCATCAAATCTTCTAAGGGGCATAACTCCTTTCTCTAGTATCCAAATGGGGCAAGGTTGGTACCGTTGGAAATCTTTGGGAGAGCTCTATCCAATGGTAGAGTCCCCTAATCAGGTGAGGTATCTAACCTTCCCATTTCCTTCTCTGAATTTATGTCTATATCTCCACTTAGACACTTCCAACCTTCTACCTGCCAATATCTTCCATTCCATCTGACCCACAGAGGTTTCTAAAACCACTTCTAGGATTCTCCTTTTCCTCAGGGATCAGGTGTAAGTATACATCTCCTTCACAGGGTTAGTTATACATAACATTCATATTTAATAATGAAACCCTATCATTCATTATAACATGTAAAATGCATTAACATATTTAAGCAGCACATCTATCATATGCAAGAATTACAAAGCATTAAGTCATGCGATATAAGATATACATACAACAGTGAACTTAGCCTCTTACTCAGGCCTGTACATGAACTCATTTCAATCCCATTCATATACATACATTCTACAGTTCCATAATTATACATAAGCATTCATCACAAAAAAATGAAACACAATCATTTACTATAACATAAATACTTATCTTTCAATTTTGAAGCAACTGCCTAAGTGAGAGCAACGTTCCACCCAACCTTAGATCTATTTCCAGCCTATACTATTTCAGCTGAGAGAGCACCCCCGAGCTGGGAAGTGTATCCACTAAGGAGGGATAACAGGTTCTCTCATAATCAAGGCTCCATTCTCATGCTAAACCAACCTGTAGTTGGGTTTATCAAGCATTCCAGGGCACCTACCCATGCTAAGCCATCCTACAGTGGTTATCAAGCATTCATGGATAACAAGGAAAGCATTGCTAAGCCAGTGAGCTCAACCACAGAGCTACGGGCATCTCAGCACTCAGTTGACCTGGAACCCATAATACCTACCACACCCAACACAAGGAAGACCTACATCACTGTTACACAGTCCCTCAAGGCATCTTCCCTTCTAGTGCTATTCCAGGATGGGCATAGAAAGGTCCAGTCATTTTCAGCTGACCTAGCACCCACAATACCTACCACATCCAACACAAAGAAGATCCTATCATTGCTGCACAATCTCTCATGGTCCTTCCCTTCCAATGCTATTCCAAGATGGGCATAGAAAGTTCCAGTCACTAATTCATTGAGACTATAGCCTTCACTGGGTTTATCAAGCAACCCAACTCCCTCCCACATTTCAACAACTAACTCGTTACCAAGATTGGGGTTTCTTCACCACTGCTCTACCATTACCACTCTGCAACATCTTCTATCAATATCACTTCGCCGCTGTAACTGGGTTTTCACACCGGGTGCTACAACTATCAATTCTCAGGCCTTTTCTCCCCCATAGGAAGCACGAATAACCTCAGATTTCCCTTTCCTCAGATTGGTTTGGTGCATACAGGAAAATACATGAACGAATTCTCTACGAGGGTAGAGGTTTGTGAAAATGGAAAATGCGTCCCTTCACGAGTGAGTGAGGAATGAATGTCTCCATCCCCCATCCCACCGGGTAGTCAAATAGGTTCAACGAGTTCCCCCAGGAGATTGAGTGTTTTCCTGCACAAGCAATCAGAGCCATGCCCTGCTATATGAAATAGTAGGCATGCTCCATACTCTAGCGGCCTCAGCAATCAGGGTTCTCAACCACCCACTGCAATTGCATTAATGTTGGCAGGGAGTTCCAACAGGTTCTCCTTTAGACATGTGGCAATATGGGCAACCAATCCCAAACCCCCTCACCTCTCCCTAGTGGATACACATGCCCCCTTCTCATTCGTTGCCTCCTTAGGCAACTTCTTGGTTATTTTATTCGTTAACAATAATTAAATCATTTACATTTCTTCATGGCTTAGCAGCCCATGAATAATCAATTGTCCAAATACTTGCCTAATCAAATAACCTTAAACATCCACTAGTGGGGCCTTGGCCTTGAGCTCCATACTAGGGAAAATACACATACTGTATATGAACAGTATTTACATTGAATCCAATAAACATCAAGGGAAAAATGGGGTATTACACCAAATTCCCCAAATGACGATGAGTCATTAGAGGAAATTTGAGGTGTAAAATGGGCTTCCTGAGGAAAATAATAAAATAATATTTATTAATTTTGGAGGAAAATACATGAACGAATTCTCTACGAGGGTAGAGGTTTGTGAAAATGGAAAATGCTTCCCTCTGCGAGCCAGTGAGGAATGAATGTCTCCATCTCCCATCCCCCCGGATAGTTAAACAGGTTCAACGAGTTCCCCCGAGCGATTGAGTGTTTTCCTGCACAAGCGATCAGAGCCATGCCCTACTATACAAAATAGTAGGCATGCTCCATACTCTAGTGGCCTCAGCAATCAGGGTTCTAAACCACCCACTGCAATTGCATTAATGTCAGCAGGGAGTTCCAATGGGTTCTTAGTTAGACATGTAGCAATATGGGAAACCAATCCTAAACCCCTTCACCTCTCCCTAGTGGATACACATGGCCCCTTCTCATTCGTTGCCTCCTTAGCCAGCTTCTTGGTTATTTTATTCATTAATAATAATTACATCATTTACATTTCTTCATGGCTTGGCACCCCATGAATAATCAACTATCCAAATACTTGCCTAAGAAAATAACCTTAAACATCCACTAGTGGGGCCTTGGCCTTGAGCTCCACACTAGGGAAAATACACATACTGTATATACACAGTATTTACATTGAATCCAATAAACATCAAGGGAAAAATGGGGTATTACACCAAATTCCCCAAATGACGATGATTCATTAGATGAAATTTGAGGTCTAAAATGGGCTTCCTAAGGAAAATAATAAAATAATATTTATTAATTTTGGAGGAAGAAAAAAAAAACTACTTTTTTTGTTCGTATTTTCAACATATATCCCTATTTTTTTTACTCAAATTTCGAGAGGGAGCACTCATTGGATGCGGAATTAAATTCTGCATCCAACGAGTACCCACACTGCATACTTTTGATGTACCCTACTTCCCCAAAAATAAGAAATACCTGAAAAAATGTGATGATGATGTCATCCAATGAGTGCTCCTGCTTGAAATTTGAGTAAAAACACATGGAGATATTGAAATTATGAACAAAAAAGTAGTTATTTTTATGACAAATATCTCAAGTCAATCATTATGGTGACTCATTTTATTGAAATTATATTGGTTCGAGAATTCCTACTCATCAATAAATTATGGTTGGCTCTTTTCCTTATAAGGCCCATTTTAGACCCCAAATTTCCTCTAATGGGAAATGAATGAAATAGTTCTATAGCAGGGGTGTTGAGCCATGACTTTCATGCCTCCTCAATCGATGGTCCCATCCAATCACAAATGAAATTTAAATGTGCACGGAGAAAATAGCAAGTTTGCAGAGAGAAGGGACAAGTGATGAACATATCATGAAGTGACTCTTCACCATGTTTGCAAATAGCACACCATCTAGGTCCTTCAATATGCCAATGTCTCATTCTATACCATATTGGAACCTTTTTTTCCATAATACACCACATGAAAAGTTTTGATTTATGTGGGCATTTTTTCTTCCACAATATTTTCCATCACCAATTTTCATCACCCACATTTATTTCTCCTGCCAATTTTTTATATCCTAACTTTGGAGTGTATCTGCCCTGTGGCGTTGAAGACCAAATGAATTCATCCTAAGAGTCAGTGATCCGGACATGGGAGGATCTGAGGGAGATAAGGAATGTATTCCAAATGTCCCAATAAGATTATGGAATTCCTAACAATATAGGGCCTTTCCACCCCTACTGCCAGATGGAGGTGGTCAGCAGATCAACAATTTGATTTAGGTGAGGAATACCCCGAGAATGAAGGAACTTAATAAGTTGAGGTGGGAGGATGTGTCTATTCTGACAACCCAACCAAGGATCGGTGCCAATATGCACCTATGCACTGTTTCCGACTTTTTAGGCCAGTCTAGTTTCAATAAGTGGAAAATAGGACATAATAGATTTCCAAATAACATAGATTCCCACAGTGTTTTTACCGGGCTCCTAACCCAATTCACAATTGAGTCAGGAGCAATATATTTATGAGTTACAACTGCAGTCCAAAGATTTTTTGTAGTAAGAAGTGTCCATCCATATTTCGCCGCAAGAGATTTTGAAAAAAGATGAACATTTTTATGTCCCCACCCACCGAGGGATTTCAGTTTTGCAAGATTTTTCCATTTAACCCATGGGGAGACATGTTCATCTAAATTCCCAAACCACATAAATTTGAAATAGATTTTACGAGTTTTGTCCAAAATGTCGTTTGGTATCCAGGCAAGGGACATCCAATAAACAAGGATAGCTTCCAAAACAGACTTTATAAGAACCAATCTTCTTGTTGTAGACACCCACATGTGAATCCAGATATTTAGTTATTTCTCAAGCTTTGAAATAAGCCAACCCCAGCCCAATTTTTTATAGTTTTTTGGTTTTAACATGAAACCCATATATTTGAGTCCTTCATCCAATTCTTTTGAATCAAAGGGAAAGAGAGTGGCATACCTTTGAGTCTCCCTTTCCTCCATATTTATCAAGGTAAGAGTGGATTTGATGACGTTGATCTCCATTCCTGTAGCCTTCCCAAAAAGGTCCAGAATACCCACCAAAATTTCAACATCCCTCACTGAGCCATTGCAAAAGAGAAGAATATCATCTACAAATAGTAGGTGTGTAATGCTGAGAGAATTTGAGATGCCAATGCCTTAAAAAGTGCCCCGACGCTCTGCATCCATAATGTTTCTGCTAAGACCTTTTGCCATCAATAAGAACAACAGAGGGGAGAGAGGACACCCCTGTCGAAGACCCCTTTCCGCATGGAAAAAAGAGGAGGTCAACCCATTGATAAGAACTGCAAAGGAGGCGGTGGTATTACAGCTCATAACCCATTTCATAAAAGGGTAGTCAAAACCCAAATGGGTCATCACAATTATTAGGTATAACTAGCTAACCCTATTGAAATCCTTTGAGAGATCAATTTTGATAACTGCCCCTTTTAATCTCTTTAGTTCAAACGAGTGAAGACTCTCCTGAGCAACCCCAATAGCCTCGTGAATATGTCTTCCTTCCACAAAACCAAACTGTTCTTATGAGATGACCTTTGATAGGACCTTTTTAATTTGTCTTGCAATAATTTTTGCCACCACTTTGTAAGTGATGTTGCATAAAGAGATAGGTCTGAAATGATTTAACGAGCAAGGATTATCTGATTTGGAATTAAAGGTATAAAAGTAGAATTTAGAGGCATATGGATTAAGCCCCTAACTCTAGATTCCTCCACCAAGTGGAGTAGATCAAAGCCTATTACCTCATAGTGAGCCAAGAAAAATTCAATCGTCCATCCATTGGGGCCTGGACTCTTGTATTTATGAAAACTATGAAGTGTTTCTTTGAGCTCCTCTTCTGAAATTTCCTCCATAAGGTCCTAATTGTATTCATGAGTTATAAACCCTGAAAAAATTTGTGAGAGTTGTATGACCTCTGCAATATTAACTCTGTTATCTGCTTTGTAGAGAGTTTGGAAGTGAGCAGTACCAAGGGTTGAAATCCCATTGAAAGAGGAGATGACCTAATTGTTGTCATTTTTCAATTCCCAGATAGTATTTTGGTACTTTCTTCCTTTTGCAAAGGTGTGGAAGAATTTTGTATTCTTATTTCCACATTCAAACCAGATTGCTTTGCTCTTGAGATGCCATACTTCTTCATGTTCCTGTAATATTTTCCTCCTTCTAGCTTCCAGAGACCCCAGATGATCTTTGCTTCTTGAGTAAGAAAACCATCCCCCTCAAATTTCTATGCAAGGAGAAGTTCCTTTTCAACCAGTTTTAAGTTCCGCTCTTCACTTTCCTTCTCGTGGAAATCCCATTCTTTCAGTTTATTTTTTACCTTAGAGATATTTTTAACAAAGTGTGGAGTAGCATAAATTTATTCCTATGGATAGAAAGGACTCCAGGAATGTTTAATGATCTTCTTTACTTCTTCCTCTTTCAACTAGGAAGCAAAAAGTTTGAAAGGGCTAGGAGGTTTTGTATCATCTCCCAAAATGTCCAAACAGATGGGTGAGTGGTCTAATTCTCCACCCATGTCGACCCATTGCCTGTAATTGTAGTTTTGTTCCAGTAAGTGCTCTACTAGGATAAAACGATCCAATATCTTGGCTATTATCCTTCCCCTCGCTCTTCTGTTAGTCCAGGTTGGCTTCATCTTTTCAGGAGCAATGTCAATTAGCCTACATTCTTGCAAACGTTGTTCAAAGTAGTCCTCCAGCGGGTCAGGTCTAGCACTTGGACCCCATATTTCATGATTTCCCAAAGTGAAGTTCAAATACCCCCCAAGGATCGGGTTTTCCAATTTTAAGAAAGACTTATGTTTCAAAAGTTCCAAGAAAGGGACTCTCTCTCCATAGGGTCCATATACATTAAGGATGGTGAAGCTAGTGTTTAGAACAACATGGAAAACCTCCACTCCCAAAGTCGATCTCGTCCCCCAAGAATTATTAATCTGAATTGTCTTTGGATTCCAACCAATTTCGATTCCTCTCAAATATCTTCTAGCATCCAAGGCCAAAAAATCCATAAGATTAAAATTAGATTTTAACATAGAGGTGACCCCTTCCTCCGACCCTAGGGTTTCTTGTAGCAGAATAACATCTGGTTGATGTAGAGTGATCAAAATTTTCATGGAAAGTTGTTGGCACAGGATTAGTCCACAGAAAGTGTGGAAGCCACCAGCTGTGAAAGGGATAATCCATGGAGTAAAGGGTCATTCTCGGGGAATGTGTGTTGGCTGCTTAACTGTTCTTGAGGTTTTCTAGAAAGACCCAGGTTTTGCACGGTTCGAGGAACCAACAACACCCCTTTTCACCAGCCCTTTCGACAATAACCTGCGAATAGATTGAGGTCTCACCCAAGGCGAAGTAATGGGGGGGGTTGCAGAATCATGTTTCCACAACCAGGTGATGAGTGCTTCAATAAAACTAGCAAGCAGCGCACTACAGGACTCGCGCTACGAACTAGGGACTGCACGAAGTTCACCTTCTTCGCAATTAACACTTGACTATCGCACATCCAAGGACTGCGTGATGTGGGATGGTTCTTCGGCAATAGGACAGGGCCAAAGATGTATGTGCTTCCTTCCAACACTTATGCAACTTCGCTATATCTTACTTAGTGCAAAAATACACATTCAACAGCAGAATAGCCTGTAGCCCTTGCGAACTTATACACTATAACAAATGACAATCTAACTGCGCACTTCTGGTGTTGCGCTCAGGGAATCACACTATACATACTTCACTAGTCAAGTGGTTACCCGATTGACTTATGCATTCAACTGACTTAGAAATACTTATGCAATTAACATTCATTCACATGTGTGGCTACTTAACATATTATTCCCATCATTATCCTTATGGAGAATACATATAAAAGCAAGAACACATGAGCTCATAAACAAGATATTAACCATTCAGCATAAGCAAATACACAAATTCAAGCACATAAGCAATCACATAACACAAATTTAACGTGGTTCACCCCCAGGATGGGAGCTACGTCCATAGGAACTATTGTTGTATTATCTTTGGGAAGGGTACAATAGTTCCAGTCTATGCACTTAGCTGCAGACCATCCTCGCTCTTTAGTAGGTCTCTATGCACACAGCTGCATAGCCTTTTACAATCATCTCTCAATAGAGATCTAGATTCAACAATGAAGATTATTCAACCCAACAACCCTTTCCCTTACAAGATGTGCCCTTTTATAGATCATTCCCATACGTCATGTCTGTTACAATGCATAGGCCAAAACCCTTAGGTTACAAAATGGTGTGGTTACCCTCTGACTCAGCCTGTCACAGTCGACAGTTGCTTCACATGCTTATGGCCGCTCTGCTGGACCACTCGTATCCCACACGCCCTTCTGACAGCCGCATCCTTCCTGAAATGGTTACAAGGCATCATGGCATGTCGCTTTCTGTCCCTCTAGCATTCCCGTCACTGTCGATCTGGGGGTTTAGGTTCTAATTGTTTTCCACCACTCCCATTGACAGGTCGCTTTCACCTGACTTCACGCTGCTCCATACCCAAAACAGGTCGCTTTCCTCCGCTCGACCTTTGTTGAAAATAGGTGCTCTATTGGCATTGTGCGGTGCTACCACTTCGTGGAGCTGGCACTTAGCCGCACGGTTCTTACCTTTCGATGCTATGCTGTGCTCAACTTCACAGCTCCCCAAAACTGTCTTCGTCTGAGGTGCACTGTAACTTCGCAGCTCCAAAACTGTCTTGTACAAAAATGCCTTACTTGGGCCAGGCCCAACAATGCGGAAGCACAGAGGTAGTTAGTTTGTTAGATAAGGGTCATGTGGACCATTTTGTAAGCAATTAGTTTTGTATAAATAGGAGTATGATTGTAAGCCTAAGGGAATCAATCCAGTGATGAATAGAGCAATCAACCTTCTGAGTTTTGATCCAGTTGTTGATCTATTTTGTATTTGTGATATGATGTATTGGTTGTTTCTGTGAAGGTCATTTGGAGGTTTTAATGAATGCATGAAGATTTTCGATTATGGTTCTATCTTTGTCTTTGCTTCTGTTAGATGATGAATGTGAATGTTTATGAGATTTTTAATGTTCTGTGGGTTTGGTAATTGCGGTTCATGTTAATGAGTAATTAGATTATGATGATGCGAATGTCTATTATGTGTTGATTCTACGATTGATGAACATGCGAATGATGAACTGGTAGCATAGTGCAAATGACATAATCTCTAGTTTCCGCGGTTTCAATGTGCGTTTGATGCATGTCCTCAACTCCACTGCGGAAAATTGGTTCCTGCAGCCCCCCTGTGCATCTCGAGTGAGACTTCACTCGCTCTGCGAGTGTTGCTGGAAAGGGTAAAACCTTTCTGGGCCGGTGCGTAAGGGAGTTTGGTTGATGGTTTGTTGACGACAGTGTGAAGTGAACCCCTGTAGACAATCGTTGTGTCAACAAATGGTTTCATTGTCGGGACCCTAAAGAGGAAAAGAAGAGGATACGTTGTGGCACCTGACGAAACCAAAGATTCAAGAGTGGTTTGACAAGAAGACAGAGGAATTCACAGAAGGAGAAAAGAAAAACCCTAGACAGATGGTAAGCAGTTGGTTGCAGAAGTACGTTTATTCGGATATCCATGAGATATTTTTCTACGAATTCCCAGTACTACTGCACGAGTGGTTGGCGTAGCTAACATTTCAAAAGCAACATTTCCAAAAGACTGACCCTGACCATTGGACACTAGAACTGATTCGACAACTGAAACATGTTGACAACACAATATCAAGGGCTGTCTATTTCTAGGCAGATAGTATCCTAGAGGGATATATTACTGAGTTCGTAGTAGACACAATCAAATCGTATAGCGATGCAGAAAGGAATTTCTTCAAGGTACCAAGGGGAAGGTTCTTATTGTTGCTAAAAATGTGGATTAAGATGCTTGTCTGCGAAAAGGGTATATTGAGGATGACTTCCGATGAGTAGAAATATAAGTGTGCGAAGGTTGTGGGTATCGTGTGAATGCGGATCCGATAAAAATATGCGGGGTAGATGGACATGAGTGACGACGAGTTTCTAAGGGAAGCTGACGAAGAGTGTGGTACCTTGAGGAGTGGGGTGATATTCTGACGTCCTGAGAAGAAGAGGAGGACTGAGAGAGAGTCTCCTGAGAGGACCGGAATGGAAGATTGTGAAACAGGACCACAAGGGAGAAAGCAACCTTATTGCGACGAAGACGGTTACAAGGCTACCCTAGAAGCAGAAGAAGGATGGATCGTAAGTTACAACATACGTGCAACCTCACGCACTACCCAGAATTTTACAGGAAGAAACACAAGCCATTCGCAAAGTTGCCCTACGTGTAGCGGTAAAAGTAGTGCATCAGTAAACAGTAACAGTAGGAATGTTAGAATGGAAGACAAAACAAAAATGCCCACTTTCCAGGGGAATGGTACTGAGGATCCAGAGCAATTTTGGTTTCTATGCGAAGCAGTATGGACTGTGAAGCAGGTCCAAGATGAAGATATTAAAAAGGGATAGCTAGCGACAACCATTAGGGGCTGTGCGTTAGATTGGTTTATGAAGTTTACAAGGGTTCTAGTGGGAACACTAGCCAAGTCATTGGCATAGATCAAAGCAGGAATGATCGATGAATTTAGGAAGCCAAAGTCAGAATTGCAGTATGTCACCGAGATCAAAGAAATCAAGCAATACCCAAATGAGCCAGTATGGGAATTTGACCAGCGATACAAAACACTAATAGAAAAGGTAAGTTTTGGAATAAATGATATGCAACACAAGGACTGGTTCATCGCAGGATTGGTACCACACATTTGCGGATCGATAATGTAACATAAGGTTGTGACCCAAGCAAAAGCTTTGGAAATTGTGATGAAGATGGAGGCTTCACCAATAGGCGAAACAGGGTTGGGTGTGGATCGAATACAAGCGTAGCTGGAAAACTTGACGATCCAAATGCAAGACATGAAGAAAGGGAAAGAGGCCCACGAAGATGTTTGGTGTGCTAGATGCAGGACGAAAGGACACCACAAGGATCAGTGCCTAGAATTTCGAGAATATTTGCAATTAGGTGCACCAAATCCCCTCAGTCAGGAAGGGTTGCCTTGGTGTTGTGTCTTCCAGATGAGAGGCCATTGACCAAAAGAGGGTGTGTACCTGCAAAATATAGTTTTGAAACTAGCGAACTTGTATTGCAAGTTCTGTAAATCAGTTGGCCATGATGAGAACAGCTACAGAGCTTATGGCCTACTCCAGGAGAGGATTGCGGCTGCATACTTCATGGCAGGAGAAGAACAGGTACCGGGTCAGCAACAACAGCAGTATAATCAACCTTCGGCCCACTATAACCAACCACAACAGTATGATAAGGGCAGTATGGGAAACCACAGTATGGTCAACCACAATATCCGGCACCACAGTACCCGCCATATGGGCCACCGCAACAACCGAAGTATGGGAAACCGCAGTACCCACCATATGGCCCACTGCATGGAGGAGCTAGAGGAGGATTCCATGGAGGTTGAGGTGCTAGATCTGGACGAGAAGGAGTTACTGGACAAAGACGAGAATCGATTATATGCTACAATTGTGAGTAGCAGGGGCACTATCAGAGGGATTGCCCGAATCCAGCGCCACAGTGCACTTATTGTAGTGCTATGGATCATGGCATTGAAGATTGTTTGCAAATCATCACAAAATGGAAGACCAAGAACCCACCACCACCTCCACAGAACCAGAATCAGAATCCACCATCGGTTGTACAAATGATATCAACGGAGGCTCAGCAACACCATGCGACCGTTGGAATAGTGACATGAGGAGGAGCTGTGACAGGTCACAGGCTAATGTCCAACCAACAGTACGAAAACATGTCACCTTTGACGCGGAGGCCAAAAGAGATGTTTTCTTGGAAGCGCAGGAGGTGATGAGAAAGAGGAGGTAGTTATCTCTTCAAGAAGAAATTATCTATGATATGCCACTGAAGTTTTACGCGATGAAGTCGCGAGGAAAGGATAACACCTTAAAAGCCTTCTTAAAGAGTTTCCTAGAGTTGGCAAGGGATCAGGATGCACTAGAAGAGATATTCAATTTGTTGAATCGATGGGAGGGTGCACGCTAGGAGAGAAAGGTCAATCGCATACACAAGAGGAAGACGAGGAGAGAGATGCAAATGTCAGCACAAATTGGAGCATTTGATGTCGACTCAATTATCTTGGACCTAGGGTCGGACGTCAACATTCTGACCAAGTAGACATGGGAAACAATGGGGAAACCAAAGTTGGCCTGGTCACTGGTACAGCTACGATTAGCAAATCAGAGTAAGGTTACTCCACTTAGTCGGGTGTACCAGCTTCCAGTCAAGATTTTGATGTAATTGAGATTGTTGATAACACAAGTCCCTACCCAGCGCTGCTAGGGATTGACTGGGAAATTGATAATATAGTTGTTATCAACTTCAAGAAGCAGACTATGTCATTTGAGAATCACAAGATGAGGGTCATTGCACCTATGGATCCTGTGGAAGGGCAGCGATACGTTGAACCAGCAAGAGATGAATGTACGGAGGGATGGGATAGTGTATACAATATATCTAAGGATTACATTAATCCTACCACAGACGGAGAATTAGGATGGCACAGTGTTAGTTTCGCGTTGTCGGATTCGGATGAGGCACTCAAGAATTGGCAGAACCAGATGCATGAATTGTCATTTAGAAGGTGTGCCCAGATCACATAGTCACTGCGATGGGTAGCCATAGAGGAGTGCACGCTACCAACATATGAGGGATTTCCCAATTTGAGCACCTTTCTCACTGAATTTGAGGAAAACATGCCGGAAGCACAGCGGCTCTTGGCCTTGGAAGAAGCCCTAAAGGCTACACCAGTGCGATGGTGGGTAGTGCACAAGTCCACCATAACTACCTGGCCACTATGTCGCTACCTAATGATGGTTAGGTTTGATGATGCAAAAATATATAGCAAAAGGAAGTTTAATGGCAGAAGTGACCCACAGGCACATTTGGTCGAGTGCGAAAGCAAATGGGGATTATGAGCAAAATAGGAATGGGTCCATACATTCATTCACACATTGGCTGAAGTGCCACGGAGTTGGTATGCTGTAGTAAAATTGTGACACGGAACGACTTGTTGGGAGCAGCTAACAATAGGCTTCAGCTAAATGTTTTGTTTCTCAGATGAGAACCCCTTCATCCATAGTGCATTGCAGGTGATTCGAGGAAAGGTATTTGAAGCAGCACTGACAGAAAAACCATTAGAACTTCGGTGGAATGCGACACCAGAAATGATGATGGAGTTCTATAACATCACAGGAGATCCTGATGATGAGGATGATCCGAGGGCTACGCATGTACCGGAGTCGAAAGGAAGTCACAGTGTTGAGGCACCAAAAATACCTCTGACAAATTCTAGCAACCGTTGAAGATCAAGAAAGTAAACATTGGTTCGGAGGAGAACCCAAAGTTTGCCAGTATTGGAGACTATTGGGATGACTCAACTATTGTGAAGATGACTAATCTGTTGCATGAGTTTCAGGATTTGTTCCCAACAAAATTCTCAGATATGAAAGGAATTTTTGGGGACTTAGGTGAAATGAAGATCCCCCTAAAACCCAATGCGAAGCCAGTCAAGCAGCGGCCCTACCAGTTGAATCCAAGGCACAAGGAGAGAGTACAGGCTGAGATTGAAATAATGTTGGAAGCAGGCATTATACAACTAGTAGAAGAATCAGAGTGGATTAGCCTGATGGTGGTCCAAGACAATAAAACTGGTGAAGTCTTAATCTGTGTCGACTTACGGAAGTTGAATGACGCATGCTTACACGACACATTCCCGACACCATTCACAGATGAGGTGCTCGAAGGAGTAGGAGGTCAGGAAATATACTCATTTACGGATGGGTTTTCAGGCTATCACCAGATCAAAATCACGAAGGAAGACCAGCATAAGACTACATTCGTCACAGAATGGGGCTGCTTTCAGTATACAGTGATGCCATTTGGATTGAAGAATGCTCCAGCAATTTTGTCAAGATTATTCGTTTCGGTGTTCAAAGATTACATTCATAAATTTCTTGCCATCTATATGGACGATTGGGAAGTGTATGGGTTGGTCAAAGATCATGTTGCAAACCTGAGGCTAATGATGGAACGATGTCGACAGTACCAGATTTCACTGAACCTGAAAAAGTCCATCTTTTGTGCTCAGTTCAGGATTTTGCTGGGGCGCATTGTTTGTAGGGAAGGAATGCTGGTAGACCTGACAAAGATTGCAATTATTGTTAACCTCCCACTGCCGATAATAGTCAAGCAATTGAGAGCGATGCTGGGCCACACAAGCTACTACAGAAATTTTATTAGAGGGTATGCAGTAATCATAGCACCAATGGAGAATTTGTTGAAGAAAGACGCCAAGTTTGAGTGGAATGAAGAACGCCAGAAGGGTCTGGACATATTAAAAGAAAAGATGGTTTCCGTGCCTATATTGGCATTCCCAGATTGGAAGAAGTATTTTCATGTTCACATTGATGCATCATCAGTCGCAGAGTCATCTTGGCCCAGCTAGGAGAAGGAAGCATCGACCACCCGATATCCTGCGCACGTAGGAAGCTGTCTACTGTGGAGAAGAATTATACAACCACGGAATGAGAAGGGTTGGCGATGGTCTACGCCTTACAGAAATTATGACACTACCTATTACGGGGCCACTTTAAAATGTTCACCGATCACTCAGCATTAAAATACCTAGTGAACAAGCCTATGTTGGGGGGGGGGAAGATCTGTCAATGGTTGTTACTATTCCAAGAATTTGATTTTGAGATAATTATAAAGCTAGGATCACTGAATGTAGGACCAAACCATTTGTCATGAATCGAGTCAGGGGAAGAGCCAAGGAGCATTGACGAAGGATTGTCAGATGCTCAGTTGTTTAGGGTTAGCATGGTTGACAACCATTACTAACATGTCATTCAGTTTTTGGAAACAGGGGAAGTGCCGGAAGGCTTCACTACCAACCAAAAGAAGCAGCTAGTCGTCAGAGCTGTAGATTTTCAGTTGATTGTAGGACAATTGTATAAAATGGGGCTAGATGAGATACTTCGACGATACGTCCTTCCGCATGAACATGAGAGAATTCTTGCGGAATCTCATGATGGGACTTTTGGAGGACACTATGAAGGACACACCACTACAAGGAAGATCCTTCGAGCAGGACTATGGTGGCCAATGATGCATAGAGATGCTGCGGATTAAGCTAAAAGTTGTGACGTATGCCAACAGACAAGGAAGCCATCACGAAGGGACGAAATGCCACTAGTACCTCAATTGAGACTACAGGATTTCGACAAGTGGGTAGTTGACTTTGTGGGACCCATCAACCCACCAAGAAAAAGAATAGGGTTGCGCTACATCATTATTGCAATGGATTACTTGACGCAATGGGAAGAAGCAGTGCTAGTGAAGGATTGCTCAGCTGCGATGACAACAAGATTCATGTTTGACAATGTGGTCACTAGGTTCAGGTGCCCAAAAATATTGATGAGTGACCAAGGAACTCATTTTGCTAATTAGACAATCGCAGCAATGACGACGGAATTTCAGATTAAGCACAAGAAGAGTACCCCCTATCACCCTCAAGCGAATGGAACAGTGGAGGAATTTAAAAAAAAATTGTAGCATGCACACACGAAGATATGCAAACATGAATCGGGACGATTGGGATTTGAATATCCCTGCGATACTTTGGGCGTATCGCACAAGTTGTAAACGTCTGAATGCATAGACACCGTTCAAGCTTGTTTACAGGCAGGAAGCAGTAATGCCGATGGAGTATATTGTCCCTAGCCTGCGGATTGCAGTTGTCACAGGCATGAACGATGATGGAGCACTGGAGGAATGATTGGCACAATTGGTACAGCTCGATGAGGACCAGTTCATCGCAGGCTTTCATCAAAAGGTAGAAAATGATCGACATAAGGCTTGGCATGATCGACACGTTAAAAAAAATCACTTTCGGCATGGGGATACAGTTCTACTATATGACAACAAGTTTGATAAGGACCTAGGTAACTTACAAATGCATTGGTTAGGTCCCTACATCATCAATTTTGTCATTGACGGAGGTGCGGTGTAGCTACAAAGCTTAGATGGGGTATTGTTGCCAAAATTAGTAAGTGGGAATCGGTTGAAACCCTATGGCCATGATTACGCACATAGCAGCTGAGAAAGACAAAAAAAAAAAAAACAATGATAACAAAAAGTGGAAAGCATGTGGGAAGCATGGCCAGCCACGTCGCTCGACGATGCTTCGCATGTTTGATCACACTAGAGTCAAATCCGAGTCTGATCACTGCGGATCGACATCACTGGAAGACAACATAGAAGTATGATGATAGATTCAGCTGGTTGTGGATAATATTTTGCAAATGATGAGCAAGTGTCAAGAATCAATCATAAATACTGGTGTAAGGATTGCAGAACGTAAGTCAAAGTAGAGAGAATCCGAAGAGGAGAATTAGTGGGTTGTATGATGCAAGTCAGTAAGTTAGATGCAGAGAGTTAGGAAGTTGGGTGAACAAGCCCAAGGAAAATGTGGAAAAAGGAAGTGAGATAGTTGCAATGGTGCACTTCATTTCGAGCGGGAGCACTCTAGGTGTGCTGAGAATAAGAACGACGACCGTGCATGAACAACTAGCGAAGGAAGCAGCATGAACACTTGGGTGGAGCAGGGATGAGGCATCACCCGAGATGTCTAAGAGTGTGGTAGTAGTTAGAAGGGTAGGGGTTTCCCCAACCACCAAAACACCAGGGGCGGAGGCCCATTGGCTCCAGCAGTGGATGGTCAAATGTGCGAAATAGATGTGCCAGAGCAGCTGGCTTGTTTCACAATTTGGTGATGATGATGAACTTGTCCCCAGGTCACACAAAGCTTGAAGCGCCCGAGCAATTGCAAAAGGAGTAGATGATTAAGGTTTCCGAAGCTTGGAGGACGAGTTCACGGTAGATGATTAAGGTTTCAAGAGATTGGAGGATGAGTTTGAGAAGTACATGACAGCGAGCTCTAGATGTCAAGAATAGCTTCAGAAGTTTACCACAGTGACAGCCGAGACCAGTACCAAAGGTGTCCAACTGAGGTGGCTCGAGGGCGAGCCACAAATTTGTGTTGGGGGCCTGTTGGCACGGGATTAGTCTGCAGGAAGTGCGGAAGCCGACAACTGCGAAAGGGACAATCCGTGGAGGAAAGGGTCATTCGTGGGGAATGCGGAAGTGCGGAGGTAGTTAGTTTGTTTGATAAGGGTCATGTGGACCGTTTTGTAACCAATTAGTTTTGTATAAATAGGAGTATGATTGTAAGCCTAAGGGAATCGATCCGGTGATGAATAGAGCAATCGAACTTTTGAGTTTTGATCCAGTTGTTGATTTGTTTTGTATTCGCGATATGATGTATTGACTGTTTTTGCGAAGTTCATTCCGCAGGTTTTAATGAACGAATAAAGATGTTTGATTATGGTTCTTTCTTTGTCTTTACTTCTATTAGATGATGAATGTGAATGTTTGTGAGATGTTTAATGCTCTGTGGTTTTGGTAATTGCAGTTCATGTTAATGAGTAATTATATCATGTTGATGCGAATGTCTATTATGTGTTGATTCTACGATTGATGAACATGCGAATGATGAAATGCTGGCATAGTGCGGATGACATAATCGCTGGTTTTTATGGTTGCAATGTGTGTTTGATGCATGTCCTCAACACCACTGTGGAAACTTGGTTCCTGCATCCCCCTTGTGCATCTCAGGTGAGACTTCACTTGCTCTGCGAGTGTTGCTGGAAAGGGTAAAACGTTTCTGGGTTGGTGTGTAAGGGAGTTCGGTTGATGGTTTGTTGACAACAGTGCGAAGTGAACCCATATCGACAGTCGCTGTGTCAACAAAAGTTTTTTTGGGGTGCTTTCCAATCCCCTACTGTTAAGGGAGAGTAGTTTCATTGAGAACCCTCACCAAGGTCTTCCGCTGCTATAAGCAACCCATGATAGATCTCTGCTTTCCATCCACAAGTTCTTGTAAAGCTCAATGTTGAGCCGTGGAAATATGAGATGGTCTCCCCCTTCCTTTCCCATTACAAGGAAGAAGGGAATTTTTCCCCAAACCTTGGCTATGTATGCTAAGCAAAGATAAATCTGGAATGTCTCTCAACCTCAGTCAAAAACAAAATTGGGAAATTTTCCATCGAGAGGGTAGGGGGGTTCTCAGAAAATGAAACAATGTAGGGGGGCTGGGAGGCACTTTAGCTCCAATTTTCATGTCGGGAAGGGTGGTGGGGAACTTTAGAAAATTGGTCGGAGGGGTGACACAGGGAATCAGAGGGATTGGAGATATAGAGACATCATCCCTTCTTTCAAAGCACAATGAATTTAAAGAATCTTCCAGAAAAGAGATATTTTTTAGGATAGCATCTTGCTTACCCGAGGGTTCTGGAGCTGGCAGTGGTTGAGCAATTTCCTCCCTCTACTGTTGTTTCAAGCCTTCCTCGCTTGGATTTCAAGTGGAGGGGTCAACATCCTTTTGTAAGAAATGGTTCACGGCCTTGTGTTGAGCATGTTGACCCTCCAGAGCAATATCCTCCTATCTTCCATGTTTGAAAAGCTCATTTGCAGCTTCATTTTCGCTCCTCCCTACCGACGATTTTTTTGTCCTATCCACTGCTGTGCCAAAACCTTGGTTGTATTTCTTTGCAAGATGCCCATAAATGTGGCACCTATGGCATCGAAATTTTACCTCTTCATAGTCCAGTTTATGCTTATGCCTTGCTTGACCGCATATTAAATTTAAATCCTCTTTGAGCCCTATCAGAATGTTTAAGGAAACCAGGATTCTTGCTACAGTCATCCTTTTGGTTTGAGTGAATGCATTTCCAATGTCCTGTAGTGATTCCCAATTCCAAAATTCCCATGGGAGACCAGCTTCCAGTCTTACCCAAACCCAGATTACATCAAGTCTTTTGCTCTCCGCATTGAACATGGGCACCCAGTTTTTGAAAAGGATGGGTGTGTTTCCTATGCTCCAGTGTTTTTGTAGTATACAACTGATAGCTTCTTTGCTTCTTAGCTTGAAAACAAACCAGCCCCGCGAGAGCACCAATATTTTTGGCTTGTAATTTAGAAAAGTTGCCCTATTTAATTCCACCCATCTTTCGAGGCTAGGGTATTTCCATCTGGCCCTTTCGACCATAGTCGTTTCAACCATCTCCAAAGATTGTGCAACCAAAACATTTTTTCCACATATTAGGTTTAGGGTTTCCTTTGAGTTCTTTAGGCACTTGTTCTTTTTTTCCCCGAAGACGGTCCACCAGGTGAGCTCTATGGACATTTAGAGTTAGATCCAGAAACGTAAGTCCCCTTGTTGGTGGCTTCAACCTACAGGGAGCCTTGCTGGTCAGATGGTTGAAGAAAAGAGGCTATGAATCCTTCAGGGCTCTGGACTATATTATCCTCTGAGTTCCCACTATGAGCAGTGTTTGAAACAATGGTTCTCGTTAAAGGCCATCTAAATTCCAGAAAATCTAAACCTAAACCAGAATATGACTCCCCCCAGACTTTGTTCTGTAAGTCAGAGTGAATGATAGTTGCATTAGTCGGCAATGGGAATCTGATGCTCATCCTCAATGGTGGGTCAAAAAGCGTGAACGAAGTTCCTCCCACTTTTGACGCCATGGGTTTAGCTGCTAAACTCAGGAAATCGGGACCTTCGAAAAATGCGAGATAGGGCAGTTCAAGAAAACCATCATTCTGCACCAGAGACACCCTTAAATTGGTTAAGGACCCATTAGTCAAACTTCCAACTTCAGTCAGCCCAGATGTCCCCATCCTTTGCACAGATTCCAGTGACCGGTTTCCAGTAGGGTAGGAGAAGATATTTTGGCCTTCGAAAGGATCTTCCAAATAATCCATCTCATCCCCCCAATGAACCTCCATGTGTTAGAGAAAACCCCTCTCTCTACTGTCCACATCAACACCTATTCAAGGGTACCAAGGGTCAGTACTGCAGATTGGGTACGGTGGGGAGCTGAGCCCGTAGCCCCCTAAGTCTGAGAAACCCTAGCTATGCCTTTCATTTCTCCATCGTGTAGTCTAATATTTGCATGTTATTGTAACATAGTTGTAAATAGTTTTTCTCCTTTTTTGGGTCTTTGTATCATTGTTTAGCTCTCTTCCCACTCCAATTTAATAAAATGCTCTATCCACCTTCGAGTTTGTATTATCCCATAGTAAAACTATAAATATTAAGAAAATGGAAAAAATGAAAAAAAGATTGGCATCCTCATTTGCTAGAGCAATGATTAGGCTTATTTGTATTTCACATATATTCTATATTTTGGAAAGCAATCTTAATAAGGTTGTTTTAACAATTAATGTTTTTCCATAATATCAATGCATAAGCTGAATTTGATATATAAAAAAAATCAACTTAATGAATAATTTTGTTAACTCAATAGTATTATTATTATTTTTTTAATTTATAGTTATTGCATAAGCTGAATTTGATATCAAAAAGTTTTTTTTTTTTATAATTTATACTTATTGCATAAGTGGAATTTAATATCAAGAAAAAAATTCAAATGAATAATTTTGTCAATTCAATAACATCTTTTATTTATTTTTTAAATTAATAATTATCAATTAATATATATTGATTTTTGCATTTATATTATAAAGGAAGGACTAAGCTGTAAGCCGATCTTGTTTTAAAATAGCCATTGAATGAATATCAAAGCTTTGATACTTATCCGTATGTACTGGTGGTAATTTTCACCTTATATGGAATAAACGTGAAGTAACTGAATCTACAAGTTGAGAGCCTATATTCCATGCCCGTGGAAAATGGTGAGAGGCATATTAAAAGCAAAAGATCACAGTTTGCCTGTTGTTTTCCGTGCCATCTGTAATTAAGATCTGATAATAGAATAACATGTCATTTGAGTATATTTTTTTAGGTATAATGTTTTGCCTTGTTAGCAAGAACTCGTTTAAATAATGATTTGACTTGTTATTAATCAATACCATTTTATAACATCGTTACGTTTCCGTGGGTACTATTTTTCCTAATAACACAACAACTTTAGCGTTTTCCGTGGGTACTATTTTTCCTAATAACACAACAACTTTAGCGTTTTGAAACATACGGACAGATTTCTTCCTAATAAGTCAAGAAATTCAGCTTTTTGAAACCAGAAAAACAATCAATCAGCTTTGTAATCTAATAATCACATTACTACCATATAGATCGTGTACAGAATGGATTTGGACTGCGACTTCTTTTTACGATTATTACATACGAGACAATCTCCATTAATATAACGCATGCGTTTGTGGAGATCCACGTTATTCTATATTAGGAAATCTTATCTATAGAATGAATATAATATTAATATTAATATTATGTTGCATGCTAAGCAGGCCTCAGATAGTTATGCACTGGTTCATAGCGAAACCAACGAGAGAGTTGGCGGAATCGAAGGAGACACGAATGCCCTGCTGCTGAATATTCCCCATTATTGATAGATCAGAGCTGGCCGGCGCAAAAGCAAAGCAAAATGTCCCCATGATATCCACGGGTATCATATAATTCTTACCCTGAAGAAATAAGCTTGCCCCATTGGAAAAATGGAAGCCCACGGTCGGAACACTCACCGATGATTGCCCCGACAGATCGTAGCACGTGTCAAAGATGGAGAACCCCTCGGCTCTCTGAAGTTGTTGGGTGCCCGCGATGAAGGCGTCCCTCACGGCTTCGTAAGCGGCTGTCTGAAGGCGCGTGACAGCAGTCCCAGAATCGACAATGAACCCTCCGCGGCCCGACGTTTCGTCGATCTGGAAGAGGTCGGGTGAGATGGAGTCAAGGAGTGCGCCGCCGACGCTGATGGCGGCGAGGGAAACATAGTAGAAGGTGGGAAGATATGGATTTTTTTGAAGGGGCGTGAAGATCGAACCGACTGGAACGGATTCCGCACCGAATTCGAGAGTGCTGGAGGACTCTGACTGCCGGTCAACAAGGCAGTAGGAGAAGGCGCGGCCTGTCTGCGTACCGAGCTGCGATGGAAAGGAAAGTACCCCGGCGCCGAGGCCGAGCAACCCGGCGGCCCCGACGAATAGGCCGGCGTTGTCGTGACCGCAGCCGATGGCCACATTGCGAACAGACGTAGTGCCGAACGTGAGCATCTCGGTGGCGAAGCTCCCGATAGTGTGGGAGCCGTCACCGTAGGAGACCTTGTATTGGCAGCCACCGCCGTGGCAGTCGTTGGCGTCGAGCTGATTGCAGACAGCGGAGTCGCAACCGAGGGTCGAAAAGGAAGCTGAGAAGGAGGGGTTAAAGATGGGATCCACCTGCGAGTAGCACTCCTGGCACGGTTCGCACTGAATCCACACCACGTCGCTGCCCGTGTCGAGGACCATGTATTGCTCCCTCGTCGGCGTCCCAACGCCTATACGCGTAAAGTACTCGCCGCTCCCCTCCGCCATTCCCGACACGACCTCGCCCCCGAACTCAGCAGCGACCTCTGCGACGTTTCCGTAGCTCCCCGTCGGGTCCTTGTTCAGACTGAGTCTCATCTCTATCCGCTTCTCAAGCCCACGGACCCGTGTGGCATCCCGTTTCAGCTTTCCCTCCAACCGGCGTTCGTAGGACGCCGTAACGTTTGCGGCGCCCTTGAGCAAAAGACTATCTCTGTGAACCACTTGCATGCTCCAGGTCGTACGTCTCGGCTTCGTCTCTTGGTTTTCAAATTCAACCCCGCCGGCCGCGGGCGCCGTCTGGGCCTCAATGAGCGAAGCTGCGACATCCAGTGAATGATAAGCCGGCGGCTCTGGAGCAGAAATTGGTCTGGAGTGCGCAGATTGGAGGACTAAAAGCAACTGAATACACAACAGGAACGAATACGGAACTAAAGCGAAAGGGAGTCGAAGCGGCTCCATCTCCTGGTCGTTTGTGTGGGCAATAATAGTAGAAAGGAAAGCTATAAAGGGTGAGGGCCGAAGCCAACTGACCGTCGGCGATCAAGGTACCCAAAAGATGATGAAATTGGAAACGGAGTTCCTTTGAGGCTTCAGCCCTTGTACTTTGAAATGGTTGATGACCCCTTCAATTTATCCTTGTTCATCTTCACTACCTGTCATTACCACCCACTTTCCCAGCTCAGCCATTCATCCTTATTCAGTTCTTTTGAAAATTTTCGTTATGTCTATATCATGGCGATCCCATTTGGTAACTAATACATTCACCTCCTTATTCAGTTCTTTTGAAAATTTTCGTTATGTCTATATCATGGCGATCCCATTTGGTAACTAATACATTCACCTAACATATGGGAAAAAAACGCTTTCACCACTAGATTGATTGATTAGGAAAAAAAAACAAAAAAGACAGAACTAATGGCAAAGATTGGACAAATAAGTAGTGGTTGCTCAACTGAAGGTGATATATGGAATGCTCTATTGCGTTTCACAGTGCAATAATATAATTTATTTGGCGAAGGCCGTAATCACGTCTCAAGTCGAGACAAATATTTCTGTGTCGCATTAGTAATGGTTAGAAATTACCTCGAAAATATTTATAGAAACATCAGCAACAGAAAGTGGCTTCCCTTCTTGCTTAATTCACCCACATTCTCTGCAATGAGCTGCCATGCATGTTCAACTCTCAATTAGTTACCATGCGTACGCACGGATATGAAATTATGAATTATACTTACCCACTCATACTAATAATTTATAATAATTACCCACTCATACTAATAATTTATATTTTAAAACCTTTGTTTATTATTACGATATCCATTACCTGTTGCATGCTCATAATAATGTATATAGAAAACATGACCGACATCACTTACTAATAATTTATATATAATTGAAATTAATAATTTCTAAATTTATATATAATTAAAATTAATAATATAGAAATGGACACTACATGAACACTTGGGTAACGTATTTAATTTATTAAGAACATAAACTTATTTTATTATACATAATAAAAGATAAGAATAATTCAGTTAAGAAAATCATAACACAATATTCAGATATTATAATTGATTAATTATTTATCTAGATTTTAGAAGGGTAAGTAAGGTTTGTGATATTTTATAGTCTTTTACCTTTCTATCCTTAAATGGTTGATGATTTGGAAGTCAAGAGTTGAGACGGGGAAAAGTTACTAAGAAATTTAGCTACCTTTTGAGGTTTATCGTGTTGTGTCTAGGTTTTTGGAAAATGTTAATGTTGAGATGAAATGTAATGAGGTGGGATATGGGATAAGTGAATATTAAATGTAATATTGGTGTTTAGCTAGATTGATGATTTGGAAGTCGAGAGTTGAGACAGGGAAAAGTTACTAAGAAATTGAGCTACCTTTTGAGGTTTATCATGTTGTGTCTAGGTTTTTGGAAAATGTTAATGTTGAGATGAAATGTAATGAAGTGGGATATGGGATAAGTGAACATTAAATGTAATATTCGTGTTTAGCTAGATTGTCATATTTTTTTCACAGTTTTTTGTATTTATATTGATAAAATATAAAAATGTATCCATGTTTTCTCAGATAAAATTAATTACAAAAACTTTAGGGCACTTGTTCTCATTTCAAAGATTGTACTCAAGGTAAACTCTTTAGTTACACTTAAGGAAGAAAACCATTGATTATAGTAAAACTCATTATAGTCTCCAAAATAAACACATTATTTAAATGTCAATTGTTTTTACTACTGTGAAGTCTCATAAACATATCATAAACTTTAGTTTTAGGGTAATTGCCTCATTCTCTTTATTGAAGCTCAATAAACTTTCATATAGTATAAAGTCATGATTAGATATTTAGATTATAAACATAAATTTCAAGATACTAAAAAAATAAGGGTGGATGTTAGTGGAGAGTCTTGGTTAGATGTTATAAGGCTCATCTTAACTATTGGAATATAGAAAGACATCAAATGATAAATATTTACAATATTAAATCTTACATCCATTATATGGAGTAGAAACACTATAAAGATTGGGTAAATCTTAATTTATATTATCAAAACTATTTTTTCAACATTATGAACTTAATCAAGAAAATGGATTATCATTGCATTAACTAAAAAATACCTTGGAACAAATAAATATTAAAAATTAATGATATGAAGAAGATTGGGGATGAAAATCATTTCACTAAACTTTCCCTACATTTAGTAATATAAGATATAGCTTTACCTAGTTTTATAACTTAATTTGTCTTCAAAAATTCCTTTCCTAAAAAAAAACTAATGATTTCATCAATTTGAAAAACCTCCCCATTAAAAAAATTCTTAAAAACCTAATAATTGTAAAAGACAAGTTGAGTGCTTATAAACATCTTACTAACCATGATACTTTCATTTGCTCCAGACTGAAACACTGAAATATGAGAAATGACATTAAACCTAAAAAATATTTAATCTAATATAATTTTTTTATCCAATAAAATTTATTAGTCTTAAATAATAGTAAACACTATTATCATCAAAATCATCTTCTTAAATTAATACAATATTAAGTCCTTAATAATAATTTATATAAAAAATCACCACACACCGGTGAGAGAAGAAGGGATGTGGAACAAGTGGTCCACTGGGAGATGCATGTGGTAGATCCTTTGAGATAACTATTAGAGGACATATGTTGTACGAAGGGCATAATGGGTTATGAAAAGTCAAGGTGGTAAAAAAGGCGGTGATTGTACAACTAGAAGGATAACTAGATGGTATGAGAGAGAAAAAGACATAAGTTTACTTTGTGGGGAATTATTTCCAAGTAGGGTGACAGATCAGTCATGGATATGGGCAGTGGTTTGAGCTCGTGGAGATCCTCTAGGGCGTTCATTGCAATTTATGGGACAACAAACTTTGATAACATTGAAGGCCTGTCACAATGGCGTTGCGGTTGTATTATAGTGTTGCATGCAATTGGTGAGGCTGATAGAACCGGTAGAACTAAGAATTTAGGAAACCTAAGGTGTTGACGGTTGGGGCAGATGGAGGCGAGCAAGAAGAAAGCAAGCAGGGGATCCAGGGGTAAGGAGGAAGCAGGTTTGAGGCTCGTCACTGAGGAGCAGCTATAGACTGCTCGAGATGCTCTGCTATATAAAGCTTATGTCCCGCCAATGGTTCAGTTAGAGATTTCAAAGAAGCTGAGAAGGAGCTATGTGAGGAACTAGAAATCTCCCAATTGGTGGAGGAATTCGAGGCATTGGCTGAATGGATATAAAACCCTAGGAAAACATGAGCGCGTATGACCCTTTATGAGTGTTTTGTGGCGTTTACCAAGAAATGAAGGGCCTTCTAACTCGTGTGCTACAAGAACATAATGAGAAGGTGAGAGGGATGAGGAGCCAATAAGGCCGTTGAAGGAGCACAATGCAGACTCTCACCTTATACATAGGAAGATTAACATAATTGCAAAGAAATTGGGCATCCAGTTCATTACCACCCACTTTCCCAGCTCAGCCATTCATCCTTATTCAGTTCTTTTGAAAATTTTCGTTATGTCTATATCATGGCGATCCCATTTGGTATCTAATACATTCACCTAACATATGGGAAAAAAACGCTTTCGCCACTAGATTGATTGATTAGGAAAAAAAAACAAAAAAGACAGAACTAATGGCAAAGATTGGGCAAATAAGTAGTGGTTGCTCAACTGAAGGTGATATATGGAATGCTCTATTGCGTTTCACATTGCAATAATATAATTTATTTGGCGAAGGCCGTAATCACGTCTCAAGTCGAGACAAATATTTCTGTGTCGCATCAGTAATGGTTAGAAATTGCCTCGAAAATATTTATAGAAACATCAGCAACAGAAAGTGGCTTCCCTTCTTGCTTAATTCACCCACATTCTCTGCAATGAGCTGCCATGCATGTTCAACTCTCAATTAGTTACTATCCGTACGCACAGATATGAAATTATGAATTATAATTACCCACTCATACTAATAATTTATATTTTAAAACCTTTGTTTATTATTACGATATCCATTACCTGTTGCATGCTCATAATAATGTATATAGAAAACATGACCGACATCACTTACTAATAATTTATATATAATTGAAATTAATAATTTCTAAATTTATATATAATTAAAATTAATAATATAGAAATGGACACTACATGAACACTTGGGTAACGTATCTAATTTATTAAGAACATAAACTTATTTTATTATACATAATAAAAAATAAGAATAATTCAGTTAAGAAAATCATAACACAATATTTAGATATTATAATTGATTAATTATTTAGCTAGATTTTAGAAGAAATTTTTTTGAAGGGTAAGTAAGGTTTGTGATATTTTATAGTCTTTTACCTTTCTATCCTTAAATGGTTGATGATTTGGAAGTCGAGAGTTGAGACCGGGAAAAATTACTAAGAAATTGAGCTACCTTTTGAGGTTTATCATGTTGTGTTTAGGTTTTTGGAAAATGTTAATGTTGAGATGAAATGTAATGAAGTGGGATATGGGATAAGTGAACATTAAATGTAATATTGGTGTTTAGCTAGATTGTCATATTTTTTTCACAGTTTTTTGTATTTATATTGATAAAATATAAAAATGTATCCATTTTTTCTCAGATAAAATTAATTACAAAAACTTTAGGGCACTTGTTCTCATTTCAAAGATTGTACTCAAGGTAAACTTTTTAGTTACACTTAAAGAAGAAAACCATTGATTATAGTAAAACTCATTATAGTCTCCAAAATAAACACATTATTTAAATGTCAATTGTTTTTACTGTTGTGAAGTCTCATAAACATGTCATAAACTTTAGTTTTAAGTTAATTGCCTCATTCTCTTTATTGAAGCTAAATAAACTTTCATATAGTATAAAGTCATGATTAGATATTTAGATTATAAACATAAATTTCAAGATACTAAAAAAATAAGGGTGGATGTTAGTGGAGAGTCTAGGTTAGATGTTATAAGGCTCATCTTAACTATTGGAATATAGAAAGACATCAAATGATAAATATTTACAATACTAAATCTTACATCCATTATATGGAGTAGAAACACTATAAAGATTGGGTAAATCTTAATTTATATTATCAAAATTATTTTTCCAACATTATGAACTTAATCAAGAAAATGGATTATCATTGCATTAACTAAAAAAATACCTTGGAACAAATAAATATTTAAAATTTATGATATGAAGAAGATTGGGGATGAAAATCATTTCACTAAACTTTCCCTACATTTAGTAATATAAGATATAGCTTTACCTAGTTTTATAACTTAATTTGTCTTCAAAAATTCCTTTCCTAAAAAAAAACTAATGATTTCATCAATTTGAAAAACCTCCCCATTAAAAAAATTCTTAAAAACCTAATAATTGTAAAAGACAAGTTGAGTGCTTATAAACATCTTACTAACCATGATACTTTCATTTGCTCCAGACTGAAAGACTGAAATATGAGAAATGACATTAAACCTAAAAAATATTTAATCTAATATAATTTTTTTATCCAATAAAATTTATTAGTCTTAAATAATAGTAAACACTATTATCATCAAAATCATCTTCTTAAATTAATACAATATTAAGTCCTTAATAATAATTGATATAATAAATCACCACATACGGGTGAGAGAAGAAGGGATGTGGAACAAGTGGTCCACTGGGAGATGCATGTGGTAGATCCTTTGAGATAACTGTTAGAGGACAGATGTTGTACGAAGGGAATAATGGGGTTATGAAAAGTCAAGGTGGTAAAAAAGGCGGTGATTGTACAACTAGAAGGATAACTAGATGGTATGAGAGAGACAAAGACTTAAGTTTACTTTGTGGGGAATTATTTCCAAGTAGGGTGACAGATCGGTCATGGATACGGGCAGTGGTTTGAGCTCGTGGAGATCCTCTAGGGAGTTCATTGCAAGTTATGGGACAACAAACTTTGATAACATTGAAGGCCTGACACAATGGCGTTGCGGTTGTATTATAGTGTTGCATGCAATTGGTGAGGTTCATAGAACTGGTAGAACTAAGAATTTAGGAAACCCAAGGTGTTGGCAGTTGGGGCAGATGGAGGTGAGCGAGAAGAAAGCAAGCAGGGGATCAAGGGGTAAGGAGGAAGCAGGTTCGAGGCTCGTCACTCAGGAGCAGCTATAGACTGCTCAAGATGCTCTGCTATGTAAAGCTTATGTCCTGCCAATGGTTCAGTCGGAGATTTCAAAGAAGCTGAGAAGGGGCTATGTGAGGAACTAGAAATCTCCCAGTTGGTGGAGGAATTCGAGGTGTTGGCTGAATGGATATAAAACCCTAGGAAAACATGAGCACATATGGCCCTTTATGAGTGTTTTGTGGCATTTACTAGGAAATGAAGGGCCTTCTAGCTCGTGTGCTACAAGAACATGATGAGAAGGTGAGAGGGATGAGGAGCTAATAACGCCGTTGAAGGAGCACAATGCAGGCTCTCACCTTATGCATAGGAAGATTAACATAATTGTAAAGAAATTGGGCATCCAGTTTATGTCGAGACCATCGGTTAAGGGAGGTATTTCAACTACTTCGCTGCAAGATGGGATGGTTGAACCATCAAGCAATGACTAGGTTCCTTGAGTCTGGTTTTCTTTTCTTTGCAGTTGTGATGTCTATGTTATATGTAAGGTTGTTTGTTTTAAGTAATCCTTGGTTAGGTAGGACCGTTATTAGTAAGACTGTGTTTTAGAAGAGTAGCAGGCGTATGGCTAGTTATTATGTTTTTAGTTCGATAAAAACATTAAAATCCTTGTTTTTCTACATAGGGGAGGGGTGCTTTTGATTTGGTTACTATAGAAGAAGTTGTGTTCAAGGGTGGTTCATAGAAAGATAGGATGAAGATGGTCTGGTTTTCAAAGCAATGCTATGTAAATTTTCAATCATTTTATAAAATAATTCTAACTTTTATATATATATTAATTATTATGATTAATTGACATTTTGTACAGTTTTATTGCTAATATTATTATGTCAATAGATATTTGGTATAAATACTCTATAAAATTTATTTATTTATGAATACAAATTTATTAAAAATATCCTTCATAAATATTAAAATTATCTATTAAATTCTTCTACAACATATGTCTTAATTTTTTTTAACAATTAATATAAAATTGATAATTTCATATTTTTAAAGTCCCATAATTTTATTTATATAAACACGTTAATTAATTTAACTTCAAAACTAACAATACTACTCTTTAATCTTATGGAATTACTAATAAATTATACAAAATGGTCGAATGAAGTGAATGTTACGGGAAAAGCTATAATTACTAATAAATTATACAAAATGGTCGAATGAAGTGAATGTTACGGGAAAAGCTATAATTACTAATAAATTATACAAAATGGTCGAATGAAGTGAATGTTATAGGATCTTTCCATAGACTAATTACTAAAAAAAAAAAAGTATATAATATTATGTGACATTATTAGTAAATAAAAAAAAAATTAATCCAATGAAGTTGATAAGATATTTTTATCTATCATGTCTTTTCGTTGACTAGTTACTATCAAAGGAGTTGAGTATATATTAATAGATATATAATAATAAAAGCAGTACAACAACAATTAACAACAGTGATAATAAATTTTAAATGAGGCACTCTTCAATTATAATAATTGAATGAGATCACCATAATTGAAACCATTATCAATTGAAGACAAATATAAAACATAAAAAAATATATTCAAAGATTGTACGTGGATTTTAGATCGCTTTAGTGCATTTTCTTCTTTGTTATGTTTATAATCTTACACCACTACAGATGTCACAATTCACTAAGTTGCTTCCATTATGGACACCAAATATTTCCCTTTCTCGTTATGAAATGCACTTTTCTCCATCGTTCTATATTGAAATTAGTATATAGATATTTGATTTAATATATAGGTATTTGTTTAATATTTTTTAAAGATATATTTATACCTATATTTTAAAGAGTATATAAATACGTATACTCTAAATATAGTACAGATTAGTAATTGCTAGTGCGCTTATGAGAAGGAATTGAATCTATTATATTTCAAAATGTAGGCATGGGTGACGAAGAGAAATATCACATGCTCTTTCTCACAATTTATGGGATGGAATTACAAAAATTGCTCACAATTTAAGTGATGGGATTATAAAAATTTAAAATTAGGAATGGTGATGAGGATACTCGTGTAAGAAAAATATATCAAACAAGATATTTCATTATCATTATATAGGACTTTAAGTAAATTGAGAATTTTGGAAAATGATAATCATATTATCAAAAATTGATAAGGACGACATTGGAAACCAATAATCACACTATTGAAAACCAATATTGACATTTTTGGAAACTAATAATCACACTTTGAAAATCGATAATCACACTTCTAGAAACCGATAATCAAACTTCTAGTTCAACCAATAGTCACATTTTTGAAAACCAATAATCATAGTATGGAATACCAATAATCATACTTTTGAAATATGTTTTGAGTCTAGATCCTCACTTAGTTGTTTAAATTTAATGAAAAGAGAGTTAATAGGGTAAATTTATAAAAATGGATATTGATATTGTATTACAATTTGTAGTGGCGATGTGTGATTGTGGTGAGTTCTTTACGTTTGACTTGAAATTTGTTGGCACACTTCTACTTCGACCAGGGTTTAAACATACAACACAACACCAACAAACACCACAGATACTGGTCCGAAAGGGTTTTAGCCTTTTCGAAAACACCTGCGAAGCAGATGAGGTCTCACCTGAAGTACCTATGGATATTGCAGGAACCAGGTTTCTGCAGCACAGAAGGAGAATAGCTCAACATAAAACTAATTAATCAAACAACCCATTGCTCTGACAGATCATTAACTTCGACAAAAATATTCACTTCGATAGAATTCATAAGTTAACCAAAAATTATATACCATGCATTATACTTCGCATTCACACATTTCTTCATTTAGGCATTCAATTCAGGTAACTGATGTAGGAGCATCGGGGCCTAGGAGAAACAGTCGAAGTTGATCGACAGGAGAAGTCGACTAGGGGGATGCCGATGACCACTGGTGCGAAAAGGAGATTGGATTTCGAAGCCAAGGAGTCGAGCAGGAAGATGTCGATATGCAGTCGACAGGAGTTAAAGGTCGAGAATCGACATGTCGAAGGTCTACAGACGATAGGATTGGAGCAGAGGCTTTGAAGTTCGACAGGTTTTTGAATCGCGACACCGATAGGTTTGCGAAGGAGGCCAAAGCGTGGAGGATGGGGATGATTGGACTGATAGTCATCGAAAAGAAGTGAAGCCAATAGGAAAAGTCGAAGTATTACGAAAGACAATATGGTCGAGGTCAGTGATGGGACCGACTACTGTAGTAGAGTTAGAGAAATCCAGAAGTCAAGGAGGAGTACTTCATATCCGTTCGGGGTTTCTAAGGAAGTTATGAGCAGTTAAGAAGGTGGTTGGGATCAGTATAGATGTCACCACAGGCAGAGGTTGTGCAGCACGGCCATAGGGCATTGATAACTATAGTTTTGCAGGATATGGTGGATTCAACGAACAAAGGAAGAGTCTCTCTAGGAACGGAGTGGACCTCGGGTTGAGCAGTAGAGCATTAGGGTAGAAGACCAGTGCGCAAGCACAGAGGAAGGGATCACTTATCACTCATTGCTCATTCATTCTAGAATTCAACAGAATACTGAGAGGAGGAGAGGATTGCACACAGAGAGAACACACATTTACTTCTGTATAGTGTATCAAGCTAAGGCCGACTAGTTTATCTATTTACATTTCTTTGCATTTTGCATTATAACCATTAATTTGATTGAAGTAATAGAAGCCAGCGTCTGGCATCCTGTTTACACCAAGTTTGTGTGAGTGTCATGTGTGTCATGTGTATTGTTAAGCAAGACGTCCTTGCGGGGATCGACGAAGCGCCAATTGGTATCAAAGATGGAAGAGAATCCAGTGTTGAGTGCGTAGAAAGCTCCAGTTGCAGTTGGGTAGAGTTCTGCATGACTTGTGAAAGTCCAGTTGCAATTGGACGAGTGGGATTTTCAGTTGCAGTTGAAAATGGCTCATGGAGGCGTTAATGTTTGAGGAGTTGGATGAAGAGCGTGTGGCGCGGCAGTCACAGTTGATCATGAAATGTTCGACGAATGCATGTGAACAATGCGGAGTTTGACTAGAGAATTCGTAGCAATAAAAGAAATCCAAAGGCGTGGATGCATTCCTGGTGCGTTAGACCACATCGACGAGGAATTCGAAGAAGTGGAAGCACGGGAAGCAGTAGGAGAAGAACCGAAAGACAAACTCATCTAGATTCTAACGGAGATGAGAGGGAGGACAAAGATGGATGTGCGCACCTACTCAAGAAGTTTGGATCCAGAAGACTTGATAGACTGGTTCAGAGAAATGGAGAAATACTTTGACATAGAGAAAATCGAGGATCCTAGACGGGTTAAGACTGCATGTTTGAGGTTGAAGGGTCATGCCCCATTATGGTGGGACAATGTATAGGTTGACAGAGTCAATAAAGGCAAGGAGAAAATCAAGTCTTGGGACAAGATGGTCACCAAGCTGAAAGAGATGTTCTTGCTAGTTGACTATGTGATTTCCTTATTCTAGAAGTTGTAGAACTTTCGACAAAAAGAGATGACCATGAAGGAGTACACAGAAGAGTTCTATAGATTGTCGATAAGGTTGGGACAGACCGACAAAGGTGAAGAAGTTGTCACAAGATACGTAAATGGCTTGAAGTATGCCATACAGGACGAGTTGTGCCTGTCAAGGTTCAAAGCGGTCAGGGAATCCTACAAAGTAGCTCTGAAGGAAAAAGAGAAACTGTCAAGAAAAGCCACATCGACCAAAGGGAGGATGACTGGTCGAGGTGTGAAGATTGTTTCCGCGAAAGGTCAAAGTAGCGGAACCAGGAGAGAAGTCGTCGAAGATAATCGACGTGTGGAAGGGACAACGACCAGAGAGAAGGCACAAGAAAACTGACGAGATGGTCAAGAGACCCACGGTTGAGGTGCATATGGTTGAACTGGTACGATAGAGAAGAAAGATGACAGACCAGCTATGGTTTGTTACAAGTGTCAAGGAGTTGGACATAAGGACTATGAATGCCCAGAGAAACTACATGCTACAGAGGAGTCAAAAACCAAATGTCGAAGAGATGAGCAAGTCAACGAGAGGGTAGAGTTGACATCCGACAGCAGTGAGGATGGGAAAAGAAAGGTTGAACCATGATGGCCAGGAGGACGTTGGTTCAGGACGACCAACGCGATGAGAAAGAGATGACACAACGAAAGGATTTCTTCCGAACGAGAGTGTTTATTAGCAAGTGGTATTGCAAGACCATAGTTGATGGTGGAAGTACAGAGAATCTTGTGTTGACAGAGGTCATCGACAAAGTGGGTTTGAGATGTTGAGAACACCCAAATCCATACAATATATCATGGTTGTAGAAAGGACATCATGTCAAAGTAACCAGATAATGCGTAATTAACTTCAAGGTCAGGAAACTTGAAGACAGTGTACTATCCGACGTAATCCCGATGGACGTATGTCATCTATTGTTAGGGATACCATGGAAATATGATCAGAAGATGATCTATGATGTTTGAGCCAACAAAGTCACAATGTGAAAAAATGGCATGTAGAGGACTCTAAAGCCGAAGCAGCAGGACCAAGCTGACTGGAAGCAAGGCGAGAGAAACTATTGGGAGAAGCGGGTGCTAATGTGTTTAGCTAAGGAATTCCTCAAGGAGGAGGAGAAGAAGTCGGCATGTTTCACCATCATTTCGAAAGGGCCATGTGTCGAAAGGTTGAAAATGGAGAGAATTCCAGTTGAAGTCGAAAAGATGCTCAATAAGTTCAGGAGCATAATAGTCGACGAGAAGCCGACAGGATTGCCACCGACGAGAAGCATACCCCATCAGATTGACTTGATTCCAGGATTGAGTTTTCCAAATAAGGCACCGCATAGAATGACTCTGGAAGATGGTCGAAAACTCAATCGATAGGTCCAGGAGTTATTGGAGAGAGGATTGATCAGAGAGAGTTTGAATCCGTGCGCAATACCAGCAGTATTAGCACCAAATAAGGGTGGAGAATGGAGGATGTGTATAGGCTCTAGATCCATCAGCAAGATCATGATCAAGTACCGGTTTCCATTGCCAAGAAATGGTTGACTTGATGGATTGTTTGAGTGGAGCGAAGTACTTCATGAAGATCGACCTGAAGAGTGGTTATCACCAGATTCGGGTTAGAGAAGGAGATGAATGGAAGACATCATTCAAGATGAAGGAAGGGTTGTATGAGTGGTTATTCATGCCATTCAGATTGACTAATGCACCCAGTACGTTCATGCGGTTGATGAATGAGGCAATGAAGCCATTCTTGGGAAATTTCATCGTAGTGTACCTAGATGACATCCGGATATTTAGTCGAACCAAGGTCGAACACTTGGAGCACATTCGATGAGTATTGCAGAAGTTGCAGGAAGAAAAGCTGATGGCGAACCTACAAAAGTGCTTCTTCATGAAGGAAGAACTGGTATACTTGGGATTCGTAATCTTGGGTAAAGTGTCGCATACCCAAATTTCTGAGTTAGTAATTTTGGTAAATTTTTAAAATTTTTAAAATTAGGTACACTAATTTCTACTAAACATAATGTCGGTTAATTATCCGTCAGAAATATGGAGCATGCATAATCATTTCTACAATCATTAATCTAATAAACCTTACTTAATTATACAAAGGTTTCAAACAACACCTGCCAATTAATCACAATGTCAAATAACAATTTCTCTATTTCACTTTACATATATAGTAAATTTCTTCAAGGTAAAAGTATGAGCCCAATACCTTATCTAAGATAATTTGTATCAATTCGTAACAGTACTAAATTTACCTTTGAAAATCCTACCCCTTAGTGTTAGCTTGAAATGCTTGATCAAGAGACACAATTACAAGAATATCACATGGTCAAAATTATCATTCATCAATACATACATATGCATAATGATATAAATAACAAATTCATCATCATTTATAATAAAAGGATGGATAAGGGACACATAAGAGGAACATTCAAAGCATACCTTACTGAATAATATTGAAACACATAAGACACACATAAAAGCGACACATCATAGAGAGAGGCCTTTTTTAACGTGGTTCACCCAATCTAGGGCTACATCCACAAAAGGTGTTATTTTATTATTTAATCAAAATTGAAGAATACAATTTGCAACACAAATGTTGCTCTTCACTTTGCTTCAATCTCTCTTATATGACATCCTATTCATGACTATGTATTATTATACCTATACTTATAATAATTCCACCAAACATAGCATATATTCATTCCTTAATTGGGTAAAAGGGAGAAATACCCATTTTTACTCCATACATTGGAGTGGCTAAGTATTTGTACTTGTCCTATAATAAATTTTACTTTACAAAAACTCTTATTCAGTACTTGAACAAAAGGTGGCATACCTTCTTAATCTATATAATTATCCTACTTGCTTATTCTAATTCTTATCAACATAAATAAAATCTTTAATTAGTAAGGTAACCCAATGTTTATGACAATGTTCAATCATACTTTCCTAGGGATCTGAATCGGAAATTCAACCTCGATTTATGCGGAGATAAACTCTGACTTAACATTAAATAAATTTATGTCATCTGTGTTTTTACAGAGCTAAGCTCTCTCATCTATATATATATATATATATATATATATATATATATATATATATGTTTTTACAGAACTAAGCTCTATTCAAAATTATATAACTACAAAACTTCTAGTAGAGATAACTCTGATATATGTCACGAAATAAGAAGCATGGCAAAGTTCGACTTACGCTTAAGGAGTACAGACATAACTCTACATCTACAGGATAAGTAAGCATACAAATAAAAAGTCTGGCCGAGATAAGAACTGGCCCAGGCATAGAGAATCCCTTACCCGAATCACCAAATTACACAGACAGAAAACTTGGTTACTGTATTTCTGTTTGACAAAATTCTACCATTTATTCCTATAGATAACTATAACGTATACCCATGATACGCAGAGATTGGTTTAAAAAGAATAAGAAAATAATTCACCTATAATAACCGTAACAAGCTCATAAGGGTAAATCCGAAGGTGTTAATAAAACTAAACAATATAGATACCGAGATCGTTGTCGAGGGCATTAAACTATGAGCTAAAAATATACTTGTGAAACGATACAGAGATTGACTTATCTTGTCTTCCACACAGGACTCTCCTAGCTGACTTAAAGCATAAGATTACTTTCAAAAGGACTCGGTCTAGGCAATTAAGAGAATAGTAATGCAGTCAAATGTATGTAATGTAATGATTTACTCATAGATCACTTACCATCTCCGATCGCCAAGTGTGTTTTCCCCTCATAGTCGTCTCACAGGTTGATCTGAAAGGATATTTCCTTTGCAGAAATGGTTGTCCTTCTATTGCAGAGATCAAGGGTCAATCACCACGCTAACTATCGCTGGGATGGATCTCCATTCTCACCGCCGAGACCAAGTATTACCATTCCCACTCCGATGGCAGATATTGCCATCCCCACGCTGATTGCAGAGATCAACATCCCAACGTTGATCGCAAGGAGTCCTTGTCTTATCATGATTGCAGGGATCTCTAAATATAAAAAAAACTATAATTTCGTCCAGCACAAACAATTCGGTTTATATATCTATAAAATAGCTTTTATTTAAAGAGAGGTCAACTCTGATATAGAATAAAAAAACCACTCAGTCATGACCGATTTCAACACGGATCTGTATAAATAACTTAGATTGTTTTGCCAGGGATCGCTTTGGATATCAATATGTTTTGTAGAGCTCAAATCTGGTCTAATTAATATAACAATATCTAAACTACAACGATTCTATATCGCATCCTCCTATCCAGGTATTACTACATAAATATATATGCAGAAAAATTAACCATAGTAATTACAATGATATCCTAGATCGCCTTCCTTCCAGCAAAGGTATGATACATCTATGCACAACGAGAATGGGTAGGAGTACTTACAGCTAGATAAAAGAAGGAACTTACCGACTCTTGGTGCGCACTGGAGAATCAACCAAAAATAGAGATGCTTCTCCTTCCCCTCTATTCTCAAAATCTCATCTTTCTTCTATTCCGTTATGAAGTTGTTGCCCCTGACAGAACTCACGCCCCAAAGGTTATTAGGACTGATGACACCTAAAACAAGGATTCCCGTCCATAGTTTTGGTAATGGAGGCAGTCCCCCCTTCCTACTGTAACCTTTGTTTAAAACAAAGTATCTCGCTCCTCTCACCTTTGGAGAGTCTACCCCATAACATGAGAAAATCCACCTCTTTTAGGTGTTTCCTCCTCCACGTTTAACATACAACGTTTGTGGCAGCATAAGGAGTTACTACCAAGTTACCACCGAGAGATCGTGGAGATAGTAGGTAATGCTGAGCTCTAGGAGAGGTCGTGGAAACGAACAGTTAAATGCTGAGCTCAAGAAAATTTACCCATACTCAGAGGCAGTCAAATGGACTCCGCTGAATAAGCTTGCTTGTCTTCTTGCTAAGAGCACCCTCTTCACAGTGGCCTTCAAAAGAGTTTCCTGCTTCATCAAGTTTATAACTTGATAATGTTTGTATATATATATATATATAAAGTTATATTATATTGTTTATAATAAATAAAAGGAACATAACACTAAGTATTTCCTTTTATTATTATTATGTCTAATAAAGGTAAATCATCTAAGAAGATTAGATACATACCCTCTTTTTCCAAAAGTGTCATATCTAATGTATAGATGTACATATTTTTAGGAAAAGAGATTAATATCTTCAATATATATATATATAAGAATTACTCTTCCTTTTAGACTCCAGGGAATTAAACCTTTTTTCCCTTTGGAGCCATTTATACCTAGTCAATTCCATTAGCATATAAGGCATTTGTTTCCTACCTTTGTTTGGTTATTTCTCATCATAATTATGTGTCAACCAATTTTTTTTGGTCTTGGTTAGGATAATAATAAATAGATGTTGATCAGAATTAGGTTGGCACTTACAATATTTTTATTTGACAAGTGAATGTTACCAATTCACTTAACTTCCAGTGTGCCAAAGGAACCATAATGAGATACGTCATTAGTAACTAGATTCCTTACTGATGGTAGGGTTTAGCATCATCCTTATAGTTGAGGACGACTCTTCCTAACCATTCTGCTACTCCCTCTTAGTGAATTCATTTTGTCCATTGTTTTAGTTTGCGACATAATAAGTTTATGGTTCATAACTTACAATGTAGGAAAAGAATATAACGATACTTTCAAGGTCCACTGGTGGGGCCTGTGAAAATCCTCACAGCAGATCTAAGAGATGATGTATCTCACAAGAGAATAATTATGATTAAGCAAGAAAATAGAAGAAGAGTGATACATGCAGTATAATGAGCAACAGAATAATATGGTACAGTAGAACTCAGATAGAAGCAATAATACTTCGGTCATACTATGTTATTAATCACAAATGGACATATAAATAATACAATGCATGAGGAATTCGAATGCCTAAGGTGGCAATTCGAATTAGCCTTCATGGAGTGATCAAAGGATCACTGGAGTGTCATCGGAGCACAACTAGGTGTCCTCATGATCATCGGAGCGCAACTGGAAGTCTTCATCATCATCAGTGGAGTCATCAATGCTCAAGTAACTGTCAACCATCAGTCAAACTAACTCTGGTAGGTGTAACTCAATGTAACTAAGTGTAACTCAATGTAACTAAGAGTAACTGAATGTAACTGAGTGTAACTGAGTGTAACTCAATGTAACTGAGTGTAACTGACTGTAACTGAGTGTAACTCAATGTAACTGAGTGTAACTGAGTGTAACTGAGTGTAACTGACTATAACTAAACTGGTAGGTGAAGAAGGGCGAGTTGCTCCCTAAAATCAAGGAAGAAGGGCGCACTAAGCAACTGGAGGGCTAAAACTGAATAGTGAGAAGCTCCTGGGGGCTGGCTAACTGAGGGCTAGGTGCTAGACTGATGACTGGGATGCATGCAAACCCTAGAATGCATGCAAACCCTAAAAGGTGCATGCATGACTGAAAATGTAAATGATCAAAATACTGGTGGGACTAGGATGGAGTATAGGAATATCCTAACACCCCCCCTTAATCCATCCTGGGCCCTGGTAACTAAGACCAAAGGTCACCCAATACAATGAATAATAACAATCAATAAACCAAGGAAGTGGGAAAATTTCATGGGAAACATACCCCCTCCTCAAAAAATAGACTGTAAGGCACACATAAAAAATAAAAGCTCCAAACTCAAGCATGTGTGATGCTTGGTCATATGTCTGGAGGTATCTTCTTCTTGGGAAGAAGTGGATCATGCTCAAAAAGCATGTGCTTGTACTTGCTCTTCAGATCGAATGTGATGAGAACAAATCCAACAGTATTAGAATGATCCTTGAACCTGTGATTCGAATCAGCTGAGGTAGGATCAAATTTTTGAATGTGCATATAGTCCTTTGTCTTCTCCTTCGAACCACCATGGGTGAGATTATGCCAAAAAGAACTATTACATGTTTGGTTGAAATCAAAATCAGATTTAAGACTTTCAAAACAGTTTCTTGAGATCTCCTTTGAACCAGCAGGGGTGAGATCAAAACTATCATATGATGCATGAGAAATTATCTCAAGCGGGTGGCAATGGCCATATTCTTCAATAACCTTCTGAAAGCATGTGCTAATGATCATATTGTAGTAAATAAGAGATGTTTGCTGAAGAGGAGCGAATGCATTACCTCCAATAGCTGATGTTACCTCCGAAATAATCATGTGATCATGATGCAAACCAACAAACTCTGGTGCAAGAGAGGATTTAGGACCTTCTGCAATATCTAGAGTGTGAGCTGGCACAGAAAGAGAAGAAGGTTTGAGCATGAGCGGAGAATCTGCAAGTTCTTTGTCAACAACTTCAATATGAGATGATACTGGTTCATGATCTAAGAGATCATCAAGGGGAGTGAATGCAACATGATCTGAGAGACCATCAGGAGGAGCGAATGCATCATGATCTGAGAGACCATCAAGTGGAGCGAATGCATCAACTTGCTTTCTTTTGAAGGGATTTGGACCAAAACCATCATTCTTTTTGCCGAATCTTTCATCCAGATGAGCCCATAACTCTTTTGGAGTTTCAATTTCAAAGATGGTCGGGTACAATATGTAATCAGTCATAGTAAGCTTCATTCTTCCAATGTGCATGTCACCTTTATTCAACCATTTAATCTTCTTTGTAGAGGATTCGAACTCTCTTTCAAAATAGCAATCAAAGAGATCATGGCTCTTCAAATATGCTATCATTCTTGGTTTCCATTCATCATAGTTGAATGGAGAAAGAGGAGTAATTTCTTCTAAATTCATTGAAGTTGTAGAAGACCTGCAAAAACAATATAGAATAACTGCAACTGCTACTGCTGCAAAAATGCAGATTCTGCTACAACTGCTGCACTCGAAATCTTGGTAATAACCTGCAAAAAACTCTCAAGAATGGAGATAAACAATACTCTCAACATGCTCTGATACCATGTGAAAATCCTCACAGCAGATCTAAGAGATGATGTATCTCACAAGAGAATAATTATGATTAAGCAAGAAAATAGAAGAAGAGTGATACATGCAGTATAATGAGCAACAGAATAATATGGTACAGTAGAACTCAGATAGAAGCAATAATACTTTGGTCATACTATGTTATTAATCACAAATGGACATATAAATAATACAATGCATGAGGAATTCGAATGCCTAAGGTGGCAATTCGAATTAGCCTTCATGGAGTGATCAAAGGATCACTGGAGTGTCATCGGAGCACAACTAGGTGTCCTCATGATCATCGGAGCGCAACTGGAAGTCTTCATCATCATCAGTGGAGTCATCAATGCTCAAGTAACTGTCAACCATCAGTCAAACTAACTCTGGTAGGTGTAACTCAATGTAACTAAGTGTAACTCAATGTAACTAAGAGTAACTGAATGTAACTGAGTGTAACTGAGTGTAACTCAATGTAACTGAGTGTAACTGACTGTAACTGAATGTAACTGAGTGTAACTCAATGTAACTGAGTGTAACTGAGTGTAACTGAGTGTAACTGACTATAACTGAACTGGTAGGTGAAGAAGGGCGAGTTGCTCCCTAAAATCAAGGAAGAAGGGCGCACTAAGCAACTGGAGGGCTAAAACTGAATAGTGAGAAGCTCCTGGGGGCTGGCTAACTGAGGGCTAGGTGCTAGACTGATGACTGGGATGCATGCAAACCCTAGAATGCATGCAAACCCTAAAAGGTGCATGCATGACTGAAAATGTAAATGATCAAAATACTGGTGGGACTAGGATGGAGTATAGGAATATCCTAACAGGGCCTTGGCCTTGAGCTCCTCACCAGGGCCGTTTACACAATTAGAAATACATTTACCCATAATAATAATAATAATAATAAGGGTCAAATAGGAGGGATGTTACATCCTTCTCCCCTTAAGAATAACATCATCCTTGGTGTTCAACAATTTGTTTGTCGCATCCTTTCAACATCTTTCGCTTGTTTTGTTCTTTTGCTTTGGTCATCTTCACATTTTTGCGATTTCCGCACACTCTTATCATTCATATCCTGTACATAGTACATTTCATACAAGATATTCCATCATTCTTCAGCATAACATAATTATAATTCACAAAATTTTTAACAATAAATGTTTAACATTCATCATTCATCCTCATCCTTGAGGAAATATTTGCGTACTCTAGCATTCATAACATTCACACATAAAGACATCTGATAGTCTAGTTACAAGACAATTATTAATATCATAAAAAAAATCGTTCAACAACACTTTGTTGATCATCAACTTGCAGTTAGAATACTTTCTGCAAACTCAGTAGCATGAGACAATCTCTTTGTATTTCAGAAACCATGGAGACTTGCATTCAAAACACTCTTTTGTACTTCAACAATCATGGATACTTGCATACAAAACACTCTTTTGTACTTCAGCAATCATGGAGACTTGCATAGAAAACACGCTCTTTGCAACTTAGCAGAATAATATGACAGTCTTACTCTGCAACTCATTAGTTAGCATTCCCCTCATCAAAGCTATTGTGTGCTCAACATAGCAGTTTCCAGCAACACAAGGAAAAATTTGTGAGCCCCCTACTCAATTCGATGGATATAAAGATTGCCTAGGTATTTTGGGTTAGTATAACATTCAATGAGCCAGCTTCTTTGTCCCACTTCCTTGGGGAACATGACCACATTTATTTTTTAGGGAAGTTTCCCCCTGCAATGGCTAGTAAGTGAGTGGAGATGCAACCTTTCTGCTTGAGTCCAGGAAATAATCTTTTCCCCTCAAACCTTCTCATGTGAGTCTAGGAAATTTACTTAGTAACAATCATTTATTATCTCTTGCACGCCACATGCAACACAATAGCAACAAAATATTAACAAATATATTCACTTATTTGTTTATCACTGTTATATGCATTTTGATGATCACACATCTTTATTCACAAGTCTAACATCATATAAAATCTTGTAATCCATGCTATAATAAAATGTAAAGTAAATCATTACTTACTCTTGGGTGATTTAGCTCAACTTATCTATATGAACTGTTTTTATAATCAACATTCCACTTTAATCATGACATTGATCGTAATCAAGATCACCTTCTGAAATGTTAGTATAAAAGAAAAATCTATTTGCTTCAATTGCTCAACAAATGAACATATTAGTTCCATAATAATCATCCTAATAGTATTTTTCATATGCTAATTCAATTAACTTCTACATCCTCTACTATTCATTCCGATGTATAAATGTAACTTCTTCATAGATCCTTGATGTGAGTCTGAGGTCAAGTCTACTAACAAACAAACATGTTAGTATCATAGTTTTTAAATATTTAGGTATATATAGATTTAGTTCATCCTGAGACTCATCATCTAAAAATTCTTTTCTCTATAATCTTTCCATATTCATTTAAAAGATTTCATGACCAATCATAACAAGATTTAGGATTCTTCTATTCCTATAATCAACTCCTTCTATTAACATGATCCTTTAACTCGATACACATCAATCTTTATTAAAAGATATAACAAACCTTACCAGGGGTCTATCTAAGAAGAAATAATTAGAATCATATGCATTAAAATAAGATCATTTCAATTCCTAGGTATACTGCTTGCAATTCCACACAGTGATACACCTTTAATCTTATACTTATAATTCTAATAACGATAGGAAGTTCTAAAATGAAATACAATTTATGTTAATGAACAGAATGACGATTTTTCATAAACAAAATCAATATTCAAACGCATCAGTCATTATATCACATGAATTCATTCACGTCTTTAAACATAACTTGTAACCTAGTATGTCAAATTTATCCTGGCTATCATTACTCAAGATTAATAATTTACTTAGGCTATATTTTATATGAACTCCATTCTATTGGATCCACAAAAGAGAATGAAAACAAGTCAACATTTATTTTGCAATAAGCATACTATCAAAAAACCTAAGTAAAACGATGTACATTCTATCATTTTGGTACTTGAGGACCAACTTTTTATTTCAAAGGATGCACCTATTAATACGTAGCTATAACTTCCTATCTCCTAAATTTAACAAATATTTTACCCAATAATATTCTGTAATATCTATGAAGGCAATATTTTTCGATATAGCATTCCATGAAAAATGTCAAAAGGATATATAACAACTATGCAATATCAAAATAAAATGTAGCTTTATATTTGAAGATGTTCAAGTGGCTTCACCTAATCAACCATATGTAACAAACCTAATATTCTTGTCCTCTTTTTATTGTTTTCTTCCTCTTCACAGACAACAATGAAGATATTAGTCTAAACATAGAAGAACATGAAGCTTCGAAAAATATTAAATAAAAAAGTAATCAGACATCAAAATTATAAAATAATATAACACCTGTAAACAAGACAAACTCTATGCTTAAGTCCTATAATGTACTTTACATGCTAAAATTGATTGTATCGTTTTGTAACAAAACTAATTACTTCGATAATTAAGGAATCATTCTTTTAGGCATGAAATCATTTTCAATTATAGCATTGACTAGAGTATTACATATGCATTCCCTATTATAGGTTTTCATGGAGGTACATCACCTACACACTTGTACAATCAACTAAATATGAGTAATTTATACTTTATGTAAATCTCCTAACCACTTTTCACCATGGGGGCTTCACTAGAAGGAAATATAATATCATGTTCATTCATATTGGGGTATTAAATATTCATGAAAACCTAAAAATTATATTGCTTATATATTAAGGGGAAAAGGGTTTTTTTATTTAATGTAACAATAAAAAAATACTTTGGGGTCTTTTTTATATGGGTGGGATGACAAATATCCGCCAAATGGAGATGGCAGGATTGTAATGTCCCCTCCCGCAGACCCAACTCCTGGAAGGGAATATGCTACCAATCTACGGGGCTTTTCATAAGCTCCGCCAAGTCATTAGATTCATAGCAATAAAATTAAGACTATGCAGATGCCATTTAAACAATTAAGCATAGCGGAATTAAAAACTCATCCACACACATATTTTATATGCATACAGCATATCAAAAACAATCATCAATCTAAACATTGCAGAAGTAAATCCGTAGACAACAAGACACTTATCTTTATGGTGAAATGCCCCAAACAACTAGCTATGTTGCTGCAACGTTCCTCCCAACCGCAGTTATCTTCCTAGCCTGTATTATTTCAACACTCAGATACCACCCCTGAGTTGGGCATGATATCTACAAGGAAAAGGGGACTCTCAAGCTCATCACAGCCCAAAGCAATGGATACCCATCTCAACCCCAACATTTCTTAACACACAGCAACTCAAAACTGAGCATGGATACACATAAGAGTAAAATCCCAAGTGCTGGGTATGAGGAAAAACGTGGGCAGCCAAAACGAAGTGATAGATGGTGAATCAAGCCAGGGAAAGCAAATTCGTTTTCAGAAAATGTCCTTGGGCATTCAAAGAGCCGCAATGGTCTCTACAAACCCCCAAATCGTGCTCTATCCTTCCCAACAGGTATGTAATACAAAAACGAATTCCCACCAATGCCAAAAGGGACGAAAACACTGGAAATCAGTGGAGAAAAACACCCTGGCAGCTCCCAATAGGATTACAACACAAAAACGCCCTCTTCCCAGCTAGAAGACCCAGAGAAACCAAAAAAATGTGGCTGGAAAATGCCCAAGCATTTCCAAAACATGAGAGAGGCAAAACTCCTTCATGGTAATGGCTTAGGGAGCAAATTATGGTTGTTTTCTTGCCCAAGAAGAAAAAACACGATTTTCCATGAGGATGGCTTACCCATACTCGAATTTGGACAACCACACCTCTCCAATCCCCAAGGCATTAACTACTTCACCCAACTCTTGGGAGAAATGAATGATTGGGCACCAAAGTCAACATGGATAGTTGATGGTTGATGGGTTCTCTCATTGACACTTGGCTTGACTTCATTGGCTCAAGGGTTTGAATATTTTCCTCCCAATTCCTTGTAATATCATGCCCCCATCTCTTGTTGCATTGCATAGCTAGTTGTGGGTATTTATATTAAAATGCATATTTACAATTCCCATGGCTCACTAGCACATGGGTTAAATAATACCAACATACTTTCCTCTTCAAGATTGAGCGTTCACTAGCGGGGCCTTGGACTTGAACTCCACGCTAGGAATCATACAAAATATGCATACAATATTTACATTATAGCCCAAATATCATAAGGGTCAAGAATGGGGATGTGACATACCCCTCCCCTTGGAATAACACCGTTCTCAGTGTTTCAATACCTAGGAATACATACACACTTTATACATGTCCAAAATTCACAAAATGTGGCAGGTTTGTCCTGCGTTTCACCATTTACTTGGGTTTTCAGGACCAAGTCCTTTGGCCTTCACAAACTGTTCCTGCTAGCTGGGACCTTCTAGCTCTGCATGAGGACATTGTTCCAAAACAATTCCTTCCTTTTCTTTACCTTCCAGCGGGTCCACAAACCTGAAAAATTTACCACTGTTACCCTCTTGATGTTCTCTTGTTGGGCAGTCGTGGAGGAAATGATTTCTGCCACATCCCCAACATTTCACTGGTTGCTTTAACTTTTCCTCATCCATTTCCTTTGAGTCTTCCCACCTGGAACATTTCTTAATCAGCCGATTGGATGAATGCTTCTGCATTGATCAACTTTCCTTTCCCTTACTTATTGCTCCCATAATGCTTTTTACCCCTTTTTGTAGACGAATAGAGTCCTGTAAAACATCGTGGTTCATCTCATTCTGTTGCCTCTATAGCTTGAGCATCTCTCCAAGATTTTCTTTGGTTTTTTCAAGTAATAGCCCTTGGTCTGCCGCCATGGTCAAAGTGCACAGCTAACCACTCTTTACTTACTAGCAACACTTGCTTGTGTTAGCTACAACCAATTGTTTCAATTTCTCCTTGTGAAATTTATCATGGAAACTCTTTGTTAGGACAAGCATAATATAAACATTAAAATTTGTCAATTATTTCCCAATTGACATGGAACGTCCATGCTTCACTCATGCGACTTCCAAATTTTTTTCATGCTTTCCCAACATACACATGATCTCTTTCATGTTCATCCTTTCATAGTGAAATAACTATTTTGGCATTCACAATTTAATTCAAGCAAATAAACACATTCTTCTTCTAGTCATGGCATGCATTCAACAATTCTTTGTTTTATAAATACATCAATAAAAAGGAAAGAGAAGAGTAAGAGTTTCTCCCTCTTAGTCTTGTTTTATTACGGAGCTACGCCATCACTATGGTTTCATGCTCCTTAGTCTCTTTCACTTTAATGTGAATGCTTGAATTGCCCTTTATTGGCTATGACACTTAGTGTCTAAGGTTTGTCTAATGCTTTTCAACTTGGGTACCCCTTCCCATTCTGCTTACAGAACCTCTGGTTGCTAGGAACCACTCATGTTCACTAGCACCATTTTATTACTGCTCATATTGAGTTCTTTAGGATGGTCATATGTCCATATGCATCCCTATGATGCCTTCCTGGTCCTTGCTTCCAACAATACCTACGCTCAAACATTGAATCAATTCACATGTTTAATTTATTTCATAAGGTTTTTCTCTAAACAAGAGTTTGAGAAATCATAACCAAATCATATACACACGTATATTCATAAGCAAGAAGCTGCAAGATAACCAAATACTTATCTGTATTGGATGTCTTCACTTTATTCCACGGGATCCTTCTTTGCTTTACGAGCCTTGGATTTCCCGTGGACACAATTATGAATGTTGGGCTAGCACGTAGGCTACTCCACAATCAGTCGAATAGGCAATGCCAGGCCAGTACGTTGACTGGTTTTATCAATTGTTTAAGGGGTATTGGGATAGCATACACGCTATTTCACAATATTAAGTAGTGAATGCCCAACTAGTTACTCTTTGGATTTATCAATAATTTCATATCGCCCACTCCTTTAATCTCTAGATTTACCAGTAATTTTATAGCGCTTTCACGGTATTTCTTTCCTGCAATGACCAAGGTTTCCAACAAAGAAACATTAGTATATCAGCTTAGTTGTTAGAAGACTTATACCTGAAATCTTCATTATTCCAAACAAGACATAAATGAAATTGAATACTTATCTGTATTGTGCATTTCCCCTCTGGTCCATAGGATCCTGCTTCGCTTTGCAAGCCTTGGGATCACCTATGGACTTGGATGTAGTTAATGCTTCACCAATACAACTTCACACCGACTGGATTTACCAAGCATTTGGTGGTGCCAAACCAGTCCTATAACACATATTTTATTAAAATTGGAAAGAAGTTATTACAAGAACAATGCCAGAATTGAGTTTTTTGGTTATTTTGGAATTCTAGATCCATGGTTTAATTCCAAATTTAATGAAATATGTGTTCTATACCTGGTTGGAACTCTCCATTGTCGAGCCAACACATTCGTCTGGATCATCGACTAATGGAAGGAAACTATGCCACCTAACCATTATAGGTCAAGGCTCTACTATGGAGCCATAGGAATCTTAGGGTTTTCAGTCAGTCTTGGTGCCCGCCCTCCTACTGCTATCCCAATAGAGATTTTATACCTTCACCAATGTCACCACACCTTCTTGCACCACAACCCTTCACACACACAACTCTTCATTCATACAAGGACGTCACTCCTTCTCTGGTGCAAATCGGTGGTTCCTTTTAGGAACTTTATAGGTGACTTTCTTGACTACAGGTTAGCATGACCCCACTCACACAAGGATGATACCTCTTCTTATTACATAGCTCTTTGGGCCTATCCATCCCTTCTGGTAATATTTCATGTGAGCATAGAAAGGTTACCAATTCCTATACAGTCCTTTTGCGTACCCTTCTTCACTTTGCCTCTTAATGTGCAGTATCAATCTCCATCTGTGTAGGCTGACAACACAAGAAGGATAAGCAAGCTCATCAATATTGTTGTTCAATTTTGTAACCATAATCCATATCATTCACTATCAAGTATTGAAACACGAGGAATGCGTCCATTCCCTTAGGGTGTAGTCAATATTGAAAACCCTATCATGACCCAGCACCAGAAAATGTGTGCACCCCCTTTCCGATGTGCGCCATGTAGGCCCTAATCATACTCAAGCAGTCTGCAATGATATAAATAAGATAGAGCATGCTATGCATATTAACCCTAATAATTTAGACATGCATGTTCTTGTCTAGGGTCATAGATGTTAGGATATTCCTATACTCCATCCTAGTCCTACTAGCTTTTCAGTCATTTTCATTTTCAGTCATGCATGCAAAATTAGGGTTTGCATGCAATTAGGGTTTGCATGCATTCTAGGTCATCAGTCCCAGCACCTAGTCCTCAACAAATTAGCCCCCAGAGCTTCTTTCAGATCATTTCTAGGCCTCCCAGTGACTAATGTGCCCTCCTTTGCTCCACTGCATGACAAGGGCGCCTTCTTCACCTACCAGTCCAGTTATATTCAGTTATATTGAGTTATCTTCAGTTATTTCCTTGATTTAAGGATTAACTGACTCTTTACTGAGTTTATCACTCTGTTGGACCTCCAGTGAGACTAGATTGACCATTCTGACTCCAGTTAGAACCTATGGCGCCCTCCACTGAGCCTCCTTCACTATATTAGTGCTTCCATGTGCCAGTTACACCAACCACATTCAGTTAGACTTAGTTTGACTCTCGGTTGATCATTACTTGTGCATTGATGACTTCACTGATGAGAAGGTGGACTCCCAGTTAGGCATTGATGACTCTCCACTGATTATGGATCTGTGCATGAAGGCCAATTCGAATTCCTCCTAGTGAATTTGAATCCTCATACTTAGCATTGTATATTTACAAGTTCATTATTCTGTTAATAGTAACATGTGTAATTATTCTGCCTCAATCAGAGTTTCTTTGGATCTAAGTTCTATTGCTTGTCTCTTCTTCTATTATTCCTAAATTCTTTCTTGTGAGGTTTACATCATCTCTTTGGATCTTATGTGGGCAATTTCACCTGGTATCAGAGCCTTGAGAGTATATTCTACCTCCATTCTTGAGAGTTTTTTGCAGGTATTTTTGAAGTTCCAGCAGTTGCAGCAACATATTTAGTAGCTTTCTATTTGCACTTGTTCAAGCAGTCAAGATGAGCAATTCGAATGCTCCTTCTTCTATACTTCTCACTCCTTTCAATTATTTCAAATGGAAGAGGAAGATGATAATACTCTTGCAATCAAGAGGGTTTACTAGAATAGTTGAGGAAAAAGATGCCATACCACATCAAGCTGAAAAGAGAATCAAGCACCTAAACAAAATGGATGAAGCCTTTGGATTCATATGCCTTCATATATCTGATGATCTATTGTTTCATACTGATGGATTGAAGTCTCCATATGATTTATGGATAAAATTGAGGAGTATTTTTGGCAAACAAGACGAACTGAGAGGCTACATTCTTGAGAATGAATTGGTTGCCCTTCAACCTAGCAATTTCGAGAGCAGCCAAGATTTCTTCTCCAAATTTCAAAATTTGGTTTTGCATTGCAAGCAATGTGGCATCACTAAAAGTGATGAGCAATTGATACTCTCTATATTGAGCAAACTTGGATCTCAATTTTCTGTCTTTGTATCTACCTTTCATTCTGTTCGAATGTCCATCCCTGGATGGAAGTTTCCCACCTTAAGTGACTTCATTGAAGCTCTCATCAAGAAGAGAACAAACTATTTCAAATGGGTGCCATCAAAACCTCCAGAGATCTAGCTCTTTTAGCTGGTGAATCAAGTGGAGCGAATGCAAAAGGGGGCAAAAAGGCAAAGGCAAGAAACCTTCAAGATTCAAGAATGACAAACAAAAGAGACCAAATTGTACCTACTGCAAGAGAGGAAACCATCCTGAGCATGCCTGCATGCATAAGAAGATTGATCTTCTAACCAAGCTTCTTGAACAAAACCAAATTGTTGTTCCAAAAGAAGCAAAGATGTCTGATTCTGGAAGTGGATCTGATGATTGTTATGCATTGATGGCTAGTTTTTCAAAGACAAAAGCTCTCCTCATAGATTCTGGAGCTTCCAACCACATGATGGCACAAGAAGAATCCTTCTCCTCTTTGGATCTCCAAGATGGGCCTACCATTCACATGGGAGACAACTCTCATATTTCTACCAAAGGTTTGGGTACAGTTCATATGGAGCATGGTAAGTTCAAAAATGTCTTATTTGTTCCTTCTCTTACAGCTAATTTGTTGTCAGTATATCAAATGACTCATACAAGATCTCCAAAACAAGTAATTTTTGGTCCAGACATAGTAGAGATTACAGAAATATCCATTGGAAAGGTTATAGTGAATGGGATTGCAAATCATGCCTCAAAGGCATATGAGTTCTCACACTTCATGCCCTTCTATCCAACTATTCCTTCAGATTCTGATGAAGATCATAGTGACTTCTCTTCCAGTGACTCCTATTCTAGTGAAGAAGAAGATAAAGATTTTGATGTTGAGATCATGGTTCAAGAAGATTTAGATCCAACACCTATTCTCAATCCAAATTCAAGAGAAATATGTTCTCACACAGTCCTTGCTACTACTGAGAACATAGTTGATGATTTATTTGCTTACATAACTACTAGACTTCAACGACATGCTAACCTTGCATTATGCCATCCATCTCTCCATAAGAGATGCAACATGATGATGGGATTCTCTCTTCCATCTTTTGGGAAGACTACTCATGTTCCATTCACTCCAGATACAGAAAAAGTTCCTGAAAGACTTGCTTCATCCTCCACACAGTGGGAGACCTTCCTACATGGGATCAGCTTGCCAAGTCTTTTACAAAACTTTTCACTGATGAATGCTTCTTTCTTTTCTACATGATGGTTCTTTGAGCTATTTACTGTTCTTTTGAGGGGGGTATTTTTCCCATGAGGTTTTTCCCCATTTTCTCAGTTTATGGACAATTATGTATTTTATTATCATTTCATTTATTGTATGGGTGACCTTTGGTCCTAGTTACCAGGGCCCAGGATGGATTAAGGGGGGGTGTTAGGATATTCCTATACTCCATCCTAGTCCTACTAGCTTTCCAGTCATTTTCATTTTCAGTCATGCATGCAAAATTAGGGTTTGCATGCATTTTGCATGTATTCTAGGTCATCAATCCCAGCACCTAGTCCTCAGAAAGCTAGCCCCTGGAGCTTCTTTCAGATCATTTCTAGGCCTCCCAGTGACTAATGCACCCTCCTTTGCTCCACTGCATGACAAGGGTGCCTTCTTCACCTACCAGTCTAGTTATATTCAGTTATATTGAGTTATCTTTAGTTATTTCCTTGATTTAAGGATTAACTGACTCTTTACTGAGTTTATCACTCTGTTGGACCTCCAGTGAGATTAGATTGACCATTCTGAATCCAGTTAGAACCTATGGCGCCCTCCACTGAGCCTCCTTCACTATATTAGTGCTTCCATGTGCCAGTTACACCAACCACATTTAGTTAGACTTAGTTTGACTCCCGATTGATAATTACTTGTGCATTGATGACTTCACTAATGAGAAGGTGGACTCCTAGTTAGGCATTGATGACTCTCCACTGATTATGGATCTGTGCATGAAGGCCAATTCGAATTCCTCCTAGTGAATTCGAATCCTCATACTCAGCATTGTATATTTACCAGTTCATTATTCTGTTAATAGTAACATGTGTAATTATTTTGCCTCAATCATAGTTTCTTTGGATCTAAGTTCTATTGCTTGTCTCTTCTTCTATTATTCCTAAATTCTTTCATTGTGAGGTTTACATCATCTCTTTGGATCTTATGTGGGAAATTTCACAATAGAATACTCATTCATTTTGTAGATGTATCTCACATGCCTTCTGGGCATAGCTTTACCATCTCACTCTCATAGTTTACTGACATGCGGTTTGGCTGAGACATTATCAATGGCGTTTCACCCGAAACCCATTTCCAAAGCATGGGGTCTTTCCCATCTAGTTTGGATTTTGCAGGCCATCACTCCTGGTCTTCCTGCAATGTGTCTTCCTAGAGCATTTATCAAATAGCCAAACAGTTAGCAGCATTTAGCAATAAAATTCAAATTTGATTTCTCTAATCAGTCAATGGCATTGATAATTAAATTCAAGTATGAATTGCAATACTGTCCTCTACGAAAATCAATTCGCTTAGCCATGAGTCTGTTCTCATATCGTTTGGCTCTTTCTCACGGTAGATTCCAATCTTCATCATGGACTTACCCATATTTTTCATGCCCAAAACAATCTACCTGAAATCTGAAACTTCCATCAACCAAACACTCTATAAGTCTCTATGCATATAATATTTCATTGCTGCCACAGTCACTGAAGCATTTTAATATCACCAAAATCATCTACTTCATGTGAATCATTACCATACTAGAGTTGCATGGTTTAATTACATCATTTTATGCAATCATTCTCTTGCATTCACAGCAGCTCATGAAATGCTCTTAGGATTGACAATAGTTCACCATTCCATCTATTATCTAGTTGTAATGAAACATACACCACAATCATGCATTCACACAATGCATCTCAACATGTGCACCTATACATATGCATGCACTTTACATCACTCACATAATCTTTTAGTGTGCAATCACTCAATGTATAACCACACGATTGTACATAATATTTTAATGCACATCTCCTCAATGCAACCCTGCATTAATTTATGAGTACTATGCATTCAAACATATTATGGCCTAACCATGTACTACCATGATAGGGCCATAAGTTCTCACTTGCTTTAGTTGTTAAACTCACAACCGTCATGGCATGACATAATTTCATATGAATGCATTGAGATTTCTAAGAAATTATAGGGTGTAAGGATCATTTCCTTCACATACCCAACCTCACCATACTTGGTAGGTTAACAATCCCATTCGGGCACTCAATACCATATGCAAACCAAATCATCATAGTTCAAAACATAGTTGAAGGGATCTCACCAAATCCTCTTTCAACATTCATGCAATTAAGCACAAATAACCATTACCTACATATTAACATCGCTTGATGTTACCTGATTAGTTGGCCTCTTACCAAGGCTACTCAGTCCTTTTGCCAACATCACGATCACGGACTTGTTGCACCATCGTCTCTTCATAATGTCGTTGGTCACATGCAACAACGTCATCAACTTCTTTAGCCATGTTTTGATTGTATTTGTCCTACAACCAATGCGGACACAACTAATTATTAGAAACCACCATAATTATCTCAATTGGCTCATTGCATATGTGAAACGTCACTATTTTACCAATATGCAATGTCCTATTCATGCAAAAAAAATTTCACATGCACTGTGCAATGTTTGTTAATATGTCGTCTGGTGCATATTCATTTCATCTATGGAATCTCTTTGCATTTTCAACATTCCTATGCCATAGTTTATATGCATGACAATTTCATAACTATAAATAAGATAGCAAAACAGGGGTTAAGGAATTATCCCTTTCCAATCCCTCAACGTAACATGGAATCCCTCTTCCATATCATAGTTGGTCCGGTTTCCTTCCAGTCATGCAACCCTAGAAATTGCCCATATTTGACATTTTTTTTTTGTCAAAACATCCACTGGAACTCCTCTTGTACCAAATATCTATGATATAAGTGGACCTCATTCAAACTCTGGTCATGCATCCCTGTTCTCTTCTAGATAATATTTCCGACGCCTATCCCCGTGCTCCATTCCGATCCAGGACATGGAATTTACATTCTTCCAAAATTGCAAACTTTGCCCAAATTTCTACACTTTTACAAGCTACAATTTATTCTGGAAGGCCACCTTCAGTTGCTTGTAGAAACAAATTTAGGAAGAATCATGAAAACTTATCTATTGGGAGAAGGTAGTCCATATAATCAGAAACACTTAGAAACCTTTGGATCCATGTTCCAATGCACCAGTCAACTTCTATAAAATTCGGGGTTTGGCTACTTTTCACTTTCACTTTTCCCTCAAAATCTCAAAATTTGGCCAAAAATGGCTATCTCCCAAACTATGCGTTTCTGGAAAATCTTCGTATAATGGAAACTGTCTGTCTTAATGAGAAGAAGAAATGTTGAGTTCAATAAAATTTTTGATTCCCACATCTAGGGTCACTTTTACTATCCACAAGCTTTTCAAAATCCTGAAAAAGTGGCTCGGAACAGCGCTTTTTGACCTTCTTGCACACCCTAACTCCACACCCTTTGGAGTTTGGCTCCAAGATTCCAAACTTAACACTGTGCTTGCTCCATGGCCGCGCCATATCAATTTCAACTGAATCCGACCTTCCGTCAAGCCTTGGGACACCGTCTTACAAAAGTCACTATTCTCCATATTTTGTCAAATTGGAGCATAATGTATTCGAGACCCTCACTAGTTCTTTCATGGCCTTCGTTAATGGCCTTTGAGCCCCACAGGAATCATCCCATTCTGAGCCCAAATGCTCCTTCTATCCAAAAATCAAGTTTTGGGCTCTATACTCTTTTTTTTTCCTCTTCCCATCCCTGGTCGCGGCTCAACCTCTGCGACTATCATTGGATTCAACCTTAACTTCCCCATCGCAGTGCAGGTTTAACCTTAACTCCTGCGCCCATTTCGCCAGTGTCGCCACCAACCGTCGCAGGTTTTAACCTTAACTTCTATGACCATTGCGATGATCCTGGCCTTATCTTCACCGCCTACAAGGCTTTGTTGCTGTGACCACATCGCAAATTTTCACTTTATTTCCACCATCCGTCGCAGATTTTAAGCTTAAAATCGCCGCCACGCGCAAGCCTCCATCGCAACTTTTAAGCTTAAAGTTGCTGCCGCGTTGCAAATTTTGAGGCTAAAATTGCCGACCGCGTCGCAGGTTTTAAGCCTAAAATTGCTACCACGCGCAAGCCTTTGTCACAACTTTTAATTTAATTTCGTAGCCGTGTCACAGAAATTAACCTTAATTTCGCCGCGTGCATTGCAAAATTTAACATTTAAAAATTGGCGACAGAGCCTTTTCTCCGCGACTGCTTCAGCGCGAAATTTAACCAAGTTTTCGCCAACCTTGGTGCAATAGTGATGGTTAAAATCGCTGACAGAGACTTAAGCAAAAATTCCAATACTTAGAAAAAATTTCAAATTTTCAAAAATAGTTAGAAAATTTTATGAAATACTTTCCTTCTTTTCTGATGCTTAGTGTTGGACAGGAGGCATACTTACCTCTGCAACTGTGATAAGTAGCCCATGAAGGCCCAATGCTGCAACTAGCAGCTCTGATACCACAATGTAATGTCCCTTCCCGCGGACCCAACTCCTGGAAGGGAATATGCTACCAATCGATGGGGCTTTTCATAAGCTTCGCCAAGTCATTAAATTCACAGCAATAAAATTAAGAGTGTGTAGATGCCATTTAAACAATTAAGCACAACAAAATTAAAAACTCATCCACACACATATTTTATATGCATACAGCATATCAAAAACAGTCATCAATCTAAACATTACAAAAGTAAATGCATAGATAGCAAGACATTTATCTTTATGGTGAAATGGCCCCAAACAACTAGCTATGTTGTTGCAACATTCCTCCCAACCGCAGGTCTCTGCCCAGCCTGTATTATTTCAGCACTCAGAGACCACCCCCGAGTTGGGCATAATATCTACAAGGAAAAGGGGACTCTCAAGCTCATCATAGCCCAAAGCAATGGATATCCATCTCAACCCCAACATTTCTTAACACACAACAACTCAAAACTGAGCATGGATACACAGAACAACAAAATCCCAAGTGTTGGGTATGAGGAAAAACGTGGGCAGCCAAAACGAAGTGATAGATGGTGAATCAAGCCAGGGAAAGCAAATTTGTTTTCAAAAAATGTCCTTGGGCATTCAAAGAGCCACAATTGTCTCTACAAACCTCCAAATCGTGCTCTCTCCTTCCCAACAGGTATGTAATACAAAAATGAATTCCTAGCAATGCCAAAAGGGAGGAAAACATTGGAAATCAGTGGAGAAAAATTCCCAGGCAGCTCCCAACAGGTCTGCAACACAAAAATGCCCTCTTCCTAGCTAGAAGACCCAGAGAAACCAGAAAAATGTGGTTGAAAAATGCCCAGGCAGTTCCAAAACGTGAGAGAGGCAAAACTCCTTCATGGTAATGGCTTAGGGAGCAAATCATGGCTGTTTTCTTGCCCAAGAAGCAAAAACACGATTTTCCATGAGGGTGGCTTGCCCATACTCGAATTTGGACAGCCATACCTCCCCAATCCCCAAGACATTAACTACTTCACCCAACTCTTGGGAGAAATGAATGATTGGGCACCAAAGTCAACATGGGTAGTTGATGGTTGATGGGTTCTCTCATTGACACGTGGCTTGACTTCATTGGCTCAAGGGTTTGAATATTTCCCTCCCAATTCCTTGTAATATCATGCCCCCATCTCTTGTTGCATTGCATAGCTAGTTGTGGGTATTTATATTAAAATGCATATTTACAATTCCCATGGCTCACTAGCACATGGGTTAAATAATACTAACATACTTTCCTCTTCAAGATTGAGCGTTCACTAGCAGGGCCTTGGCCTTGAAATCCACGCTAGGAATCATACAAAATATGCATACAATATTTACATTATAGCCCAAATATCATAAGGGTCAAGAATGGGGATGTGACAGGGATCACGGTCGGATGAGAAATCAGGTTGAGGCAAGGCTCGGGCTTACCAGTACACAGGGAAATCGCATCTTGAGGCATGCTTGAGGCCAGGGGTTTCATGTTGAAGTGGGTTTCCAGTTGATCATAGTTGAGAGACAGTGGTCATTGACAACCAATTGTTACCAATAGCCTTGGGAAGCTCTAAGCCTCCAGGGCTTGTTATTGGCCCTTGATAGGCCTTAGGAGCTTGAATACCCAACCACTCATTCCTATTACAGGCCTTGGGAGGTTTAGTCATCCTCCTAGAGCTTGTTACAGGCCCTGAGGGCTTTGATACCTAGCCCACAACAGGCTTAGTCAGCAATTGGGGAACATGCAATCTAAATGTTGTACTATGTGTATTGGCTCTAGTGACATACAAGAAGTGATCTCCTATCTCTTCATTAGACCATTAGATGTTGCAAATCATAATGATATGTGGTTGAGTAATTGCATTGTGGGTGAAGTAATGTGCATCCACAATATACATCGAAATAAGCAAGGTGCATTGTAGAATGCATGTGGGGTCATAAGAGGGGTATCATATCAATATACTAGGTAGACATATAAATGGGTATAAAAAATGTTAATGAAAAAATTGATACATACAATATCTAGTGAAAATAGGGGTTCTTTTAAATTGGGAAGGCATATTGGGAGGGGGTTAAAAAAAACGGTTTTAGAAGGTATTTTCCAATATTTAGTGAAATTAGGGGTATGTTTCATATGCCATGAACGAACATGCTATGATAACGGTTTATTGAGTGAATCTCTCGTGATTTTCACATATACTGAAATCATTTCAACAAAATACCACATTCCAGGACAATACTATTCAACAATGTGAGTATCTATACCTTTTATATAGCAACGAAAACGCATGACAAAGATAACATACCTGACTCAAAATTTTATAAAAATACTTATCTTTACTCTTTTGGATAACTTGAAGTGGAACTTTGAATGACATTACCCCTCGTCCATTCCAATCCATGCATCCAAAACGAAAAAAAAACAACTTGATTAGTGAATTTAACAACCTTCATGATTTACTCATTCTATGCTGAGCCCAATAGGCTCGAGTGTTGCAACCTAGCGCTCTGATACCATATGTCACATACCCAAATTTCTGAGTTAGTAATTTTGGTAAATTCTTAAAAATTTTACAATTAGGTACACTAATTTCTACTAAACATAAAGTCGGTTAATTATCCATTAGAAATATGGAGCATGCATAATCATTTATACAATCATTAATCTAATAAACCTTACTTAATTATACAAAGGTTTCAGATGACACCTGCCAATTAATCACAATGTCAAATAACAATTGCTCTATTTCACTTTACATATATAGTAAATTTGTTCAAGGTAAAAGTATTAGCCCAATAGCTTATCTAACATAATTTGTATCAATTCGTAACAGTACTAAATTTACCTTTGAAAATCCTACCCCTTAGTGTTAGCTTGAAATGCTTGATCAAGAGACACAATTACAAGAATATCACATGGTCAACATTATCATTCATCAATACATACATATGCATAATGATATAAATAACAAAGTCATCATCGTTTATAATAAAAGGATGCGTAAGGGACACATAAGAGAAACATTCAAAGAAGACCTTACTGAATAATATTGAAACACATAAGATGCACATAAAAGCAACAAATCATAGAGAGAGGAATTTTTTAACGTGGTTCACCCAATCTAGGGCTACGTCCACAAAAGGTGTTATTTTATTATTTAACCAAAATCGAAGAATACAATTTGCAACACAAATGTTGCTCTTCACTTTGCTTCAATCTCTCTTATATGACAGCCTATTCATGACTATGTATTATTACACCTATACTTATAATAATTCCACCCAACATAGCATATATTCATTCCTTAATTGGGTAAAAGGGAGAAATACCCATTTTTACTCCATACATTGGAGTGGCTATATATTTGTACTTGTCCTATAATAAATTTTACTTTACAAAAACTCTTATTCAGTATTTGAACAAAAGTTGGCATACCTTCTTACTATATATAATTATCATACTTGATTATTCTAATTCTTATCAACGTAAATAAAATATTTAATTAGTAAGGTAACCCAATGTTTATGACAGCGTTCAATCATACTTTGCCAGGGATCTGAATCGGAAATTCAACCCCGATTTATGCAGAGATAAACTCTGACTTAACATTAAATAAATTTATGTCATCCGTGTTTTTACAGAGCTAAGCTCTATCATCTCTCTCTATATATACATATGTTTTTACAAAACTAAGCTCTATTCAAAATTATATAATTACAAAACTTCTAGTAGAGATAACTCTCATATATGTCACGAAATAAGAATCCTGGCAGAGTTCGACTTACACGTAAGGAGTACAGACATAACTCTACATCTACAGGATAAGTAATCATACAAATAAATAGTCTGACCAAGATAAGAACTGGATCGGGCATAGAAAATCCCTTAACTGAATCACCACATTACGCAGACATAAAACTGGGTTTTTGTATTTCTGTTTGAAAACATTCTACCATCGATTCCTATAGATAACTGTAATGCATACCCATGATACGTAGAGATCAGTTTAAAAATAATAAGAAAATAATTCACCTATAATAACCGTAACAAGCTCATAACGGTAAATCCGAAGGTGTTAATAAAACTAAACAGTATAGATACCGAGATCGCTGTCCAGAGCATTGAACTATGGGCTAAAAATATACTTGTGAAACGATACAGATATTGACTTATCTCATCTTCTACACAGGACTCTCCTAGCTCAATTAAAGCATAAGATTACTTTCAAAAGGACTCGGTCTAGGCAATTAAGAGAATAGTAATGCAGTCAAATGTATGTAATGTAATGATTTACTCATAGATCACTTACCAACTTCGATCGCCAAGTGTGTGTCCCCCTCCCAGTCGTCTCACAGGTTGATCTGAAAGGATATTTCCTTTGCAGAAACGGTTGTCCTTCTATCGCAGAGATCAAGTGTCAATCACCATGCTAACTATCGCAGGGTTGGATCTCCATTCTCACCGCCAAGACCAAGGATTACCATTCCCATTCTGATGGCAGAGATTGCCATCCCCATGTTGATTTCAGAGATCAACATCCCAACGTTGATTGCAAGGAGTCCTCGTCTTCTCATGATCGCAGGGATCTCTAAATATTAAAAAAACTATGATTTCATCCATCACAAACAATTCGGTTTATATATCTATCAAATAGCTTTTCTTTAAAGAGAGGTCAACTCTGATATAGAATAAAAAACCACTCTTCATGACCGCTTTCAACATGGATATGTATAAATAAATTAGATTTTTTCGCCAGGGATCGCTACGGATATCAATATGTTTTGCAGAGCTCAACTCTGGTTTAATTAATATAACAATATTTAAACTACAACAATTCTATATCGCATCCTTCTATCCAGGTATTACTACATAAATATATATGTAGAAAAATTAACCAGAGTAATTACAATGATAGGCTAGATCCCCTTCCTTCCAGCAAATGTATGATACATCTATGCACACCGAGAATGGGTAAGAGTACTTACAGCCATATAAAAGAACGATCTTACCGACTCCTGGTGCTCACTGGAAAATCAACCAAAAATAGAGATGCTTCTCCTTCCCCTCTTTTTGGAAAATCTTTTCTTTCTTATATTCCGTTATGAAGTTGTTTCCCCTGACAGAACTCACGCCTGAAAGGTTATCAAGACTGATGATGCCTAAAATAAGGATTCCCATCCATAGTTTTGATAATGGTGACAGTCCCCCCTTCCTACTGCGACCTCTGTTTAAAACAAAGAATCTCGCTCCTCTCACCCTTGGAGAGTCTGCCCCATAAGAGGAGAAAATCCCCCTCTTTTAGGTTTTTCCTCCTCCATGTTTAACATAAGACGTTTGTGGCAGCATAAGGAGTTACTACCGAGTTACCACTGAGAGATCGTGGAGCTAGTAGTTAATGTTGATCTTTAGGAGAGGTCGTGGAAACTAACAGTTAAATGTTGGGCTCAAGAAAATTTACCCATACTCACATGCAGTCAAATGGACTCCACTGAATAAGCTCGATTGTCTTCTTTCTAAGAGTGCCCTCTTCATAGTGGTCTTCAAAAGAGTTTCCCGCTTCATCAAGTTTATAACTTGATAATGTTTGTATATATATATAAAGTTATATTATATTGTTTATAATCAGTAAAAGGAACATAACACTAAGTATTTCCTTTTATTATTATTATCTCTAATAAAGGTAAATCATCTAAGATGATTAGATACATACCCCCTTTTCCCAAAAGTGTCATATCTAATGTATAGATGTATATGTTTTTAGGAAAAGAGATTAATATCTTCAATATATATATATATATATATATATATATAAGAATTACTCTTATTTTTAGACTCCAGGGAATTAAACCTTTATTCCCTATGGAGCCATTTATACTTAGTCAATTCCATTAGCATATAAGGCATTTGTTTCCTACCTTTGGTTGGTTATTTCTCATCATAATTATGTGTCAACCAATTTTTTTGGTCTTGGTTAGGATAATAATAAATAGATGTTGATTAGACTTAGGTTGGCGCTTACAGGATTTTAATTCGACGAGTGAATGTTACCAATTCACTTAACTTCCGATGTGCCAAAGGCACCATAATGAGATACGTCATTAGTAACTAGATTCCTTACTAATGGTAGGGTTTAGCATCATTCTTGTGGGTGAGGACGACTCCTCCTAACCATTCTGCTACTCCCTCTTAGTGAATTCATTTTTTCCATCGTTTTAGTTTGTGACATAATAAGTTTATGGTTCATAACTTACAACCTAGGAAAAGAATATAATGATACTTTCAAGGTCCATTGATGGGGCCTTAGCCTTGAGCTCCTCACTAGGGTTGTTTACACAATTACAAATACATTTACCTAGAATAATAATAATAATAAGGGTCAAATAGGAGGGATGTTACATAAAGGGTTAGTGATGGACTTAGAAAATGTGAAGGGAATATTAGATTGGTCGGAACCGACAAGCACGACTGGAGTAAGAAGTTTCCATGGACTTGCTAGTTTTTACAGGAATTTCATCAGGGGATTCAGTCAGATATGTGCACCTTTGACAGAGTGCATGAGGAAATGGGATTTCAAGTGGATGGAAGTTTCCTAGAGAGATTTCGACAAGTTGAAGGAAAAGGTCATTGAGAGCCTAGTGTTAGCGCTCCCAGATTTCGAAAAAAAAATTCAAGTCGATTGTGACGCGAGTGGAATGACAATTGGAGCATTGTTGATGCAGGAGGGTCAACCAATTGCATTCTTCAGCAAGAAAATGGATGATGCAAAGTGTAAATATTCGGTCTATGACCAGGAGTTCTATGCTATTGTCCAAGCATTGAAGAAGTGGAGGCATTATTTGTTTCCCAAGGAGTTTGTGTTATACACAGATCACCAAGCACTAAGGTATTTGAACACTCAGTTGAAGTTGAATCTGGCACATGAAGTGGGTCAAATTCCTGCAGGGATATACCTTCATTTTGTGACATAAGTCGGGCAAGTCGATCAAGGTTTTCGACGCGGTGAGCCAAAGAGTTGCATTGTTGAACATGATGACAGTTCAGGAAACGGGAATAGAGTCAGTGAAGACAGAGTATGCGACCGACAAGGATTTTGCGAAAGCATGGCAGGAGAGTAGAGAACCATGGAGTGTGGACAAGACTCCATACTTGGATTATTTCATCCAAGAGGGATACCTATTCAAGGGACAACAGTTGTGTATTCCCAAAGGATCCGTAAGAAAGAACCTAATCTTAGAGCTACATAGTGGTGGATTAGCAGGTCATTTTGGCATCCACAAGACCAAGGAATTGGTCAAAGAAAAGTACTTTTGGCTAGCAATGACGGCAGATGTCAAGAAGTGGGTACGACAATTTCGAGTTTTCCAATTAGAAAAAGGAAGAAGTCAGAATACGGGGTTGTATATGCCATTACTAGTGCCGAATACCCCATGGGAGAACCTGAGCATGGATTTTGTGCTAGGATTGCCGAAGACACAGCAAGGTAACAACTCAATATTTGTTGTAGTCGACAAATTTTTGAAGATACTTTATTCCATGTGGGAAGAAAAGTGACACCACAAGTATTACTGCACTATTATTCAAGGAGATAGTCAAATTGCATGGGTTGCCGAAGAGTATCACGTCAGACATAGATACCAAGTATATGGGGAATTTAAGGAGAACCCTATGGAAGAAACTGGACATAAGGTTGCAGTTTAGATCGGCATATCATCCAAAAACAGATGGATAGACTGAGGTGGTGAACAGAAGTTTGGGAAACCTTCTAAGGTGTTTGACGGCTGGCAGAAACAAGCAGTGGGAGAACGTGTTGGCGCAAGTAGATTTCACATACAAAAATTATGTGAATCGGTCGACAGGTATGAACCCATTCCAGATTGTTCAAGGATGAAGCCCACATGGAGTGGTATATTTGGTCGAGATGCTGACACAAATCAGGAAAAGAGCGTATGCAGAATCATTCGCAGAGCATATGAAAGAAGTTCATGAAAATGTGAGAAAGCGCATAGAAAAGAGTAATGCGGCATACACGTTGAGAGCCAAGAGAAAGAAGAGGCTACAGTCATTCAGCGAGGGAGGCTTAGTCTATGCGCACTTGTGGAAGGAGATATTTCTGACGGGAACCTATAACAAGCTGAAGCTGAAGAAGATTGGACCATGTAAGATCTTGAAGAAGATTTCTGACAACGCTTATGTGTTGGAGTTGCCAAAAGACTTGATCATTTCACCCATGTTCAATGTCTCAGATCTGTACAAAATTCGAAGAAGGTTCAACCAATGGAGGCACAGAAGTTTTGAACATCAACTAGATAGTGCAGATACCAGGTTGACACGACAAAGAGGAAATCGCTGAAGTACTAGAAGAACGCAAAGTCGGGCGTACGTGCAGTTCATGAAAGAAAGAATAATTAGTGCGATGGAAAGATGATGCGACTAGACAGTGCAGATACCAAGTTGACACGACAAAGAGGAAATCGCTGAAGTACTAGAAGAACGCAAAGTCGTGCGTACGCACAGTTCACGAAAGAAAGAATAATTAGTGCGATGGAAAGATGATGAGTTGCAAGAGGAAACATGTATTTATGAAGAAGAATATAGGAGACTGTTGGAGCAGTTGAGTTCTTTTTCACCTGGGGAGTCTAATGCGGGAGCATCGAGGCCTAGGAGAAACAATTGAAGTTGATCGACAGGAGAAGTCGACCAGGGGGATTTTCGACGACCACTGGTGTGAAAGGGATATTGGTTGTCGAATCCAAGAAGTCGAGCAAGAAGCTATCAATATGCGGTTGGCAAGAGTTAAAGGTTGAGAGTCGGCATTTCAAAGGTCAACAGATGACAGGATCGAAGCGAAGGAATCGAAGGTTGACAGGTTGTCGAATCACGACACCGACAGGTTTGCGGCAGAATCCAAAGCATGGAGGATGGGACAGATTGGACTGGCATCCGTCGAAGAGAAGTGAATCCGATAGTTAAAGTCAAAGGATGATGGATGACAGTATGGTCGGGGTCAGTGATGGGACCGACTACTATAGCAGAGCCAGAGAAACCTAGAAGTTAAGGCCGAGTACTTGGTAGCCATTCGGGGTTTCTACTGAAGTTATGAGCAGTTAAGAAGGTGGTTGGGATCAAGACATATGTCACCATAGACAGAGGTTGTGCAGGACAGCCAGAGGCGCTAACAACTGTAGGTCTGTAGGATCTAGTGGATTCGACGGACACAGGATGAGTGTCTCGGCGAATAGAGTGGACCTTGGGATGAGCAGTAGGGTAGAAGACCAGTGCGCAGGAATAGAGGAAGGGATCGCTCGTCACTCATTGCTCATTCACTCTAACATTCAGCAGAATACTGAGAGGAGGAGAGGATTGCACACAGAGAGAACACACATTTACTTATGTATATTGTATCAAGATAAGGCCAACTAGTTTAGATTTTTACATTTATTTGCATTTCACATTGCAACTATTAATTCGATTGAAGTAAAAGAAGCAAGCTTTTGGCATCCTGTTTACACCAAGTCCGTGTGAGCGTCATGTGTATTTTTAAGCAATAAGTCCTTGCGAGGACAGACCTTGCGCCAGTAACTCATATGCAAAGCAAAAAAACACATAACACATCACAAACATCACAGAGATAACACCATGATTTTAATGTGGAAACCCAAGATGGGAAAGAACACGGAAGCACTTCTTCTTAATTATGAGTTGCAACCAATAAATAAGGAGTTCATGGTTTATAGACTTACTAAATTTCCTCTTCAATTACAACATATTTTCCCACACAGCTTTCAAATCATGCGATTGTGCTTCTAATATCACTCTACACTTCGACAGACCAAATCTCAATAGCTCGCCAATTACAGACACAGACTAGTAATTTTCCCCCAAACAGGTTGCTATCCCCTAACAACCCCAAAATTTCCCTCTTATTACATATTTATAGGGTGCACATAGCCTGCCCCACTCCCACTAACCCACTAACCAATTAATCAACTCATTAATGTAAGTAGACAAAATCTAATTAACTGACTCAACCCCACCCTTTGACATAATCAAAATAACAATCTTATTGGTTTCTCGACCTCTTCATTAGAGTTTGCCACTATGCCAAACCACTTTTACTTTGGTTCTATCCACACCAAAACCGTCTTACCAAAAATGGTACCCAAAACATACTAGGCCCAACAGGCCCCCAACACTCACATGTGGCTCGTCCCAAGGCACTTCAATATTTTTCTACAGGGTCCTTCATCTTTGAAAAAAATTCCTCGTACACTTTCCTGGTAGCCTCGACTGAGTGTTGTACTTCTTCCTTTTTCTGGTTTACTGCCTCGACCAGCTCAACAGTGATATACTCTTTTCTCTGCTCGATAGTCCAAGTGATTTCCATCTGAATATATGCATGTTGTTCATCGATAACTTAAGAAACATGCTTAGCTTCCGAATGGAGTTATTCTACCCTTTATGACTGCTTTCGTTGTTGAACTCTCAGCTGGTTGATTTCTGTCTGCAACACTTTATTTTATGCAGCATTCGTCATTCTCTCAATTGGCAGTAGAGTCTTTAGTAGACCCCACAGGTTTGTCATTTTATCTTATGCAGTCGAGATTCTAACAATTATATCCTCAAGCTATGCATCCTCAAACATAGCAACCCATGTTTGCGATACTTCCTCATATATATACATACACTGCGTATCAGAATCTTGAATTCTTTGGACACCTCCTTGCACTTTTGTCTGTCTTTGTTCTGTCACATCTAGCGGTGTGCTTGGCACCTACTTGGCTTCTAATTCTTGCACCTTCCACCTATACCTAGAAATAACGACTTTCAGCTATTGCAGCTTCTACTCAGGTGTCATTTCAACAATCACTTCCACCTCTGGGACTACATGATATGTTACCGCGACAACTTCCGGGAACTTCTATTTTTTTTTATGTAGCAAATCCTTGTCTTGTTGAAGCTCAACAAATTGGTCCTTAAGCGCGACCACTTGGTTCCTGTATCCTTTCATAAGGTCAAAAATGGACCGCTCCCTTTCTTTCAGTTCTTTTGCAATGTTTTATTGTAAATTATGCAATATAAAAACAGGAAATGCAGATAGCTTCAAATCCACATAGCTCGAATGAGGGACATTCTCACTTAGCCTTACTTCGTCATAACTCAGTGCTCATGGAAACAACTTGACTATTATTTCACCGGAATATTGTGTAGTCATCTGCTCATGATTTGATTCCTCTTGTACAACCTCAATCTGTGTCACAATAGCCTATGGCGGAGCCGAGATGCTAATCTTCTTTAATGCTTGGCAGAGTGTGTCTAATAGGTTTGTTACGCTACCAAACAACTCAACTAGTTTTTCCTCTACGATCTTTCGATTCTATTCAACGAACTCATTCATCCTGTTGAACAAGATGTTTACATCATCAACTGTTAAGGCCTACACTATGCTAGACCTCTGCGCTTTTTGCTTCTTCTTTCCTCTTTGTGTCGATGCTCCAGCCTTGCGCTTTTCTCCCAAACCCAGATCAGTAGGAATTTGGCTTGATTCTTAGTCATCGTTTTTTGGATGGGGTGGGTTACCTTCGTCACCCCCAGCACTAGTTTTTTTTGTACTCTGGTTTTGACTTTTGTTCTACTGCTGGCCAAATGTACCTTCCGGTCTCGAATCCTTCTACGATGGATCTGGCGAAATATTCTCAACTTCAACAGGAACTCTCCATTCTGTCGGCCACTCCTAGATGATTGCTTCGACTTATTCTGGTGAAAACTTGAACCCAATAACCAACCATTGTTTATGAGTTTCTAGTCTCACCTAAATATACATATAGTGAGGTCCATCCTTGAGCCTCGCAATACCTCAAAACTTCACTATGAATTCTTCTTCAATCTATGGTATCTAGACAGCATAATACTGCAGTTCCTCTTTTTGCAGATAAAAAGTGACATTACTTTCTTGATGCCTCCTCTTGATGTCATAATACCATAAGTTCATATACCAAAAGGCATAACAGGGACTAATTGGCTCCATGCTATGATAGGCCTCTAGCTCTTCCCACCCTACAAATGAAATTAACAACAAAAACCAGGAATAAGCAAAGAGTGTACCATGGTCCTGGGCATCAATGCAGTTAGCGAGAAACTCATTCAACAGAAATATCACCCAGTTCATTTGAAATCCTATGGTGCATTGCTCCACCGCCACAATGACCGATGCAGTCATCTGCTTCATTCGAACCTTTATTAACACTTTTTTCACTAACACCTTTGCAGCAAAGTGAACTGCCTAGTCATTAATAGATGCAACATCGAACCCCCTATTTTTCTTCAACAATTGGTACTTATCCTTCGTTCGTGTGGCCAATTCTCTATCTCTCTCCTTTCCCACAAAAAGCTAAGTAGGGTTCACCCTGGCCTTGGGAAACCCTGTAATCTTCACAATCAAATCATTATCCACTGATACCTTGGTGTCGAGCCACAAACACCCTCCATGAAAAAAAAGTAACAACTACTTTACATAGGCATTGGCTTCAACAGTCCTACCAAAGTGTGGCAGGTGAATCAGCAAAAAAATACCTGCTCTCTTCAGGCCCAATGCCCACTCCATAGGTTCAAGATCCAATGGCATGCCTACGGCCATAGGCATTGTTTGCATGTAGTTCTTGTACTGAAATTCTTGAAATTTGGTGATGCCATGGTCCGCATATGATAATTTATTGATTTTCTTGAAAATTTCGCCTTGGATCATTACGCCCTTTGGAACTAGAGCTGATATTAATGAATATCTTGCATTTTTCGACAGCTAAACTTGTATTGCATCCATTTTCTGTGATAGTACATATCTAGGTAAAACAGTTACAAAACCACATGTAGAGACTTTAGTTTCATTCCTTCCCTTCGTTCTTGCCTCTAGATTATTATGGTTCTCCTTTCTCAACTTCTTCAGCACATTCACCAGAATGTGCGGTGAAACAACCTCTGGTTGCTCTCGACTAACTGGCATTTATCCTTGCACGTTGAATTATTCGACAGAGCCTTGAACTTCACTAGTTGCAAATAAACCGACCTACATATTGATACTCCGATGTGCTAGACTTTGTCTGTGTGATTTGCTTGAAATCTGGTGTGCTAAATACTCTTTCTCGTCAAAACAACAATGAGTCCCAACTGGCTAATGAAGGAACTTTTAAACTTAATTCCCTCATGAGATCTTTCTTTCATTCCTAATGTGTAATGAATGTACTTGATCCTTGCAATCATCATGGTGGCAACGACGAATTTGTTCACACACTTAATTCTTTTTGGTAATTAATGCAAAAATCCCACTAATACCACCACTACGATCGCCATAAAAACATCAATTAATGCACATCAACTACAATTGTGACATGTCAGCAACTACAAGAAATAGTTTCGTACTTCAACCGAAAGAACTATGACAGAGCCCCAACCCGCATTTTGATATAACACTTCAACAGAGGAAATAAGTTGGGGTTTCCAAAAACCAAATTAAGACTTTGACAAGAAAACATCGACAGAAAGTAAAACTTGGAGTTTCCAAAGTTTTCGACACAACAAAACATCAACACAAACAACCCCAACACAAAAAAAAACATGGGGCTTCCAAGAACTATGTACAGACACAATTTTATTTTTATTTACGACATTGACTTAAAATTCTTCACTACAAAGAGGAACGTCTGTCCCTGTATGGTTTCAGTTGGCTCTCATTTACCAAGCCATTAAGGAGTTCATCATCTAGCTTCTGCAACTGTACTGCGCCTCCCTCCATCACATAGTTAATGACATAAGGACCTAGCTAATGCATTCTTAAATTGCCAAGGTGTTTGAAAAACTTACTATCATAAAGAATAACTAAGTCTCCTTGTTGTAAGTACTTCCTGGTGATGTGGCGATCATGCCATGCATTTTCTCTATCTTTCTGAACTTGCTAATAGAATCCTACAATAAACCTATCTTCTTCTAGCTGAAGTAACTATGACAATATTTCTTCAACAACACCAGTATCAGACATACCGGTGAAAGCAGTGACTCTTAAACTTGGGACAATATACTCCATGAGCATCAGAACTTCTTTTCCATACACTAATATGAAGGGTGTATGTCTCATCAACTTCTTGCATGTCATTCTATAAGCCCATAAAACTACAGGAACTCATAATTCCCAGTCGTCGCGGTTCACATTAGAAAAATTTGTCAGTGCATGTTCCAAAATCTTATTGAATGCTTCAATAGTCCCATTCACCCGTGGGTGATATAGAGTACTCTTGTTATGGTAGATATGAAATTCTTTTGTAGTGCTTCTATAGTCTTATTAACAAAATTTGCACCCTGATCACCCAATAAAACTCGAGGAAAACCAAACCTATTGACAACATTATTGAAGATAAACTTCATGGTAGTCACAGCACTGCATTCTTGTACTGGCGCGGCTTCAACCCATCTGGTAATATAGTCAGTCAAAATAATAATATACCTTGTTCCAGTCCTTATTACTAGTGTATTTATTGGACCCACAAAATCAAAAGCCCTCTTGTCGAATGCATGTAAGGTAACTTGGGGAACTAATGGAAACCCATCTCTCCTTGACGGCTTCCTGATCCTCTGACATACATCGCAGTTCTAACAATACTCCTTGGCACCCTTATGGAGGGTAGGCCACCACAACCCGGCTCCTAATATCTTCTACACAGTAGCTTTATCTGCATAATGGCCTCCCACAACAGTGTCAGGAGCCTCGACTAAGATGATTGTGTTAGATTTTCATACAATTATAGCAGTATAATTTAATTGCAAATAAACAATAGGATCACTAGAAGAATAACCAAGCACAAAAACAATGAACACAAGAATTTTATCTTGGGAAACCCAAAAGGGTGAAAAATCAACAGCCTTCGTACAGTGATGATCAATCCCAAGAACATAGTACATAGATAAGAGAGAAAATATAAATTTTCTCCAAGTGAAAAACCCCAAAATCACTTCTCCTTAGTGTAGATGTGAAATTCTCTCTTACTAGTGTGAAGTAGCTTGAGTTGGATGATTTACCAAATGACACACATGAACTCCCTATTTATACACTTGCAAAACTGAATTTTTCCCTAACTGGGCCGACTTGTCTTGGGGAAAAATAAATTTAATATTTAATAATTCTTTTCTTTGTGTATCTTTACCCCAAGGTTTACATTGATTCTTTCAAGGGTTTACATGATCAAATACATTAATATTTTCTCCTATAGGAGGTCCAACACCAATATAATAAAATACAATAAGAATAAATTCCGAAGTTCAACTATTTCCAACACTCCCTCTCAACAAGGATGGTATTCTCCTGACATGGTCATCATCAGCATCACGATCATATGGATCTCATCTATACATCACATTTATCTTGATAATATATATACATACTGAAGGTTGTCAACACAGTCTCAGTCCTTCGAGAGGTGCTATCATGCATCTGCTCGACACCTTCCATCATTGGATCCATCATCAATACAACAACTCTACACAGTCCATCGGAGAGTCCAACAAGAATTATCTCATCGTATTCCATCAGGAATTAACACAATGTGCATCCGCTCAGACCAGTCCTTCGGGGAACATGCACCAACTCAACCATTCCTTCGGTGAGTCCAAGAGTACCAATGTACACCAGTGTGCACTAGCCTCTCCATCCCATATCAATATTTTTGAGAGATCTCCTCACTCTTTTTAGAGTGATCTAGATAATGCACTAAATCTCTCCATCATGTCCCTTGATGTACAAGAGATCTCCCCACTCTAATGAGTGCATGGGAGTGTGAGATGGCCTCTCCATCTTATCAGGATGTCTGAGAGATCTTCTCACTCTATCCCAGAGTGGTCCGAAGAATGCAACGGCCTCTCCATCCAACCTAGATGATCGAGAGATATCCTCACTCTATCCTAGAGCAATCTGGAGAATGCAATGGCCTCTCCATCCAACCTAGATGTCTGAGATATTTCCCATAAGCTTCACATAGCCTTTTACTACCTATCTGTCTCTACTACCGATGGGATCCTCCCATGCCTGGTTGAGAACCTGGACGAGCAGAGATACCTGTGTAGAAGCAAGGTAAATGTCTGTCTCTGTATCATCTTTCCCTCTCAAGGAGGCACATGTTCTCTTCCACTCCAAGTATTCCATGAAAGTATTCAAACTTTATCCTCGGAAGAGGATTGGTAATAAAATTTGCAGTCTGGTCATCTATCGGAACACATTATAACTTGAATGCACCTTTCTGCACCATATCAAGAATGTAGTGATACTGAATCTCTATATGCTTCGACTTGTCGTGGAATACAAGATTCACTAACATCTGAAAACAGCTCTGGTTGTCACAGTGAATCACATCTAGCCTTGGAATCTGGCCAAACAATTCTACAAGGAGTTTTTGAAGCCACACAAATTCCTGAGCTGTTGTACTAGCATCCATGTACTCGGCCTCTATAGTACTAAGATCTACTGAGGTATGCTTCTTGTTGCACTAGGAAATCACTACATAACCTAAGATGAAGCAACATCCGGAGCTACTCTTTCTATCTACAACACATCCAACCCAATCTGAGTCTGAAAATCCTTGCAATCTCAAGTCACATTCTGAAGCATATCTCAGACCATATCCCACAATGCCATGCAAGTACCTCAACACATGTTTTGTAGCAACCCTGTGAATCTATCTCAGCTCACACATGAAATAGCTGAGAGAATTCACAACAAAACATTTTTTTTTTTGTGTTCATCAGATACATCAATGATCCAATCAGCCGGCGATACATAGTGGGATAAATCAACTATAAATCTAAAGTAGAGTCCCCCATCTTCTTCATATTTGCATCCATCAGAGTGGCCATGGACTTGTAGTCCAACATTCTGAATCTCTTCAGAATACCAATGGTGTATTTTCCTTGACTTGGGAAATCTCCTTCTGCCTCTGCCATACTTATAATCCCAAGAAGTAATGCATCAATATGATATCTTTCATTTCAAACTCAGAGGAAAGCTTCTTCTTACACCATACAATAAGTTTCTCATTCCTAGTGAGAAACAAATCATCAACATAGAGTACCAAAATCAATGGCTCATCATCCACAACCTTGTAGTAAAGGTTGGAGTCTGCATCACTCTTGGTAAATCCAAAGCTCACCAAGTATCCATATATCCATCCATACCAAGCACGTGGTGCTTTCTTGAGTCCATATAGGGAATCTTTCATCTTGCATACATGGGAATTCTTTTCCATGGATAACAAACCCTTCTAGTTTTTCAATATACACTTCTTCCTCAATAAAACCATTGAGGAAGGCGGTCTTGACATCCATCTGATGCAGCTTCCATCCCATAGCTAAAGCAATAGAAATAATCATTTCGATGGAAGTATATCGAGCCACTGGAGAAAATGTCTCACCATAATTGACTCCCTCTTTCGGAAAGAGTCCTCTAGCAACAAATCTGGCCTTGTATTTTTCAACACTTCCATCTGCTCCATGCTTGATTTTGTAAAGCCACTTGGAAGTTACTACTGACTTCTCCTCAAGTATTAGTACAACCTCCCATACATCATTCTTCATGATGGATTGGTATTCTTCCATCATGGCATCCTTTCCAACTTGGTGTTTGGAGGCCTCTTCATAGGAGGTGGGTTCCAAGTTAATGATGTGACTCATCAATGCTACATAACTCAAGAAACTCTGAGGTCTCTTTCTTTCTTGGAAAGTACCATGTGGATCTCCATGCCCCTCTACATCCTTCAATGCATGTTGTTCCTATCTAGGACTTTTCCAGCCTACTGCAATATCTGTGGGAGCATCAACCATCTCAACTGGATCAATGGGATCAATCAGTTCATCCTTCTCTACTAACTCCCTCTGAACTATTGGAGGGGGATATGATCTCATCTCCTTTGGTTCTAGCATTTCCTCATCATTGATATCCATATCATATCCTATACCATTTTTGATATCCATCTCTTCTTCAAAGGACACATCCTTGTTGACTTCGATCTGCCTCGAACCTGGGATGTAAATTATGTAAGCCTTTGAGGACTCATTGTATTCCATGACAGTTCCCTTCTTTCCTGAAGGTTCTAGTTGCATCTTCTTCTCCTTGGGAACATTAATGTATATTGGACAACCAAATATATGAAGGTGGCCCACTTCTGGTTTCACTCTTGTGAAAGCTTCTTCTAGAGTCATGTTCTTCAATATTTTATGAGAGCATTTGTTTTGTACATATACAGATGTTCTAGATACTTCTACCCACAACAACATCGGTAGAATTTGGTCATGTATCATGGCTTTGGCTACCTCCACAATTCTTCTATTCTTTCTTTCCACAACCCCATTTTGTTGAGGGTCGTAGGGAACTGTGAGCTCCCTCTTAATTCATGCTTCCTTACAAAAATTATTGAAATTTGTAGAGGTATATTCTCCACCATTATCTGATCTCAAAATATTTATTCTCTTTCCCGATACATTCTTGACTTGTGCTTTGAATTCTTTGAATTTGCTGAGTAGTTCCTCGGATTCCTTTGTCTTGAGAAATTATATCCAAGTCTTCTGTGAGTAGTCATCAATAAATGCTATATAATAATTGTAGCCACACAATGAAGCAATAGTCATGGGTCCGCACAAGTCAGAGTATACAAGATCCAATATTCCTTTAGATCTGCTCTCACTATTTGGAAAGGATCCCTTGACATTCTTTCCAAGGGATCATTCTCTGCATATTCCATCATTGTCTACATGAAGCACTAGTAGACCTGTCACTATAACGAACTTTACATGGTTTATATGGCCACCTTCGCAATGAAATCAACCAAAAAAATTAATAGTTCATGAACAACATATGATGCAAACCTCCATGACCTCAATCATTTTCTAGAGCCAAGAAAATAGATTGGTGTGAGCCTAGTTCGTAGTTATGATATAACATGGGTCGATGCATTGCCTTCTTTTTCCACGGTTAATAGAAACCTATGGAAACGCAAAATTGTATTAGTCTATTAGTGTATGTCTATTTTAATTTAGATTTATGGAACAACTAAAAGTTTCATTGTAAATAGTCTATCAATACCCAAAGTCTACTATGATGATCATGTGAGACAAGGCTCATTTCATCCCTTCCATTGCAATCATTATCGTTAATCCTACTAGTAGAAATGAAAAACACTAATTGAATACTAACGGTCACCATTGAAAAAAAAATGATTAAAACAAAAAGGAAATCACTGAAACAAAACTCTTAGCACAACCTTCACCAATGCAGTAAGGAATAGTATGAAGCGAAAATGGGTAGTCATCCCACTTGGAGAGTTTCATCGAGTGGGATACCCATTCCCCAATTGTGTAAAGCTGAGGGAATGCCTGAAAGGACTTGGAAGAGATAGTGATGGCAACATTGGACTAATTACATAGTCCTCTTGGGGTTTCAGTACACAATCATAATAGAAGAAAACAAGTGTGGTTTATATGCCCACCTACACAATGAAATCAACAACAAAATTAACAGTTTATGGAGAGCATGCGATGCAGACCTGTCACTATACTAGTAGACCTGTCACTATAAGACTATTCCAACCTAGTTATTTTATTGCAGAAAATCTATTCCAACTTTCAAGCATCCTGTATTCGATTCCGCTATTACAACTTTAATGGATCCTTTTATATCTTGTACCTATCACTTACACACTGATCATGTAGTCTTCTAAAATCAAGTCAGTTGTGAAGGAAAAACTCCTAGTCCATATTTAAGAACAATTATATCAAGTGTAATTGTGAATAAGATTAATAAAAGAATCTCTTTGGATGCCATATTTTGTTTATTTTTAATTCTCGGTTACTCTTTTTTGTTTTTTGAAATATCGTAAGCATATACAATTGTAAATGTTGTTTATAAGGTGTTTTCTTCTTTTTTTCTTTTAATATATATCTGCTTGGAGTTACTAGAAAAATCATATTTAAAGCAGATCTTGCTTTAAAATTTATGTTTTAGAAGTTTATACTATACATATTTTTCTTTTTTTTCTTTTATAAAAAAATATTCATAACACATCTCCCTTGATTCACATATGAAGGTGGAGATTTTGTGTATTTTTATTATTTTGGCTTTAAATTAGGGTGTTAATTCCCATCTCTTTGTTGTCTAACCCACTTTGAGGTTCAAAATATTTGATTGGGAACATATCATTTCCTACATCAACAGGATACACCGAACCATAATTTTCAACATGTATATATAAAACATTAAAAATTTCATTAAATGATCATTTTATTTATTAATATCAAACAATAATTTATTTCTAAGAATAAATGAATTTAATAAGCAATGCAAATATATAACAGTAAAGCACTGCTAGTTGTGCCTTTTTTGTATTTAGAGCACACTATTAATGGTGCATTAAAAACTACATAAGCACTATGCACGTTGTGCTAAGGTAACCCTAACGCACCATTGTGTTGAAAATTCATTTGATAATAAAAATAAGAGTGCACTTTCTAGATTTAATGCATGAGTATTATGTGAGACAAAAAAGCACCATAGACAATGCATGTGTGATAAAAAAATGCACCACAAGTTTTATGAACTCTTTTATATTGGTGTGTACCTCACTTGGGAGCATCACTGCTTTATGAATATGTGTCTGCAATATGGACAATGAGCACAATTATTTAGAGAGCACTGTAATTGGCACATCACTGTGTGAAAATACCATGAAATGAAGTGAAAAAATATTTTTTCAAATTCCATGTCGGTGCATAAGTTAAACATAAGTGCACCGACCCAGTGGTGCATATGCATTATTATGGAACACTAGTGTATGTGGTGAATAATAAAATGGTTTGTTTTCGATAGTTCAACAGTAATTTTAGCAATCTAGAAAGCACCGATTAAATGGTGCTCTAGGTGTTTACCTATATAGGTGCATTTGCATATTTGATCGCACTGCTAACAGTGCTCTATGGTCTATGAAACACAATGGATACTGATGATGTGAAAATGTTTTATGAAGTTATAGTGGTGTGCTATTAAAAGCAAAGTGCATCGTTGATGTGGTCCATTATATGTTAATAATGCACTGGTAGTGGTGCACTCTATAAATTTTCATGGAGCAACGGCTAGTGTGGTGTGAGTCGAACAACTTGAACACACCACACAATTTTATTTTTTTTGTGAAAATATACAAATTTAAGGTGAATTTGAAATTTTAATATTCGAAAAGTTTAAATTAGACAAAGACATTACTGAGCCACCTGTGTGACGAGGAGGCATGGTTTCCAGGTAGACGAAAAATCAAATTTTCTCACCATTCGGAAAAAATCGAAATCCATGTAGCAAGGAATGGAAGGGAGAAATCCAACCACAAAGAACATAGATGCCAGGGCACTTCAAGCTGGAGTAAACTACAGGATCAGTGCTTAAGTGGTCTAGAGCACTAAAGGATGGTAAAAATGTTTTTTTCATCCAATAATTTTTTTTATTTTACCCTAATTTGGTGCACTTAATAACAAGATGCATCGATGCGTTATTATGGCTTGACCACACCAAAAATGAATATAAAAAAAATTATCCCGCAATTTTTTAATTTTACCCTAATCTGGTGCTCTATTATGGAAGCAACGGTGCGTTTAGGATATATAAATGCACCATCCATAAATATAAAATTCTAAAAAAACATTTTCCCATTCGATGTTTTTCAAGTTTACCCTACTTCAGTGCTCAAAATTACAAGATACAACGTTGTGTTTTGTAGCTACAAATGCAACGTTAATGAATATAGCAATATAAAAATAGTTTATGTCTAGCAATTTCTTTTAATGTTACCCTACACTAGTGTGTAATATTAGACAACGCATCGGTGCATTGGAGTGACATAAACACACCACTAGTTAATATAAAAATATTAAAAGAGTTTTATGTACTGCATTTTTTCTAATTTCACCTTGTGTCGGTGCTTCCAATCACACAATGTACCATTGTTGTTCAAATATCTAATTAAACACATAGTGGATCTAAAAAAATAAAATAAGTTTTTCATTCGACAATTTCTTTAAATTTATCAATGTCGATGCACCAAATTAATCGACATATCGATGCAGTGTATTATATAAAATGCACCGCAATTCATTTTTCTTATTTTTTTTAAAAACATTTTTGTCCATGCAAGAGAGATGCATTTTTGGCTAAAAGAGGTGTGAGTTATGCAGATTCATATTTGGTCCATCCATTTAGTTTAAACACACTGGTTATTGTTGACTGTAGAAATAGAAAATATTTTTTTTTCTCTCCATTTAATGGGGATTTTCTATATCGATGCATTTTGTTTTGGTTCACACTAGTGCTTCTAGACTAAGGGCGCACCGATGCAATTGATACATATAAAAGCACCATATAAAAACATGTGCTAAAACCTCCACCCACTCACCTTTGCTAGTTACCTCCTCTATAAATGAATATTTGGGCTCTTTTTAGAGGAGCTTCCACAAAAATCTCTACTAAAGGGTGTTTCCCTTATAGTGAGGTCTCTCTAGCTTTGACTGTGCACACTTCTCCAAGAGGAAGTTTTCTTATATAATATTAAATAAAGCATGTTGAGAATATCCATTTACTTTCAGTTAAGTTAAATTTGATTGGCTCCTTGAAAATGTTTTTGTAATGGATATATAAATCCATTTTCGAAGTAATGAAAATAAATCTTTCCCTAAGTCGTAATCTTTCTCTTCAACTATTTGTCTAGGTTATATCTTGGTTGTGTTTATTAATTCTCTCAGTGTTTCTAAGTGTTATTTTCAAAGTTAGATTCTTAATCTTGGATTCCAATGTGAGGCTCTTTGAGCCTCACTCCAATATATATCAATTAGTATCAAAGCATGGTCTTGGAACCTACCTGCCCACCCCCTGATCCTTTAGATATAGACCTTCTTAGTGCTTCATTATCACACATACATCATTTTCAATGGTTCTGTTTTAGATTTGTATTCCCTCTTCCACTTATTATGAGCTTATCTCCCTCTCTATGGCCATGTATTTAGCTCCACTACCATGAGTTTAAGATCACTTCTCCATCCATTATTTTCCAATGTATGTTATGTCTCCCTCTAGCACACAAATCTACTAGTATGACTATGTAGTTTTCTATCTTAGCCACCACTTTCTTGTGTTGTTCCAAGTTCTGTCAGAATCAATATCATACAAGGAGTCTTAGGGTTTTTGAATTGATATCTCCTAATGGTAGTTTCCACAATTGACATTCATATACTACAATCTAGAGGTTCTCTCTATGCACTTCTCAACATTTCAAGGTACGGTTTTTGATAGGTGGACAATTGAAGTTTATATAATCCACATATCCAACTTGTGATCTAGAAAAATTCTTAAAATGAGTGACTTGCCTATCATATGACTCACCAGATCGATTATTTATTATGTCAGATTAGAATTAAGCAACTTGCTAGGAAACACACTCCTCATTCCATGGGCATCTTTGCACACCTCCAACTCTACTCTAGTCAGTATTTATTTTATTAATGCATAACCATTTTCTTGGATACAAATCACCTTTATATTCATAAATACATTTCCTTCATACCTAATTATTCACTCAACCCTAGCCATACAGATTATTGCACTCGCTCTCAATCTATTTATTGTCAGCAATCTCATTAGCCAAAATTATTGTTTCCTTAGCTCATTTATTTTAACTCTAGCCTAACCTCCCCTTTTCAGTGGCTAGACATTATTGGAAATTCCACTTAACTCACCCTAGTAATTACCCTAGATCATTGAGACAACTAAATCACCTAGAAAATTGTTTCATCCATTTTCTTTATGACCTTGTCACCCATAGTTGTTCCAACATTTCCCAACACCATTGTTTGGTTCCCCTTTGCATGCTTGCATTTCCTTTTTATATATGACAGTTAAGGCTCAGCCTCTTTCATCTTTCGCACTTGTGTTTGATCGTTTCCCAAGATGGATTAAGGAAATCTCTTGCTTATTATGGGCCTCTACTCTTGATCAAACTTGTAATATGATGGAGCATCTAGTCTTTTATTTTATTATCTCTCTCATCTTGGCCAACTTTATATTAGTTCTACATTTTCAGACAATTTTCAATATTTGAAACTTTAGTTGCATTAAATTCACACAAGTAATAAGTACACAAACACATACAACTATTTTATCTTTGGTAGTGGCCTTTCAATAGATCATGGGTTTAAGGTCATGAGTATGGATATATTTTTTCATAAGGACATTGAATATTTCACTTGCCCCTAGAGATTTCATGAGGACACATATTTGTGGCTTCACATAACCAATCCATTGAGAAATGTTTTAATCAATGCTCATGTTTATTAATATATTGATATCTTTTTCATGCACACTACTAGAAGGATGGACGATCACTATGGAATACACAGAGTTTTATTTTTTGCATGGAAACATATGCTTTCATATATGGTAACTCTCATTGTTTTGGCTACACACCCTACATAAACTACACAACTTTAGTGCAATTTCATAATGGGTTTTTTGGAGTGCTCTCTCCCAACTTGATATAGGTTCGCACATACATTCTACTCAACCATTGCTTCACTCCCATAGTGAAGTGGAAGTCTTGTTCCACCAAGAATTCATCAACATATCTAGTTTCTTGAGGTCAACCCTCCCACCGAAATCTCCCTTGACACTTTCTTGTCATACCTTGCTTTAGTCATGAACTAAATTGGAAGCATTGGATTCTTAGGGTAGTCTTTATTTAGAATATTAGTAATAGTGGTCCAACACCATCCATTAGCTCAGAAAACTTCCTTCCAACAATTATAATTATATATCCAACCATCCACTCATTAGCAGTGCATGATCTCTTAGTCAACCTTTCTCTTCATAACACCATTTCTAAACTAGGAAGCATTGTTAAAGTGTGCTAATTATTCCCTCTAGTTAGTTGGTTGATAGGTCAGGATGTGGTTAGTCATTATGAGTCCCAAGATTGATAGATTCAAAATCAGTGCATTGAATCTAGACTATTTAATATTGTTTTGGGTCCACTTAGATACAATCATGTAATCCTTTATATTATGAGTTTAATGGAGAAGAGCATAGAGTGTGCGAGAATCCTCCATAGTTTCTATTGTGTTAAATATTTCATTTTCTTTTGAAATTTAACATGGTATCAGAGTTGTTCCTTTGAAACTTTAACATGGTTTTAGATAAACAAGCTTAAGACTCTTGACAAAGTGGCAAGCAGATTTATTAAGGAATCAAAGCGATAGGTTTAAGACTCTTCACAGGGTGGAAAGTATGTTGATTAAAAAATCTTAGTGATAGGCCTAAGCCTCTCCGAAGATAAGAGAGAAAAAAGAGTAGATACACCACGTGTACACCACTCCATAGAAAAAGGAGGTTGTGCATTGATATTTGCTTGTGAGGTGTGAAACTCGTCAGTGAGAAAAAAATGTCACAAGAGCTACCTAGATGATGTTTGAAGTGAAGATCGAAAAGTGAAGAGTTTAAGTCTCTTGACAAAGTGGAGAGAAAATTGATAAAAAATACAAGAACAAATCAACTAGAGTAGATCGATTAAAAAATAGGATGGCATATCGATTATAGAACTATGTTGAGATAAGGAGACCAAAGAAAGTGAAAGTGAAAAAAAATTATTTGATCATGTCATGCCAAAGGATTAGATAGTGAGTGGAATTGTTAGTGTATTGGATTTATAACCTAGATAAAAAAAAAAAACTCAACAAACCCTAAAGCGAATCGATGGTCGAGATTGATTCACTCCATGAATATTGAAAAATGGAAGGCTCACCATAGTGCATCAGAGAAGATCCTAAAAGGATAGTCAGAGGAGGATCCAAAATCATGTTAGAGAAGATATCGATAGGTGCATTGATGGAGATATCGAAAGTGCATCAGAGAAGATCCCAACATCCCATTGAAGGAGGACCCAAAATCGTGTTGAAGAAGATCCTAAAAGACCCATCGGAGGAGGACCTAAAAGCGCATCGAAGAAGATCTAAAAATACCCATTGGAGGAGGACTCGAAATTGAGTGGAAGAAGATTCTAAAAAAACCATCAGAAGAGGACTTGAAATTGTGTTGGAGAATATCCCAAAAGAACCATCAGAGGAGGACCTAAAAGTGCATTAGAGAATATTTCATACACCCATCATAGGAGGACCCAAAAGTGCATCGGAGAAGATCCCAAAAAACCCATTGGATGAGGAACTGAAAATGCATCGAAGAATATCCTAAAATACCCATCAGAGGAGGTCCTAAAAGTGTGTCAGAGGAGATCACGAAATCCCATCGGAGGAGGTCCTGAATGCACATCAGAGAATATTTCGAAAGACCCATCAAAGGAGGACTCCAAATTTTTTTAGAGAAAATCTAAAAAACCCCATCAGAGGAGGACTTGAAAGCGCATCAGAGAAGATCCTGAAAGGCCAATCAGTGGAGGACCCGATAGTGCATCAGAGAATATCATGAAAGACTCATCGAAAGAGATCCTAGTAGAGAATTGGACCTAATTCCCGATAGAGCATCAGAGGAGAATATCGATAGTGCATCATATGAGAACCTGATATCACATTAGAGGAGAGTCCAAAAGATACACCAAAAGAGAACTTGATAGAATATCGGAGGAGAATTTGATAGACGCATTGGACGAGAACCATGTAACATGTCAAAGGACATTTTGAAAGACACATTGGAGGAGAACCCGATATCACATCATAAGGGAGTCTACAAGATGCATGAAAGGAGAACTTGATAGCACATTGGAGAAGAATATGAAAGAAGCATAGGAGGTGAACCTGATAGAACATCGAAGGATAGTTTGAAAGGAACATTGGAGGAGAACTCGATAAGACATCTATGGAGAATCTGAAAGATGCATCAGAGGAGAACCCAATAGCACATCAAAGAAAAGTATGAAAGACACATTGGAGGAGAACTTGATAGCACATCAGAGGAGAATATGAAATATGCATTGGAGGAGAACCCGCAAGCACATTGGAGAAAAATTCAAAAAAAAATCGGAAGTGATCTCAAAAGGAGCATTGGGAGTGATCTTGACAAGAGCATTGAACAAGTTCTCGAGAAGAGCATTGGGTGATATCCTTGATAGATAATCAACCAAACAAGGCAAGAGAAGCATCGATCGAGAACTCTATAGAGCATCATACGTGGGTAATAGGCATTTCATTAGAATTAGTTTTGTTTTTTAAAGTTTGAAAAGCCTCGCAAAGCAAGTATGAAACATAAAATTCGATAGTTTAGAAGGTTTCTAGATGAGGGTTATCTATTTTTGTAGAAGTTGAAAAGGTTCCATTATTAAAAAAGATGCCAAGGAAGAATATCCTGAAACCCTTGCACGGGAGATAAGGGAAGAAGCTCGAGTTGAAAATAAAAGAGTAGAGCTCCCCCAAGATATTGCATTAAGGAGGCATGTTTATCATATGCAAGCATCCTTTTTTTTAATGAGGCAATAAGGAAGGAATGATGTAGGACTGAAGAGAAGGAAGTAGAAGGTTGAATTCAACCATAGAAGAAGGTGGATGAACTTCCGAAAGCAGGTGTCATGGGTTAAAAATAAGACTCAAACAACTTAGGTGAAAGGATAGAAGAGAAGAAGCATAAGTTGCAGTGCAAAATGAGCCACAACTCATGGGTATTTTTCAAAGAATTTTTATTTCCCACCATTAGTTTTCAGTGGTAAGAAATTTCATATATGGGTTATTAAAATAAAGACCATATTACGTGTAGAAGACTTATGGGACATTGTAATTAAAGGGTTTGAATAAAATTCCTATAAGGAAGATGAGAAGAATAATGATGATGTAACATTTTCTCTCATTTGATAAGGCTTGGATGAGAGCATTTTACCCAAAGTTGAATAATCAAGAAGCACCAAGGAAGATTGGAGTATTTTGGAAACATATTATAGTGAAAGAGGGAGCAAAGTTTTGTAGAATGTTTCTATATTGAAAGAAGCCTCTGTGTGTAAAGTAGGTATACCAAAAAATAAAGAAGATGAAGAATATGTGTATGCAACAGAGCAAGAGAATGAGTGTTAATATTATATGCTACTAAAGACTTAATTGTAACTTCATGAGAATTTAATACATTTTCATAATAACATCATAACAAGGATCTCTAAAAGATACACCATCAGAAAGTACACAACAATATATCCCGGGAAACCCTCAAGGGGAAGAAAACCCAGCAATAACTTCCTCAATATAGTTTACCAAAGTACAAGGCCCAAAATAGGTCTCACAAATAAGAGAAACAAAATACCCAAACTCTAGACCCAAGCCAATCCTCCTCCTCCTTCGTAGACTTCTTTCTCTCCTCTAATGCACAATGTACAAGTGAGTGAATGGTACAAATGAAGGAAATACTTCTTCTATTTATACTTTACTTTTCACTTAAATTTTAATCCAACTAGGTAAACCCCAATAACCTAACTGGGCCGACCTCTCTAGGAAAACTCAATATAATATTTATATTATATTCTTTTGGGTACTAACGACCCGAATTACAATGGAGGTTTAATGTCATGAATTTTACATGAAAAAATATAATAATGACATCCCCGAACGAAGGTAAAATATCTCCGATGGAATTACAATAAAAAGTACAAGTAGAATATTCTTTGAAGTTACATTAATTCAAGACTCCCCCTTAACAAGAAGGGTATTCTATTGACAACAACAACAACATGTGTAAATATACACAACGTCATCGGAGGGAGGATGGGCATCATCAACAACATCATCTGGAACATTGGTTTGTACATCTATAAATCATTGGAAGTTCTTCAACATCACCAATAGCAACTGGAACAACTTGTTGTAACATCATCAACATCTGCAACATGGAGTTGGAACATCATCATCATCTTCAGTACAGAACTGAAGTATCATCATCATCATCATCTTCAATGCAAAGCTGAAGTATCGTCATCATCATCATCTTCAGTACACAGCTGAAGTATCATCATCTGTAGCATGAGGCTGGAACATCATCATCCACAACACTGGAGCATCCTCTTCTACAGTAATGGAACATCATCATCTGCAGCACTGGATCATCCTCATCTACAGTATTGGAACATCATCTGCAACACACATGATCCTCCTTTCAGAATTACAGGATCAAGCTTAACACGGGTTCTCCTTCCTTTTGGAACTAGGGATCATGGAAAATCCTTCCTTTCAAAACTAGGGATTCAGTCCAACAACACTGGTGATCCTTCCTTTTGGAACTAGGTATCATGGTAAATCCTTCCTTTTGAAACTAGGGATTCAGTACAACAACTCTGGTGCTCCTTCCTTTCGGAACTAGGGATCATGGAAAATCCTTCCTTTCGGAACTAGGGATTCAGTCCAACAACTCTGGTGATCCTTCCTTTCAAAACTAGGGATCATGGACAATCCTTCCTTTCGAAACTTGGGATTTAGTCAAAAAACTCTGGTGATCCTTCCTTTCAGAACTAGGGATCATGGATAATACTTCCTTTTGGAACTCAAGATTCAATCCAACAACTCTGGTGATCCTTCCGTTCGGAACTAGGGATCATGTATAGTCCACTACTCACATCTTAGACAATCCTTCCATTTGAAACTAGGGATTCAGTCTAAGGATCAACATTTAAGACTATCCTTCCTTTCATAATTACAGGATCACCGTCTAGGGATGATCAATCCCACTACACCACAAAATCATTAGCACTACTCCCCCTTTCGAGGGAAGTCCTTACGGAATACACAAAGCTTGTCACAGAAGTGCTCAAACTTCACACGATACAGAGGCTTAGTCAACACATCTGCAACCTGCTCATCAGTTCTCACATATTGGATCTTTATAGCTCCCTTTTGCACCATATAATGGATGTAGAAATACCGTATTTATATGTGCTTCGACTTATCATGGAACACAAGGTTCTCTGTCATATTTATACAACTCTGGTTATCACATAGAATCATGGTGGTATCCAAATCTAGATCAAATAGACCTGATAAAAGCTTCCGAAGCCATATAGTTTCACAACTAGCAAAACATGTTGCAATATATTCTACTTCTGCAGTGATGAGAGCAACACTGGACTGCTTCCTACTTAGACGTGAGATCATGGCTGACCCTAGACTATAAAATCCTCCTGAAGTGCTCTTCCTATATGAGACACTTCCTGCCCAATCTGAATTTGTATAACCAAACAGTCTGAATTCATGATCTCTAGTATAACTGAGACCAGTCTATTGTACCTTTTAGGAACCTCATCACATGATTTTCAGCTACAAGGTGAACACATCTGGGCTCAACTAGATAGTGACTCAAGTTGTTCACAGCAAAGCATATATCTAGTTTGGTATTTGTCAGATACATCAACAACCCAATAATCTTCCTGTATAGAGTCATATCCACTAATTCTGACGAAGTATCAAATAGTAACTTCAAATTTTTATCCATGGGTGTGGCCATGGATTTACACTCCAACATATCAAATCTTTTCAATATTTCTATTGCATACTTCACTTGGTTAAGGAAGACTCGCTCTGGGCTCTTCCATACTTCGAGACCTAGAAAATACTTCATCAATCCAAGGTCTTTCATCTTGAATTTTGTAGAGAGCTTCTTCTTGCACTCTGAAATTTGATTATCATTTCCTGTCAGGAATAAGTCATCCACATATAGCAATAATATGACAGGTTCATCATCCATAACCTTGAAGTAAAGGTTAGGATCAACTTTACTCTTGGTAAATCCCAAGCTTGTTAGAAAACTATCAATTCTTCCATACCAAGCTCTTGGAGCTTGCTTCAACCCATACAGATACTTATTTAGTTTTCAAACATGTGTTTCTTTGTTTTCAACCTCAAATCATTGTGGTTGTTCTATGTACACTTCTTCTTCAATGACACCATTCAGGAAATTTGTTTTCACATCCATCTGGTGTAACTTCCACTTCATCGTGGCTGCAAGTGCCATCATGGTTCGAATTGAAGTGTACCTTGCTACTGGTGCAAATGTTTCTTCATAATCAATTCCTTCCTTTTGAGAGAATCCACGAGCCACAAATCTAGCTTTGTATTTTTTAATACTTCGATCCACTACATGTTTTATTTTGTATATCCATTTGGAATATACCACACTTTTACCTTCTGGTTTGGGAACTATGTCATCATTCTTCATTATATATTGGTATTCTTCCATCATAGCTTCTACCCATTCTTTCTTTTTAATAGATTCTTCAAAACAAGTAGGTCCTTTGTCTACAAGATCAAACATCACAAACACATAATTGGAAAATGGATTTGGCTTCTTTCTTTCACTTGAGGAGCGTTCTAGAGCTCCATACTTATCTGCATATTGAATAATTTCACAATCCCAAGCTGGTTTTCTCTTGCGAGAGATAGTCATGGGTGGAGGCTCTTGGGGCTCCAACATATCATGATCTTCTGGAGTCTCATCATCAGGAGAGGGTGCAACCTATGCAACTCTATGAGCTTCATCTTCTTCATATACTTCTTCATGCTGGCGCTTTCTGGATTTCTTGAGATATACATCTTCATCAAATGTTACATCCTTGCTAATCTCCATGATGATATCCTGGTATATAGATCTTGAAGACCTTGGAGACCTCACAGTATCCAAAAAAGATTCCTTTCTTTCCAAAAGGATCCAACTTGGTTCTTTTCTCTTTTGGAATATGAACAAAAATTGGACAACCAAATATCTTGAGATGACTTACCTCTGGTTTCTTTCCTGTGAACATCTCTCTGGGGGTTTTGAACCCAAGTGCACTATTGGATGTTCTATTTTGGAAATATACTGCTTTCCTTGTTGCTTCAGTCCATATATGCATAGGAAGATCTTGATCATGGATCATGATCTTCACTGCTTCCATAATAGATCGATTCTTTATTTCAGAAACACCATTTTGTTGAGGATTGTAGGGAGTGGTAAGCCCCCTCTTAATCCAAGCATCCTTGCAAAAGGATTCCAATTCTTTTGAAGTATATTATCCTCCATTATCTAACCTGAGTGTCTTGATCTTTCTTTCTGAAAGATTCTCTATCAAGGCTTTGAATTCCTTGAAATTTCCGAATACTTCATCTTTTGTCTTCAAAAGGTAAACCCAAGTCTTTCTAGAATAATCATCAATGAATGTGACATAATATACATACCCACTTAACGATGTTGAAGGCACTGGGCCACATACATATGAATGAATAAGTTTCAATAACCCTTTCGTCTTGGTATCGCTCTTCAGAAATGGATTCTTTATGTTTTTTCCCTTTGCACATATTTTGCATATTCCTTCATGGTTAATACTTAGATCAAGTAACCCTATTAATACCTTGCTATGTGTGGTAAGGATCTATATCTTATATGAGCAAGAATTCTATGCCATAGTTCACATGGACTTGTAGTATCATGAATCAAAGTTGCTTTTGAATGTCCTTTTAGTTTATATAGACCTCCTTCTTATATTCCAATAATAACTGCACCTTCTATAGATTTTCCTTTGGGTCACATGAGAACTTCTCCATCTATAAAGGAAACCCTATGCCCTTTCTTATCTAAAGATGAGATAGAAAGTAGGTTCTTCTTTAGTCTTGGTACATATAGTACATCCTTTATCTTCATTGGGGTTCCTAAATAAAGCTTGTATTTGGCTTCTCCTATTCCCTTAATAGGGTATTGATAATCATCTCCTAATGATACCTTCCGAGGGGAGTTATTTTCTTCTAGACCTGAGAGAGTCTTCTTCTGACCTTTCATGTGCTTTGAAGCACTGCTATCAATTAGCCATGTGTCATTTCCAGGTGTCAAAGATCCAGAGAGAGCGAAAAATAAAACATATTCTTCTACTTCTTCCTTTGCTTGCTTCCTGGGAGGTTCTTCTTCTTCTTCTTCTTCTTCTTCGACTAAATGAGCATGATGTCTTTTGTTTCTCTTCTTCTTGTATTCTTCTTTTATTTCTGAACAATCTTTGGCGATATGTCCCATCTTATCACAACGGAAACATTGATAAGAAGAGAATTATCTTCGCTTGTGGTTTCCCTTCTTATACTTTTGAAACTTCTTAGGAGGATGAAACTCCTTATGGTTTTCCTTCTTGAAATGAGGTTTTCCCTTTCCTCTATTAGTATGGGTAGCTAGAGCTTGATCATCACCTCTGAGTAGTGCTTCTCGATTTTCCACTCTAGCCTCCTCTTGGACACATTCTTTCCATGCAAATTCAAATAGTATACTTTCCTTTCTTGCACACAATGTCTGGATAAAAGAGTCCCAAGGTCTAGTACGACCATTGAGAGCAGTCATCACTAATTCATCTCCGTCAAGCTTGTCTCCAATTGCTTCAAGTTTTTCTTTGAATTGAGAATCCCTTGTAAAGTATTCTTGGATAGATTCACCTTGATTCATCATCGTGCTTTTGAGTTGGGTTCTCAAATTCATCTTTCGATTGATGTTTCTTCCTTCATACATTCTTCATAGGGCATTGTTAACACCCAAAAAGTGCTCACCACCTCATCTCCCTCATTACATGGCTCATTTGTCTATTTTTCCCACTATATTTTCCTCCAAAACCTCAAAAAACCATTAAATGGCCACCAAAAGGCCAAAAAACCCCTTTTCCCCCCTCCAAATAATTAAATTTCCTCAAAAGATAGCAAAAACCCTTTAAAAAGGATCTAAATTCCCAAAAATCAAGTAAAAGGGAATAAAAAATATAAAAAAAGAGGAAAAAGAGGGAAAAATGAAGCAAAAACCCTAAAACAATTAACTTAAACCATATGGTGCCAAAAACCATGGGTCAACACTCCACCACTAAAAAACCTATAAATAGGTGATGGAGGCTCCCCATTTCATATCCACAATCTATCCTATCCTCACTCTACCAAAATCACTCTTGAAATCCTAGCTCACCGTTTGAGCTAGCTTCCCATTTGAGTGCCCCTTTTGGCCCATTATCCAAACACCTTGGAGAAGGAGAAGGAACCCATTGGAGCATGGAAGCAGCCTTCCTGGACTACTGCAAGAGCTCCACCAACCTCAACATTTGAGGTAAATGTAACTTTGTTTTCATTTTTAATACAAAAGAAAAATTCCCATTAAATCATTGTCTTTTTATTTTTGTTGATGCACATGTTAGCTTAGATTGTACCTTGTTTTAATGTCAAGTTTTACTGTTTTAATGAACTGCTACTAAGGAGGCCCTTCTCCTTAGTAGGTGCTCATTTGCACAAGCTCGGGTGAAAACCCTAGCTACAGTTTTGGCGACTCCACTATTGGCCTTTGAATTTTCAGTTAAAAATTTAAAAGTTTTTATTTTTTGTAAGTATTTTTATATTTTCCCTGTTTGGTTGTGGCTTCGGCCAGTTGGGTTTTCTGTTGCAGATCGCGGTTCTGTTCCTCACAGCCGTGGCCCAGATCGTAGCTTTCGATCATTTTTCCGTGATCCAGATCGCAACTTTCTGCCTTTTTCCCGCGGCCCAGACCGCGACTTCCTGCTGTTTTTCTGCGACCCGACCGCAGCTTTCTACCCCTTTGCCGTGCTCTAGACTGCACATTTTTGCCACAGATCCGCGATCCGATCGCAACTTTCTGCCCCTTTTCCACGCTCCAGATCGTGCATTTTGGCCACAGACCCGCGATTTGACTGCAGCTTTCCTCCCTTTTTCTGCGCCCCTAACCGCACATTTTGGCTACAGACCCATGATCCGACCGCAGGGTTCACCCGTACAGCCATACTCCAAGCCGCACATTTCAGTCACAGACCCGCAATCTATTTTCTACATTTTTACCCTTTTTTGAACCCAAAATTTTTCTGCAATATGTTTTGCATCTGCATAGCCACCTGTTTTGTCTGTAGCCATAGTTACCTACAACCTTTTTTTGCAGTTTGCTTTCTATTCCATTTACATAATTTTTAAGTTTAAGCATTTACATTGGAAAAAGAAAATTTTGCATTACAAGTTAAATTTCGGCATCATTATTGGTTAAAAAGTTGCCCAGGTGTGACACTTTTGTTGGGTTCATCGCCTCACACGCACACACTCTATCACTTAATTCAAGTGAGCCTTAAAAAATTACTTAACTCAACCAACATTCTAACCCCACTTGGGGAACACATAAGAATATTGTAGTTAGGTAGGACATGGGGGATAGGCATCCAAATAACACCCCTCGGTCGCTTACACTTGAGACATAGTTGTTGTCTTTTAGGGTACCAAAATCCCCTAGTATTTTTTGACACGGTCACGACCAGTTTATCAGAGGGCCTCTCCCTTAGGAGGGTTGAAGTAGCCAGACTAGTTCCGGAGGTCTGAGTGGAATACCGCAATCCACCCAGTAACCGAAGGCTACCTACTCGTTGGTCTGCGTGTTGTGATTCCTTTTAGGCCCACATGGTGATAGGACTGGAGCTGCAGATTCACCTTTCTGGACGTGTCATGAATGAGGTATCTTAGTTTCCTTTCTTCTAGGATTGTCTTACCCAGTGTCCCTCCCAGTAGGGGGATACCTTTAGCCACTTGGTTCTACTATCCATATTGTCTGACTTGGATTTCATCACCTTGTAGAGGATATGTCTGGTTGAATCAGAATACTATTTAGCTAGGTGTTTGCATGCTCCCTTAACTCCTTTTGGTCTAGCGAGTCCACCATTTTTATTTTTAGGAAAGCGTTTGCTTGTTGGTATTCTGACCATTTTTTCTGATACTCCGCTTATTTTAGCACAACTATTACAGTAAGCATTTTGAGTTGTTTGTTGGATTGAGTGCCATATTTTTTGTGCTCTCCTTTTGCACACTCGGCTGCATTAGGGTTTTTTGAGCCATTTTTTTCACTCGACACAACCCCTAGATACTTGACACCATCTGTCACCATTGAGTCCTCGAAACACTCTCGGTGCCTCCATGGTGAGCCCCCGTAGCATGGTTCACTTGACATCACCCATCATAGACGTAGAGCTTCATCACTTGATACCACTCATCATCGACCTAGAGCTTCGTCCCTTGACTCTACTCGTCGACGACATAGAGCTCTGTCCCCCAACTTTGATGCCCCTTATTTCACATTTGATTATGAGGTAGAGTCCGAACACCCCACTTACACTACGCCAACCAGCCCCATGGCTGGCATGAATTCCAACCTTTTCTTTGTAGGGACCCTCGATGGAACGTCCACAACAACCCCAACCACCACACCTGATTTGGGTATGCCCTCGATGGGGCCCACACCCACCATTCCAGTCACTGTGGCAATTCCAGTGGCTAGCATACCCAACCCAACCCCACTGGTGACTCACACTACACTAGTTGGCACAGGACCCTCCCATACCACCTTCATTCCTCCGTTTGGGGGTAACATCCCCAACATGAACCCAGCTCTCACACATGGGGGCAATGGTCCCACCATGGCTGCCCCCACTAGTACGTCACATCCTTCTACTAGTTTTCTATTCATGTCCAGTCTCAACCTTCCTAACCTAGCCAGATTGACCAACGATACCATCATACACGATCCCACGTGGCCTCACATGCCTACCAAACTCCCATCAGACATCCCCAAGTTTGACGGCAAGGCCGATGAAGACCCACGAAATCACATTATGACCTTCCATCTATGGTGTTCCTCCAACTCCATAGTAGATGACTCTGTCCGACTCCGTCTGTTAAAACAAACTCTCACTGGCTCTACAGCCAAGTGGTACATTGAGTAGCTTCATGGGACCCATGCCACCTTTACTTCCCTCACCTTGACCTTCCTGCAGTTCTTTCAGTTACCTATCTACTATGACGCGGGAGTTAAGATCCTACTATCTTGCAGATAGAATACAACCACCCACATCACTGACCACATTCATGAGTGGCGTCAACACCGAAGCCTGTGCAAAATCAAGTTAGATGACCGTATATTCCTAGATTGGTTTCTCAAATCTCTCATTGTCATCATTGCCAAGGATGTGGCATCTGAGTGACCCCAGTCCGAGGAAAAAGCCATCTTAAAAGCCCAGCATTTTGACCTTATCTACACCCAGTTTAACCAAAATGATGCATCGGGGGAATCCCATGCTGCCGATGGCATCATTGGCCATGTTGCATCTCATAACCAGCCTTTTTCCATGACACATACTAGTAATGGCCCCGACCTTTCGCGGGCTACATCCCACTCTAGAGAAACCAATTCGTATGCTCCCATGGCACATCACCGCCATTCCCACGGACCCTCATGTCCACCTCAGTGCTTCGGCCATGCATCCCCTACTTATGTTCCCTCGGTTGCACCTCAACAATATTACCACTCGTAGGTTGCGCATGCTCCTGTATCCTCTCAAGCCCCCCTGCTTATTATTCACCACAGGCAGCACCTATGGCAAATCAACCACCCGTCACACAGACATATCAACAACCCCCACAAGGTCCAGCACCTGCACCGCCTCCACCCCCACCCACTTATTATCCGCCACAGCCTGCTCCCACACCTGCACAACCCCAACACCCACCTGCCTCCCAAGGGAAAGTGTACGCACAACAAAATCCATAGCATAACCAAAATACCCAATGCCAACAAGGCCAGCAAAACCATGGAAAAGGACGTAACCGCAGGAACAACCCCCCTCCAGACCAAGGCGGCCAGCCACCTAATCCCCCAAACAATAATGATGCATCACCTACCAACCAAAACCCCAATAGGCCACCAAAGAAAGCTAGAAACCCTAACTTATGAATGAACCACCCTTGTTCTATTTGCGGGGTCTATGGCCATTACACACACGCTTTCCCACATTTGGAGCAGGCATGACAACTTTGGACCGATGATGCCCAACACCAAGGGCATGTGGCACCTCAGGCACCACCTAACCCCCCACCACCTCAAACTCAACCCTTGGTGTTACAAAACCCTTTACCAACCTAAGGAGTGGTGAACACTCAACCGTTAGCTCCCCCTCAAGGAAACGTGCCACCACAACAGCATGTCACGTACGCTGCGCCTGCCCACCCCACTTTAGACTCAGGCACCCATCACTTGTTAATGATGTCATCCGTCGATGTCAACCTTCAAACCCGCCAGAACCAATATGGCTCCACCCCTGAAGCGCCTCCCATCAACAAAACCACCAACGCTCTTCCCATCGATTAGCCATTACGCATAACTTTGGTCCCATTAGATGGAGCCCCAATGCTCGTGTTTCATCTAATTACAACATTGTGGACGACTTAGCTTAGTCCCTCGCAGCCATGTCTGCGTTAGAGGTCTTAAAAGCTGTCCTACACAGTGCAAGACTCTGTTATCAGCCATTGGTGCTATCGACCTGACTGATTCACGAATGATGGCCTTTGATTTGGACCAATTTGAACCACGCCTTCCTTCCACATTAGCATTCCAAGTTTATGCATCCATTCGAAATCTTGTAATCCATCGGTGCATCATCGATGAGGGTGCCTCTACATGCATTATGTCCACATTCGTTTGGCAGAAGTTGGGATCCCCTACTCTCCAGCCATCCACCACTGCGTTGTGAGCATACGACGGCCATTCGGCTCAACCCCAAGGTCTCTTATCTAATGTTCCCATCCAGTTGGCTGGTAAAACAATGCTTATTGACATAGAGGTCATCAATGCCCAACTTGATTATAACCTCTTACTTGGCTGCAGTTACATGTATGACATGCAGGCGGTTGCCTCATCCGTTTTTCGTACCATGATGTTCCCCCATGAAGGATGAGTGGTCAAGATTGATCAACTCACCTATTATGATCCCAATGCCCCCGCTGCACCCGAAAATGTTTTTCCCATGGTTGAACAACCTGTTCACGGTGCATCTACCTCGTTGGTTTCCTCAGTTGGACCCAGAGTCTACTCAAATATGCCGGTGACTTCCACATTCCAATCCATTCCACTCTCGTCACCCGCAACCGAAATATCTGACTTATGTACCCTCTCCCACAATACACAAACACCTAACCATCAACCACCCTTGCCACCCCAACCACCATTGGTACCCAATCATGTCGACACCACAACTATCCATACAATCCCCTTCCTATTTCCCCCTTCAGGAGTAGTCAGCGCTTGGGTGATGGCCACACTAAACCTCCTGGGATTAACTTTAGGACTACCTATATGGTACATCACACCTCTTTTTTACCCTCTGATGCCCAATTTCATCTTACAGCCAGTGCAACCTATCACCAATTCTAGTCGGCTACCTCCTAGTGTCACCACTCCTTCCTCCTCTACCAACCCACCCCCTCTTGCAAAATATACTGGGGGCAAAGGCCTACAACCTTACACCGCTCCACCCATGCCTAAAGCCACTAAGAATCCTCCACCATTTCGCGCTCCTCCCAAATGCTCTTTGTGTTATGAGTTGGGCCATGCTACCCATCAATGTCCACAATTACTTGCATTACAAGAGCACATGCAAATGCTTGACGACGACCCCAACATCCCGGTTGTCCAACTCGAACTTACCCCTAAGCCTCACGATAAATCATTGCGTACCAATCACCCTTGTGCAATATGCAGTATTTACGGTCATTACTCACATCACTGCCTTGATCTCCCAGATTACAAAGCCGCTCTCTACGAGATGAATAACTTGGACCTCAAGACATCTCCTCCCACCATTGAAGAGATCCACCTTCTAGAATATCTGCCAACAGGAGAGATCAATACCATTTATATGATCTCTACTGCTAGCATCCCCTTGTCAACCGATTTGACTACAAAATATTTCCGCAATGATGAGGAAATTCTTGAGGCTCTTACCGCACCTAATTACCCCTGGGAGGATATGCACCATCGTTCCTATTTCCTCTCAGAGGAGTCCTTCCCCACCATAGCCACCCAATTTTCGGTTGAGTCCAAATATTTCCTCCCCACCAAGGTCGACTGGTTTAAAGAGCCCATTCCCGCTCCCGATGCCTTCTAGGATGGTAACATGGCCAATATATCACCCACAATCCACATCGATATCTCTGCCCCAGGAAGTGCCCCTAAACTCATTACTTTGGGAGCCTCCTGCACCAAGTATGAGATTGGAGAGTACACAAAACGTTTTCAGGAGTTCTGCGATGTCTTTTCCTGGTCCTACACCAAAATGCCTGCTCTTGACCCCACTATCATAGAGCACCACATTGACACATGGCCAGATGTGCCCCCCATTCGCCAAAAACAGCACCACATTCACCCATCAAAGCTCCCCACCGTTAAAGCAGAGATTGAGAAACTTTGTGCAGCAAGTTTCATTTACCCCATCGCATACACCACTTGGGTTTCTAACCCCATCCATGTTAACAAAAAACAAGGCACCATCAGGGTATGTACTGACTTCCGTGATTTAAACCAAGAATGTCCCAAAAACAACTTCCCGACGCCATTTATTTACCAACTCATCGATGCGTGCGCAGGGCATGAAGTCCTATCCTTCATGGATAGGTTCTTTGGGTATAACCATATTCAGATCCACAAAGAAGATCAATACAAGACTACCTTCACCACCCCATGGGGCACCTTTTCCTATTGGGTTATGCCTTTTGGCCTTAAAAATGCTGGGGCCACCTTCCGATGAGCAATGACCTATTTTTTTCACGACTTGGTTCATATCCTATTAGTCTATCTTGGCGATCTCACGGCACGTTCCAAGAAACGATCGGACCACCTTAACGACCTCCGGCAAGTTTTTCTGCATTGTCGCAAGTATCAGATTCGCTTGAACCCACTCAAGTGTGTCTTTTGCGTTTCGGTAGGCCGGTTGTTAGGTTTCATTGTTTCCCACAAAGGGATCGCTGTTGACCCCCTCAAAGTTTAAGCCATATTAGACCTTCTCGCACCACACATGCTCCGGCAACTACAGAGCTTACAGGGGAAATCTAATTTCCTCCGCCGCTTCATTCCTGATTATGCCACCACATTTCATGGTTTCTTACATCTGCTTTATACTCACATACCCTTTGTTTGGGACGACCAAGCGCAAGCTGCATTCGAAGCCCTTAAAAAAGCTCTCATGCAAGCCCCTTTGATCTCCCCTCTAGATTTCTCTCAGGACTTCATCCTTTACGTCTCAGCATCCGACCATGCCGTGTCAGGGGTCCTTGTTCAAGAAGATGTTGCTCACCAGGAGCATGTCATTTATTACGTTAGACAAACCTTGTCTGGACCACCCCTACGTTACCCATATGAGGAAAGGATGGCCCTTGCCGTCATCTTTTCCATACAGAAATTGTGACACTACATCCTCCTAAGTCATACTATCATTGTCTCCAACTCCAACCCCATGATCTATCTCTTGAATCGTCGCCTTCTGCAAGGCCGCATCGCTAAATGGGTAATTATCCTATAAGAGTATGACCTGACTTTCACAACTTCGAAAAGTACTAAATCCCTTGTGCTTGCCCAGCTCATAACTGACCTCCCATCCCATTTTGCTATCCCCGCCAATCCCCAACGAGTTACCGAACAATAATTTTCTCATCATCTCGTCAGATGACCCATGGTATGGTGACATTCTGATATACCTTCGCACGCAGAAGTTTCGCCCTGATATCGATCGTGATGGACGCCACCGTATCCGTCACCACGCCTCTCGGTACCTCCTTCTGGGCGATGTCCTCTATCGATGTAGTGTCGATACTATCCTCCACCGTTGTCTCACACAAAAGGAGGTTGAGCAAGTCCTCAACGACTGTCATAGTGGCGCTTGCGGTGGACATTTTTCTGGAATGGCCACAGCCCAGAAGGTAATCTGCGCCAGATATTTATGGTCCACGTTGTTCACTGACTGCATCACTATGGTCAAGCATTGCCATAATTGCCAACTCTTTGCCCTGGAGGCACGGACACCACCCGCCCCGCTCCATCCGGTCGTTACCGTCGGTCCCTTTTGTAAATGGGCCATTGACTTTATGGAGTGTAAACCCTCATCCGCCAATGGCCATAAATACATCATTGTCGCCATCGACTACTTCACCAAATGGGTTGAAGCCATGCCGACCTTCAATTGTAAAGCCGACACCATGTTGTTACACAATTCGGGGTCCCAAAACAGCTTGTCTCGGACCATGGTTCACATTTTGAAGATGCCATTTGGCGCGAGTTGTAAACTCTCCTTAAGTTCAAACATCAGTATGCCTCTGCTTACTACTCCCAAGGGAACGGCCAAATTGAGGCCATTAACAAAATTTTGAAAACAATCATCCAACGCAATATTGATCAACATAAGTCCAATTGGCATCACATGCTGTTCCCCGCATTATGGGCTTACCGTACATCAACTAAGACCGCCACTGGTTTCACCCCTTTTCATTTAGTTCACGGTGTTGAATCTGTCCTCCCCGTTTAGTGTCAGATCCCCACCCTACACATCGCTATTGAACTTCTCCCCAACACCTCCCCACTTGAACAACGTCTGCTATTATTAGAACAAGCTGATGAAGACCGTCGCGTAGCCCTCCAAACAATTAAGGCCACCAAGAACCACTCCAAAGCTGGTTACGACAAACATGTCCACCCACGAGCTTTCTTTGAAGGAGATCTATTCCTCGTTTACAACCAAGCCCACGACAAGACAGGTAAAGGGAAGTTCAAATCCATGTGGCAAGACCCTTACATAGTGCATACCTGCCTTGGACATGGGGCATATATTCTAACTGACTCAGAAGGCCACCCCTTGCGCAACCCCCGTAGTGGGTTGTATCTTAAACGCTTTTATTCTTAACAATCCGGCGGACCCATTGGTCCATAGTGTACAGTTTGATTTCTTTTTGTTTTCAAATTTTTTCCCGCAACCTTACATTCGTCATTTTCCTGCATGATCACAGATGGACCATCTTCCACCTTATTACATTGGCTTTGCCAATGGAGCAAGCTGTTGGTCTCCAAACCTGGCCTCTGCAGCTTGGGTCTTATATTCCCCTTCACATGAGTTGATTAACCTTGATGGAATGTGCATAGGCGCTGCTACTAATAACCAGGCTGAGTACGATGCTATGACCGGTCTCCTGACTGCTACTGTTCAGATGGGTATATGTCACCTTCATGTGTTCCTTTACTCCCAGCTGCTTGTCTCCTAGCTCAACAACTACTACTAGGTGCTTGATCCTTGCCTCTTTAGAAAGTCCCTATGCACAAAACAGCTAAGCAGACAGTTTGAATCCATAACATTCACTCATGTCCCAAGAGCTCAAAATAGTGTTGTAGATCAAATGGCTAACAACATCCTCGACTGGCATATCAATCACACCATATAAATCATCCATCATGCATAATCATCACATATCAACACATCAAAAAACGTAAAAATCCCCAAAAGACTACATCTACAACACAGGGCATCCACGTGCCTATCATCACAAATCATTTGCATCCACGTGCCTATCATCACAAATCATTTGCATCCACGTGCAATAAATAACACAAAACAATACAGGCGCATCCACGTGCGTACAAAAATAATCACCGCAAAAATGCATCCATGTGCATATCTATATAAATATATCATCGTCATATAAATGCCATGAGTGTCCCAGCACTTAGATATACAAAAAATATACATCGAGGAGCCTCAATAGAATCCTTGTCATAAAATACATGCCGTATATACAAAAAATCCCGAATGCCCATATGCATCGGGGGGAGTCCCCAGCACTCCCTAATGAGAGTCATATCCCCCATCCGAACCATCATCACTCTCCGTCACAGTCGCCTCTGCTACGGACTCATCCTCTCTTCGCTCCTCCTCTAGATCCTCCTATGGATCCTCTTCTTCCCCCTATCGATCCTGATCCCTCCTCTCCTTGGCCAATACTGCCACCTCAATCAGAATCGCCAACCAATCCCGTGGAGCCTTGTGACAGGCCTTGACCACCTCCCGATCAAGCTCCCACCACCCCTCGTCGGAGACCCCAACCAGTAGCTGGTCGAAGGTAACTTGCAAGGCCTCCAAAGTCCCGTCCGCATCCCATTGTCGCACCTCCCCCCGGTCTGGCATGGTTGGCAATGCTAAGTGCCCCCTACGCTCCATATGCCCCAGTGGTGGTCGCGGTCCCACATCTACATCAAACCAAATCGCAAATGGTTAGCATCATCATATATCTCTAACCTCAAAACATGCGACATAAAATAATCAAAGAAACTAGATATATACCATATGGACCCCAAACCTGCCGTGGGGGTCATGGTGCCTCCAGATCTCGCTGGTAGTCCATCTCACGATATGGATAGTCATCAAAAACCACCGGCATCTGCACCCACTGTAAATAGAGATTTTGCATAAAATACTGCCCCACCTCTCCACCACCCCGCCGATGCATCATCTGACCCCACCACACCATTCACGACTCCCTCAACTCCCCAACCCGGATCGACACTCGCAACCGCAACGTCAGAACCCGCTCCATGAAGAAAGCACACAAAAACGACCCATAACAGAACCCCTTGCCAGATACCTTCACCTTGCTCAGCTGTCGCTAAACAAAGGTGAGAAATATCTGGCCCCAAGCAAAGAAGGTGCCCTGTAATACCCACTCTATCAACTGCATCTATCCCCCCGACACTCGGTTGGGCGCCTGTGACCCCAACACTCGGACCACACATGCTGTGATCACCCGAACTGATGGCTCCTGTAAGTCACAAATCAGAAGTGCATTCTTATGCACTTTTGCCATAGGAAAGAAGTACCGGTGCAGCATCTCCTCCATGTCCACATCCGCGGACCTCCGTGGCTGGGTATCCACCACCCTACACAAACAAGGCAGTCCCGTCAAAAAATACACATATGCCAGGGTGAGCTCCAGTCTCTCCCCTTGCACCATGAAGGCCTGTATATCAGGCTCCCAGAAACCCACCAACCTGTTCAGCAGCAGTATTGCTGAACGCATCATCGACACCTGTGCAAACTTCAACAGCCCACACAACCCCAATGTCCCCCGGACATGTCGATCATCCCGTATGTACTCCATGAGATTGTCAGGTATCTCGCGCTCCCTCCATACTACTCTTGGCATCCTCTTAATCCCACAATGAAAACTCATCAGAACATCATCAAATAAACCATCATCCCCCCCTGGTATGACTCCACAATCCCAATCCAGATTGCAGCTGTGGGGCCCAATGTCGCGATCCCAAATAGCGGCTATCAAGACTACAGCCGCGATTGCAGATCGCGCATGTGGGGTCCACAATTGCAATCGCAGATCGTGGTTGTCCAGGCCACAGCCGCGGTCGCAGATCGCGACTATCTAGGCCATAGTTGTGATCTCGGATCGCAGCTGTGGAGGCCACCACCGCGATCCATGATCGCAACCATCACCTCGAAACCTGCGATCCACACCCCTCATGGACCGTACCACCCTCCCTGAGGACCCACTACCCACCCGAATCGAGAAAACATTAAAGGTAGAAGTTCAATGAAATAACTGCAACTCATAGAAATAAAATCGACCGGTCGGATCACCCAGAAATGCCAAATTTGCTCTGGCCCACCACACTCTCCTATCAAAGTCAACCGCACAAATGACACTTGGCATTATGGGTCCACTGACTATTTATAGATAGTTGACTTTTTCCTTGATTCAGCCATTTTGGCTCCATACGGAGTCCATTTTCCAAACCGTTTCCACCACTGGAATTAGAACGATGAGACCTTAAAAATGGTCGACTCATTTTCTCGTTTTCTCCGAACCCCTTTTTTGGAATTTTTTCCATTCACCTCACCATCTCGATTTGCATGCCACATCGGATGTAATCAGTTTTTAGCATTCCTTATACCATTAGATTAATTTTTCCAAGCCCATGATGATGCTTGAGATCATTTCTCGCTCTCACCCCCATATTTTTTTGGGCATTTTTCTACTAGCCCCTAGTCATCTCGGTTCGTGTGCCACCTCAGCCGTTATCCGTTTTTGACATTTTTGATATCATCAGATTCAGTTTTCTGCACTTGTGATGATGCTTGAGATCATTTCTCACTGTCACAGTCACCCCTTTTTTGACATTTTGTCTGTCCACCGTGCAACCGTGGTCTGTGAGCCACATCGGTTGCCATCACTTTACACTTGCTTTGACACTGCAAGCATATCCATGAACTTTCCACTCCCTTCATACTGTAGTTATTTTGTTATTTTTCCACCATTCACCATCCCGCAAGGAGACACCACTAGTGTTCCCCCCCAACCCTCGTTCTTGGTTCTCATCGATGTCGCTTGATTGAACACTCTCTCCTTACTTGGCCATTCCTTTTGTTCGGTATAATTTTATCCCTTTTTCGGGCCGGACAAGTCCTTTACGAAAAAGGCACTTAGGGAGTTTCTGTTAAGCTCTTTTCTGACTCCTAAAAGAATGAAAAGATCATCGAGCAATCTTTCTTCCTTTCATGCTCATTAAAGTACCTAAGAGGGTGTCTATCTGGTATAAGTTTAACCCTTTTCCAGACCTGGTAGACTAATTACAAAAAAGGAATACTCTAGTCACACCAGCTAGAAGAGTTCTCCATTGCATCATTTTATATTTTTTCCGGCCTTGGAGACTAACACACAAAAAAGAAACCCCCTGGAGTCTTGTTATTGTTTTCAGACTCTCTAAAATTGAAAGCAACCATGAGCATGCACCGTCTTGGGCTTGTACAAATCCACATGACGGTACCATTCCATTATTTCAGAGTCTTCTTATCGCTTTCAGACTCCTTAAAATTGAAAGCAGTCACGAGTATGAACTATCCTGGGCTCATCTAAATCCACATGATAGTACCATTATGAGCACACTTCTATCCCTTCTTCCATCTCCTTAAACCATGAAGAAGGCCCCACCGATGTCTCTCGGCACTACGATCACTCATCTCGGCAGCACCCCCAATAAGGTCGCCTTTGTTCAGACTATTCTACGATATACCATCCTTCTAGTCTCCTGTCATCCCATCTCAACTTGAGTATCCCTCCTTATAGTCACACTCCCTGGTCCTTTAAAAGCTATGATCCCCTTCCCCCAAGTCAGTGTCATATGCTTCCCGACTACCCCCGCCATCATACTTTGAACAAAGGAAGTTTGAGTCCCCCCACCCAACAAACTCATGTTTCCTACCCTCCAAGTATGCTAGTTACACAACCAACCCTATCACCTCTTGTTTATCCACCTCATGCTCCTATCAAGGAAACACCATTGCCTTGCTAGTTGCGGGTCTCCCTCTGTCAACGCCATCCCATCTATTCCAGAGGATAGACCCAGAGGTCCCTGTGCCTTGGACTCATCACCATCTATGCTGAGTGCCTACAGACCATTTTGAGTGGAGTCCTCAGTGCCTCTCTGAATGGTTGTTTCTCACGTGCTCGACTTCAACATCTTAATTGCACCGTTGAGATTCGTGCCGGGTATGCATCCATTTAGTTATTGGTCAAAGATCCCGGACTCCCCCCGACTCTAGCACATTGGTGAGTCACTTTGAAACACCCAGTTATATGTTCCTGTGGATATCTGAGTTGCATTGGCGACAGTATTTGGAAGCCATCCACTTGTATGCTTCCTTGAGTACCCAGTACAACTATAGTTTAGTGTACCATTGAGGCAATGACTCTCCGTCATTGTTTCCACCCCCTTATTGGGTATTTTCAGATCCAATAGCTCATCAGTTCCTCTGGTACCACACTCAGCAACACTGTATCAGTTCTTCAGCTTCGATACAGTCCGACCAGGAGTATATCCCAGATTTGTGTCCCCTCTAGACCCTTATGATGTACACAGCAGTTTTCATGTATTATTCAGATCCCCCTTTTTGGGATTCATTTTTATTTCTATATCTTGATATGAGCATGGGAATGCCCGCCTTGTCCATATATTCAGATTATTCCTCATTCATTATTGAGGTCATGTATTTTCAGTTTTTGCAGTTTATACGGGACCACTGTTACGGACTCTAATTCATTTCTTCTCTTCTCCACACCCCAAGAACACCATTATAGACCTATGATGTCCATTTGCCATATGATGAGCTCCTGCCCTCACACATAAGGGGGCAATCTGTTAACACCAAAAAAGTGCTCACCACCTCATATACCTCATTACATGGCTCATTTGTCTATTTTTCCCACTATATTTTCCTCCAAAACCTCAAAAAACCATTAAATGGCCACCAAAAGGCCAAAAAAACCCCTTTTCCCCCCTCCAAATAATTAAATTTCTTCAAAAGATAGCAAAAACCCTTTAAAAAGGCTCTAAATTCCCAAAAATCAAGTAAAGGGGAATAAAAAATGTAAAAAAGAGGGAAAAGAGGGAAAAAGGAAGCAAAAACCCTAAAACAATTGACCTAAACCATATGGTGCCAAAAACCATGGGTCAACACTCCACCACTAAAAACCTATAAATAGGTGATGGAGGCTCCCCATTTCATATCCACAATCTATCCTATCCTCACTCTGCCAAAATCACTCTTGAAACCCTAGCTCACCATTTGAGCTAGCTTCACATTTGAGTGCCCCTTTTGGCCCATTATCCAAACACCTTAGAGAAGGATAAGGAACCCATTGGAGTACGGAAGCAGCCTTCCTGGACTACTGTAAGAGCTCCACCAACCTCAACATTTGAGGTAAATGTAACTTTGTTTTCATTTTTAATACAAAAGAAAAATACCCATTATATTATTGTCTTTTTATTTCTGTTGATGCACATGTTAGCTTAGATTTTACCTTGTTTTACTATCAAGTTTTACTATTTTACTGAACTGCTACTAAGGAGTCCCTTCTCCTTAGTAGGTGCTCATTTGCACAAGCTAGGGTGAAAACCCTAGCTACAGGCATCAAACATATCCTTTGGATTTTTCTTGGAGGACACTTGAGGAATCAAGTGATCTTTAATAGAGTCTGCTATGATCCTCATAGCTCTAATCATATCCTTCTTATGTTTTTCCTTTGCTTCAGCTTCCTCGGGTTCAGGAACAATTTATTTAACAAACTTTGTAAGATCATTCTCTTCTAGAATGAGCTGGATCTTGGATCTCCAAGCACGGAAATTTTCTATGCCTTCCAACTTGTCATCAAGATTAGTGATTGGGGCCATCTTATCTCGGAGAGCAGAGAATAACCAAAAATTTCATTTCTCAAAAGTAAAAACTGAACTCACCAAATAATGCGCTTGACTGAGGCGAGTATGCTAGTACACATGGTTTCTGAATATTCCAACATTTCACCCTTGAAATTTGACTTGCAAAATTCTGGTCTGCAGTTTCTGGTTTTATCTGGATTTCTGGTTTTCTGGTTTTTTTGGTCCAACGTCGAACTAGGGTTTGACTTTCTAGAAGATTCACCCACTGAAAAATTTCGATCTTGGTGCCAATAGATGCGCCTAGGAGGGGCGCACTTTCCTATGCCACTTGCACTCAAAAATTCCACTTTTGTAAGAAGCCCTATTTTTTATGCTCAGAGAGAGAAAGAGAGATTTACCTTATGAAAGTTGCTCATTTTAGGCAATCTCTAAAACCATGTTAAGATTATATGCTACTAAAGACTTAATTCTAACTTCATGAGCATTTAATACATTTTCACAATAGTAGCATAACAAGGATCTCTTAAAGATACACAATCACAAAGTACACAACAGTATATCCTGTGAAACCCTCAAGGGGAAAAAAACCCAGGAAGAACTTCCTCAATATAGTTTACCAAAGTACAATGTCCAAAATAGGTCTCACAAATAAGAGAGACAAAAGACAAAAACTCTAGACCCAAGCCAATCCTCCTGCTCCTTCGCAGACTTGTTTCTCTCCTCTAATGCAAAAGTGCGTGAATGGTACAAATGAAGGTAAGAATCCTTCTATTTATACTTTACTTTTCACTTAAATTTTAATCCAAATAGGTCTGCCCCAATAACCTAACTGGACTGACCTCTCTAGGAAGACTCAATATAATATTTATTTTATATTCTTTTGTGTACTAATGACCCAACTTACAATGGAGGTTTAACCTCATGACTTTTACATGACCAAATATAATAATGACATCCCCGAATGGAGGTAAAACATCCCCGACAGAATTACAATAATAAAGTACAAGCAGAATATTCTTTGAAGTTACATTAATTCAATAATGAGGAAGTTCAGGAAATTGAAGGTGAATCCACATAAGCAGAAGATAGTGAATCACACAGTGCTCAATCAGATGCAGATGATGGCTGCAAAACTACCAATGTAGCAATCTATGCTTTGGTGAATCCAACAATGCCTATTACTAATGAAGAAACTGCTCAAGAAGTAGTATGCCTTAATGAAGTGAATAAAAAATATGATGAAGTTGACCTCTCAGTAGCAGGGGTTGTAGAATTTGAACCAAAGTATGATGAGGAACAACTTTCAAATGAATATAGGTTGACTGTATTACATAGCAAAATCAACTCTTTGGTGTGTTGTTTGGAAAAGGAAGCCTACTTGAAAAAGAAGACCAAGTGGATGATGTCTTGAATGCAGTAGAAAGACATGAAGAAAATGCACATAAAGATGACTTTACATCAATAGTAGTTGAGGAAGATGAAAAATTTGAAGATTGGATTACCAAGTCCAAAAAATATGAAGATAGTAGTCTATATTATGAAACAGAGGCTGATACAACTAAGGTGAAAACAACCATATAGAAGTTGCATGTTAAACAACTAAAGAAGCAAAAGAACCAGATGAAGAAGGAGATAAGGCTAAGGAATATGTGCCATGCGACATAAATGATTTTACTAATAGTCCATTTTATTTTGTAGGCATAGAAGTTGAAGAATGTAGCCAAGATGAAGATGTTGTAATAGAGTAAGTTGATATGAAGACATATTGTAATATTTCCTTTGAAGATCCCGTTGAAAATATCTTTATGAGATGGATTCTTGAAGAAATTTGATTTTATCAAACATTGCTGACTTGTGTTGAAAAATATGAGGATGCCAATATGTCACATGATGAAAACAACAAGTGGGTTTCAAGCATGCCCACACTGTAAGAATTTGAAATTTTGAAGATTGAGATTGCAACCCTTGGTATGAATGGAATTCAGTGTTTGAATGATGATGAAAGTGTCATTAAGAAAAGCATAGATCAATGGTTTTACAACCAGTTATTGGCAATGAAATTTTTCACCTCCTAGATTCAATACGAAGAAATGGTTGAAGACAAGTAGATGCAGAAAGAAGAAAAGGAATTTAGAGTTCAAATTATGGAGCGCGAAGAAGAATAAGAAAAGAGTTTGGAGCAATAAGTATAGGAAGAAGCTGCTTTATCACATATCAACAAAGAGGGTGAATATGAAGATGTTTGAACAAAGTTGTAAGCCTAACTTAGACATAGACCGGTAGGAATTCACATTTCTAATTTTTTATGTAAGCCTTAGAGGTAGTATGTTCTAACAACAGTTTGATCATTTGTTTAGTGGTCATAATTAAGGGGACTGCTAAAGTGTGCTAATTAATCTTACTAGTTAGTTGGTTGAAAAGTCAAGAAGTGGATAATAATTATGAGTCCTGAGATTGATAGAGTGAAAATCATTGCATTGAATCTAGACTATTTGGTAGTGTTTTGGGTCCACTTAGATACTGTTATCACTCCAGGAAACTCTCCTAGGTTGTATCTCAGAGATGCTTGGTAACCTAACTAATATCTTAATGATTCACTCAAATGGATCAATTCAGATGACTAAATCAAACCTCACTCACTCAAGACATGCATAAACACAACTAGATTGACAAGGATTTTAACTATCACTGTTCAGAGAGTTGTAGATAAATGAATGTGCGAAGAAATCTTAATTTACTAGCAGAAACATACACACAAAGTATATATGAATGGCCAGATAAACCAAGTAAAGTACTTGGATATTCTAGTTTATGGACGTATTGACAAGTTGACAGTTATCAAACATCAGACAAACATAATTAACATGAATTTGACATTCAGGTGCAAGTACAGAATAGACAAGAATATGAAAATATGAACAAGTAATGGCAAAAGAAGCTTGTATCACTAATCTGAAAATGAGAAGCTTGAGCTTACAATATATGAAAAGTCTCTAAAATTGAACCCTTTACAATGATTCTCCAATGAGCTTAAATAAGCTTTACAAATCAGTTTCAAGACCTCAAAAGATGGATCTGATAACCTCTTTTCCTATCTTAAATCCGAATCTGTGAGGTGGCTGGAAAATGCAGAAATTTCTGGAAATATGCTGCTCAGAGATTGACCTATATCTCTCAAATAAAAACACATTTTGGAAAACTGAGAGAGGTTTTTGTAGACTGCTTTGTTGTGAGGAAAAACCTCTCTCATTTATTTGAGATTCGTTTTCATTTGCCTGGCATCTGTATTTCAAAAACATGTGTCAAACAGGGAAATTCTGAGATCCGAAAATTAGGGCTAGGAGATGGATTCGATTCTTCTATTTTGAAAATGATAACTCAGCATAGTAAAAACGCCATATTTCTGAAAACATAGCCTCATATTGCAAGGGACTTTTGACTTCCTTCCCAAGTTCAATGCAGATCTGAAATTACCATTGGAAAGCTTAGGATGTCTAGTTGTCAATCGACTATTTGAGCATGTAAAACAGCCTCTCCACAGCTGAGAAAATTGATTTTTCCCAAGACATGCTGACCGTTTCCAAGCTTCTACACTTTCGGTGGCTAAAATAGCCCCGAATTTCGCATTTTAGCTAATGAAAGCTCTGCTTTCGGTGGCTAATGAACAGTTGAAATGTCCGCATAAGCCACTGAAACCTGAGTTTTGATTTTTTTGAAGGAAAAACCAAATCAAATGTTTTTCAAACTTTATTACATGCCTGAGGCTCTAAAAAATGAGCCTTCAAAAATTTAGAAATGTATTTTTAAATGACTTCCTATCACTTAAAATAAAATAAATTTGACCAATTTATTTGAGGAGATAACATCTGGCTCCTACTCGGGGATGGAATCCTCCTTGTGAGGCTCCAAGAACCACAGATACAATTCCTTTCCTGTAAAACAAAAAATCAAACCTATCTTCTAGTGTTCCATTGGGCATGGAGTCATTTGAGCTTTAGAACTGATCCCCTGTAAAACTGTAGCCTACATGTAGCCTGCTTATTCAACAACCAATAACTGAAAAATGTTTACTTTCTCATAGAGCGATCTTATTTCTCTGCTAACTACTATGCTAATCAACTGTACTGCCTCTTATCAAATAAAAGCATACTTCCAATGAAGCCATGTAAGAAAATGATTTACTGATATCCTCCTTGATCTTGACCCGAAAAATAAATGAAACCATTGCATGCAGAAATGTAGTTTGAAAGGGTGATAGAACCAGCTATCATCTAACAAAAATATTTTGGCATTTATGCTGCTTATAGATTCCAAATAATCAGCAATAGGGTCATAAAGGTCACAAAGAAATACCTCTCCATGATTTTTTTCCAAGTGACTGAAATGCTGTTGTTGATTTCCTTCATTGATCTCAATATCGAATGTAGATTGTTGAATATTTGCTGCTGATCCAGAAATGTCACATGCTGACCCATCAATTTGCTGATCTAAACTTTTCTATTCTCCTTCACCTTTATGTCTACTGTAATTTCTATTTGTTTGCAAATCAAAAAGCTGAGGGCTACCCTCTATCTGCTGCATATTCAAATCTGCCACATGCTAATGTAAAGACCTGCTCATCATCTTTCGGGTTTCCAAAGAGAACAATTTTATCTTCATCTTTAAAGTTTTCAAAGGGAACAATCTGATCTTCATGACAACCTAAAACAATAGATGCATTTGGTACAATGTCAAAAGCATCTATAATATGGTTATCATAATGTGGATTACCAATCCCTTGATCATAATGAAAGGTATCTTTTGCTGTAGCAAAATATTCATGAATGTTTGAATCTTTATTCAATAAATTGAATTCATGACAGCATTCGAGATATAGAAGATCAACTGGAAATTTGTCTTTACAAAACATATGAAAGGTAGCATTAAAATCTGCCAAAGAGCTGATACTGGCAATAGGAAGGGACCGGTACCAATCACGAGCAATCCCTTCTAATGAATACCAAAATAGTTTAATTCAAACATCTTCATGTACAATTTGCAACCGATGAATGCAATCATAAAAGTCAAGCAAATGTTCAGTTGGCACTTCCCATTCTTCTCCTCGAAATTTGGGAATATTATGATCCCATTCGTCTCTACTAGGCACTGGATTAGGGAAACCAACAATATTTGAAAAATCACAGAAAGCATACCTCTTTGCTAATATTTTGTTCATGTCATACCAATGGAGTCACCAACAGATTCTGAGCAATGGAGTCGCCACTGAATCTGTCCTTCATGGAGTCGCCAGATAGATGATTACAACCAAGAAATTGTCCAGGATTTGTCTATCATCAAAGTTGGATCTATGTCGTGTCCCAAGGAAGTTGAGCTTTAATCTCCTCTCCCTGGCAATGGCACCATTTTGTTATGACTCCAGGAAACTCTCCTAGGTTGTATCTCAGAGATGCCTAGTAAGTTAACTAATATCTTAATGATTCACTCAAATGGATCAAGTCAGATGACTAAATCAAACCTCACTCACTCAAGACATGCATAAACACAACCAGATTGACAAGGCTTTTAACTATCACTGTTCAGAGAGTTGTAGATAAATGAATGTACAAAGAACTCTTAATTTACTAGCATAAACATACACACAAAGTATATATGAATGGCCAGATAAACCAAGTAAAGTACTTGCAGATTCTAGTTTATAGACGTATTGACAAGTTGACAGTTATCAAACATCAGACAAACATAATTAACATGAATTTGACATTCAGGTGCAAGTATAGAATAGACAAGAAGATGAAAATCTGAACAAGTAATGGCAAAAGAAGCTTGTGTTACTGATCTGAAAATGAGAAGCTTGAGCTTACAATATATGAAAAGTCTCTAAAATTGAACTGTTTACAATGATTCTCCAATGAGATTAAATAAGCTTTACAAATCAGTTTCAAGATCCTTAAAAGATGGATCTGATAACCTATTTTCCTATCTCAAATCCGAATCTGTGAGGTGGCTGGAAAATGCAGAAATTTATGGAAATATGCTGCTCAGAGATTGACCTATATATCTCAAATCAAAACATATTTTGGAAAAATGAGAGAGTTTTTTGTAGATTGGTTTTTTATGAGAAAAAACCTTGCTCAGTTATTTGAGATTCATTTTCATTTGCTCGACATCTGTATTTCTAAAACATGTGTTAAATAGGGAAATTCTGAGATCCGAAAATTAGGGCTAGGAGATGGATTCGATTCTCCCAATCTGTGACACCTATAGAAAAACTGAGAGAGGTTATTGTTATTTGACATGTTAGGAACAAAAACCTCCTCCCGTTTTTCAAACTGATTCTCCAGTCACTCAGAATCATCATTTGAAAATGATGACTCAACACAATAAAAACGCCATATTTCTGAAAACGCAGCCTCATCTTGCAGGGGGCTTTTGACTGCCTTCCTGAGCTCCAAATGCAGATCTGAACTCACCATTGGAGAGCTTAGGATGTCTATTTGTCAATCGACTATTTGAGCATGTAAAACGGCCTCTCCACGGCTAAGAAAATTGAGTTTTCCCAAGACATGTTGACCATTTCCAAGTTTCTGCACTTTCGGTGGCTAAAATAGCCCCAAATTTCGCGTTTTAGCTACCGAAAGCTCTGCTTTCGATGGCTAATGAACAGTTAAAATGTTCGCCTAAGACACCGAAACCTGAGTTTTGATTTTTTGAGGGAAAAACCAAATCAAATGTTTTTCAAACTTTATTACATACCTAAGGCTCTAAAAAATGAGCCTTAAAAAATTAGAAATGTATTTTTAAATGACTTCCTATCATTTACCAATTTATTTGAGGAGATAACAGATACGACTATAATCCTTTATATATTATGAGTTTAATGAAGAAGAGCATAGAGAGTGAGAATTCTCCATAGTTTCTGTTGTGTTCAATATTACCTTTGCTTTTGAAATTTAACATGGTATCAGAGTTGTTCCTTTGAAACTTTAACATGGTACTATATTTTTGTCTTTGGAACTTTAATAAACATGGGGAGACTATAATATCTCTTTGATGACAATGTTTTAAGTAGCAACAACTCTCACCTTTCCACTAGTACATCAACACTTCTCCTCCATTTTTTGAAAACATAGAATATTTAGTATTCATAGCCTATGTCATCTATACATTCCACCTAATTTTATTGTATGTAGTTAGTCATACACTGGGATGAAAACAAGAACACTTTGAATGAAGTTGGGAGGAACTGATGTAGATAGAGTTTGGAGACATCTCTCTAGTTTTGATTTGGCACATTTCTTTAAGAAGCAGTTAGCATATATAATATCAAATAAAGCAGGTTGAGAATCTTCATTTACTTTAGTTAGGCTTAAAGTCTACTGTGTGGTTGAGGACATTATTTAAAGGCATTTGCTAAGTATTGAAAATCAATTTGGTCTTAATCATTCTCTTATGCTATTTTTCTAGCTTATATTCTTGGTTATGTTTATTATTCTTTTCCTCACACCTAAATATTATTATCAAAATTAATTTCTCAATATCCACAAAGCTCTTTAAATTGCTCCCCGCTATATGTCAAATAAAAGGATTCCCCTCCCCAAAAAAACCCTCTACATAATACAATACAATACAAAATTATGATGAAAAATCCAAACCCCTCTCAACCATCCAACCTATGAATTTATCCATTGGTAAAATGAAACCCTCTACATAATATAATAAGAAATATGATGAGGAATCCTAACTTCTCTCACCCATCCAACCTATGAATTTCTCCATTAGTGATCACCCAACAAATTAAGAGGAACAGTCAAGAAATTTTTATATGATGTTTTAATTTTAACATTGCTTTTTATTTGATGTTTAAATCTTAATTTTACATGTCTTGATTTTATTTTTAAATAACATTTATAATAACTATATGAATTCTCATGTCTTGCCTCCATAAAAGTTTACAAAAATATAATTAAAAAAACTTAATAAACATAATGATTAAACCAAACACATAAATAAAGACAAAGAAGGTTTATCTTGGAAACCTTTAAATAGGCTTCTTCACAAGCAGTACAATGGACCATTACCATAGGCCACCAAATACCATAGGCGCAAAAATCCATGACCAAGTCAAGTTTACCTAACAAGTGGAGACACTGAGACAATGACAAAATCAAAATTTCCATATTAGAAATGAAAATATAATGGGAAAATATAGAAATAATACACACACACATTTAATTACTAATAGTAATATACACACATTTAATTACTAATAACTACTTAATAATAGTAATAAATAGCATAGATATATATGTATAGCCTTGCGATATAGATATTAATGATATGTAAAAATAAAAATGCACTTCAAAATGACTGGTGTAATTAAAATTCACATTTCATTAATGAAATTTAATTTTATGAAGTGACAAAATATTCTACAAATTTCTTCATAACAAGACAAGAAATTCAGCTTTTTGAAGCCTGGAAACCAGAAAAACAATCAATTAGCTTCGTAATGTAATAATCACATTACTACCATAGATCGTGTACAGACAGGATTTGGACTGCGACTTCTTTTTACGATTATTACATACGAGACAAATCTCCATTAATATAACGCATTCGTTTGCGGACATCCACGTTATTCTATATTAGGAAATCTTATCTATAGAATGGATATAATATTAATATTAATATTATGTTGCATGCTAAGCAGGCCTCAGATAGTTATGCACTGGTTCATAGCGAAACCAACGAGAGAGTTGGCGGAATCGAAGGAGACACGAATGCCCTGCTGCTGAATATTCCCCATTATTGATAGATCCGAGCTGGCCGGCGCAAATGCAAAGCAAAATGTCCCCATGATATCCACGCGTATCATATAATTCTTTGCTGGAAGAATTAAGCTAGCCCCATTGGAAAAATGGAAGCTCACAGTCGGAACACTCACCGATGATCGCCCCGACAGATCGTAGCACGTGTCGAAGATGGAGATCCCCTCGGCTCTGGGAAGTTGTTGGGTGCCCGCGATGAAGGCGTCCCTCACGGCTTCGTAAGCGGCTGTCTGAAGGCGCGTGACAGCGGTGCCGGAATCGACGATGAACCCTCCGCGGCCCGACCTTTCGTCGATCTGGAAGACGTCGGGTGAGATGGAGTCGATGGCTGCACCGCCGACGCTAATGGCGGCGAGCGAAACATAGTAGAAGGTCGGAAGATATGGATTTTTCTGAAGGGGCGTGAAGATCGAGCCGACTGGAACGGATTCCGGACCGAATTCGAGAGTGCTGGAGGACTCTGATTGCCGGTCAACAAGGCAGTAGGAGAAGGCGCGGCCCGTCTGTGTACCGAGCTGCGAGGGAAAGGAAAGCACCCCGGCGCCGAGGCCGAGCAACCCGGCGGCCCCGACGAAGAGGCCGGCGTTGTCGTGACCACAGCCGATGGCCACATTGCGAATAGACGTGGTGCCGAACGTCAGCATCTCGGTGGCGAAGCTCCCGATGGTGTGGGAGCCGTCACCGTAGGAGACCTTGTATTGGCAGCCTGCGCCGTTGCAGTCGTTGGCGTCGAGCTGATTGCAGACGACGGAATCGCAACCGAGGGTCGAAAAGGAAGCGGAGAAGGAGGGGTTGAAGATGGGTTCCATCTGCGAGTAGCACTTGTGGCAGGGCTCGCATTGAATCCAAGTCACGTCGCTGCCCGTATCGAGCACCATGTATTGTTCCCTCGACGGCGTCCCAACGCCTATACGCGTAAAGTACTCGCCGCTCCCCTGAGCCATTCCCGACACGACCTCGCCCCCGAACTCAGCAGCGACCTCTGCCACGTTTTCGTAGCTCTCCGTCGGGTCCTTGTTCAGTCTGAGTCTCCTCTCTATCCGCTTCTCAAGCCCACGGACCCGTGTGGCGTCCCGTCTCAGCTTTTCCTCCAACCGGTTCTCGTAGGACGCCGTAGCGTTTGCAGCGCCCTTGACGAAAATAGTATCTCTGTGCACCACTTGTACACTCCAGGTCGTCCGTCTCGGCTTCGTTTCTTTGTTTTCATATTCAAGTCCGCCGGCCACGGGCGCTCTCTGGGCCTCAATGAGCGAAGCTGCGACATCCAGCGAATGATAAGCCGGCGGCTCAAGCGGAGAAATTGGTCCGGAGTGCATAGATTGGAGAAATAAAAGCAACTGAATACACAATAGGAACAAATACGGAACTAAAGCTAGAGGGAGTCGAAGCGGCTCCATCTCCTGGTCGTTTGTGTGGGCAATAATAGTAGAAAGGAAAGCTATAAAGGGTGAGGGCCGAAGCCAAGTGACCGTCGGGGAATGTGTCAGCTCTGTGACAGGTGAATATACTACAGGGCATGTGGATCCATTTAATGCAATGGTCAAGATATCCAAAAAGATAATGAAATTGGAAACGGCGTTCCTCTGAGGCTTCAGCCCTTGTACTCAATTAGCATTCCTTCCTAGACCGCACTTTGAAATGGTTGATGACCCCTTCAATTTATCGTAGTTCATCCTTACTACCTGTCATTACCACCTACTTTCCCAACTCAGCCATTCATCTTTTTTCAGTTCGTTTGGAAATTTTCGTTATGTCTATATCATGGCCATCCCATTTTGTATCTAATACATTCACCTAACATGTGGAGGAAAAAACGCTTTCACTACTAGACTGATTGATTAGGAAAAAAAACAATAAGGCAGAAGTAATGGAACAGATTGGACAAATAAGTAGTGGTTGCTCAACTGAAGGTGATATATGGAATGCTCTATTGCGTTTCACAGTGCAATAATATAATTTATTTGGCGAAGGCCGTAATCACGTCTGAAGTCGAGACAAATTTTTCTGTCTCGCATTAGTAGTGGTTAGAAGTTGCCTCGAAAATAATTGATGAGATATACAATATATTTTCTACAGAAACATCAGCAACAGAAAGTGGCTTCCCTTCCTGCTTATTTCAGCCACATTCTCAATGAGCTGAGCTGCCATGGATGTTCAACTCTCAATTAGTACCATTTGTACGCACGGGTATGAAATTATGAATTAAACTTACCCACTCATACCAATAATTTATAATAATTACCCACTCATAAATATATACTTTTTATGAATAAAATAAAATAAACACACATTTTTAAAACATTTGTTTATCGATACTATATTCATTCTTTGTTACATTCTCATAATAATTTATATTGAAACAATGACGTAAATCACTTACTAAAAATGAACGTACATCACTTACTAATAATTTATATATAATTGAAGATAATAATATAGAAATGGAGAATCCATTTAACACCCTAGTAGCCTATTAAATTGATTAAAAACGTAAACTTATTTTATTATATACATAAAAATAAAAATAACTCAATGAAGTTAAGAAATTTATAATTAATTATTTAGCTTCATTTTCAGAAAAAATAAATGTTTAAGAATAAGTAAGATTTGTGATATTTTATGAGCTTAAAGAACAAAGCACTAATCCAAAAACACATTAAGACAATTAAATATTTAAAATGCATAATACAAAGAAGGTTGAGGATGAAAATCATTTCATTTTACTTTTCCTATCTTTAATAATATAATACATAAATTTGCATAATTTTATAACTTAATTTCTCTTCAAGAATTCCTTTTTTTCCATAGAAAAAGTTCGTAAGTTTTCTTTATATTAAGAAAAAACATTCTACATAGCCCATGTTGGCCTCTTCAAAAAATATTTTCTTCTTTGTCCCAGCCTTAACTCTTAGTATAGTTTCCATTACACTCTTCTTGATAATATTTGATATTGCTTTTGTCCCAACATATCAATAGGAAACAATCTTCAGAAATATGCATTAAAGTTTGTAGATTGTGGCATGCCATCTGCCTCAATATTCCTTTCCCGCCCACATGCTAGAAAGATATATAGTGGAAATGGTTCATAATTTCTCTTCAAAACTTCATTACTTACAAAATATTAATAACTTTGATTAACGTGGAAAACCTCACCATTAAAAAAAACCTTAATTACCCAATCATAGTAAAAGACTCCATTGCTTACTAACATCTTAATAAGCATCTCACTTTCATTTACATAGAGAAATGACATTAAATCTAAAGAATAGTCAATATAATTTATTTTATGTATCCAATAAACCTTATTAATCTTAAATAATGAACATTATTACCATCAAAATCAATCTTAAATAATGAACATTATTATCATCAAAATCATCTTTTTGATTTAATACCCTATCAAATTCTTCATAATAATTTATATAAAAAATAAATATACATTAATTATGGTTAATTGACTTTTATAGAGTTTACTAGCTTAGCCAAAATATTATTATTGTTATGTGAATAAATACTTGGTATCAATATTTTTGAATAAAATTTATTTATTCATGAATACAAATTTATTAAAAATATCCTTCATAAATATTAATTTTTTTACTAAATTTATTTTACAAAAATGTATTAACCTATTATTTATAATTAAAAATAATAATAAATAATTGATAATTTAAAACTTTTAAATTCATATAATTTTATTTATATAAATATTATTAATTAATATAACTTCGAATCTAACCATACTACCCTCTCATTTATGAAAAAAATAATTGAATAAAGTGAATGATATAGAAAAAGCCGGGTCTTTCCATAGACTACTTACTATTTAAAAGTTAAGTAAATAAAAAAATAAATTAACGAGAATGAAATTGATGATAATAAAAATATATATCATGTCTTTCATTGACTAGTTACTAACAACAGCGATAATAAATTTTAAATGAGGCACTCTAGAATCATGATAATAAATTTTAATTTAGGTACTATGTAATTATTATAATCGAAAAAGATATCATCATTGAAACCATGATCAATTGAAGACAAATATAAAACCTAAAAAAGTACATTCAAAGATTGTACGTGGATATTTTATATCGCTTTAATGCATTTTCTTCTTTGTTATGCTTTAATTTTACACCACCTCAAATGTCACAATTCACTCAGTTGCTTCCATTATGGACACCAAATATTTTCCTTTGTCGATATGGAATGCACTTTTCTCCATCGTTATATATATATATATATATATAAGAGTATATAAATAAATATATTCAAAATAGAGTAGGTAGTAGTAATTGCTAGTACGTATATGAGGAGGTATACACTCACCACATCTCAAAATGTAAGCATTAGGATAAAGAGCACATACCTTTTCTCTCAATTTCGTATTTAGCTAGATTCACTATTCATTCAACTTATTTGGGTTCTTATTACGTAAGAAAAATATATTAAATAAGAAGAATTTTAAATGAATATTAAAAAGCACATGTTAAACTAATAAAATCCAATATAGTTATATGTTATTGTAGTGATAGGGTGATTTTGGAAAATGATAATCATATTATCAGAAATTGATAACCTGAAAACAATTGTAGTTGTTGATCACATTATTAGAAACCAATAATGACACTTTTGGAGATTGATAATCACACTTTTGGAAATCGATAATCACACTTCTGGAAACTAATAATCACACTTTTGAAAACCTATAGTCACACTTATGGAAACTGATAATCAAACTTCTAGAAACCAATAATCACACTTTTGGAAACTTCTTGCCTAATAGCTCAGTGCTCACACAACAATTCTTTTCGAGATTTCTTGCCTAACACCTCAGTGCTCACACAACAATTCTTTCGGAGATTTCTTGCCTAACACCTCAGTGCTCACACATCAATTCTTTCGGAGATTTCTTGCATAACACCTCAGTGCTCACACAACAATAATTTCTCTCATACATACTAAGCAACATCCTACCTCCCGCATATGCATTCTCTTATAGTTTTCCTAGGTCTTTACAACTCGTTGATTCCTTCGAGAATCCTGGCGGTTGTCAACTCCTTAGTTTCCAGGGAGTGTTTTAGTGCCTTTAACGCACTCTTACATAATTCCCCTCAAGCCTTCTCGCTTGAGTCCTAGAATATATTCTCCTCAAGCCTCCTCGCTTGAGTATAGAAAAATCTCTTTCAAAATTTTCAATCATTATTTCTTGTAATTTATGTAAACTACAACATGTCACGAAATAACGGTAAATAGATTAACTTATTTGCATATCATTCATGATAAATAACACACATTTACCCTCAATCAGGGTTTGTGCCACACTGTCATCATTACGATAAAATGTAAATCTCTTACTCTTGAGTGATTTTGCTCAAGTCATTTAGACCAATATATTTACAATCAACATTCCACTTTGTTCATGACATTGGTCGTAACCATGATAACCTCCTGAAATGTTATAACATAATCCATTGTTAATCCAGGGTCATAAAACCTCAAAATTTGATCAATGTAATAAGATGTACACAGTGAACTACCACTTACTCTTGAGTGGTTAACTCAATTATTTAACCCAGTGAATAATAACTTTAGTGGTTATATTCATGACGAAATCTTGCAACGTTAGTACATAACCTGCATACGACATCTCTTTCTTCAAATATGAATAACATTAAAACATCTTCACCTTTCGATCCTTGATCGGTTATAGTAAGGAAAAATCATTTGCATCCCACAATGTTCGTGGGTGGTAAGTTAGATGTGTATGGACTCAAGTTGTGATCTTCTTTATAGTTAAATTGATCCGGATTTTATGAGCAGAACGAAATGAATACAGATTATTATCAGATGCTTAACACAAAATAACAGAGATACAGTAAAACTGGTTTTCTATTCAATAAGGAAATAAGCTAGAACTGTAAAATGCAGCGGAAAACAAGCTTATTGGAATGGTGGCGGCTTATCTCTGAGAAGAGATGTGACGGCTGCGCTCATTTCGCAAGAAGATGGTTACAATGAGGCTCTCAAGGCCTTTTACAATAAACGGGAATGTCAAAAACCCTAGACATCCAAAAACCTAACCCTGGGAGATGAAGCGCCAAAAGTCATGTGGGCCCCGTTTGGGTAAGTTAGTGCATCAACTTCCCGGGGTCGTAACTTTTGCATACGATCTCCGTTTGGGGCCCTCGGTAGCCCGTTGGAAAGGTCTATCCGAGATTTACAACTTTCGACTAGGGCCAAATGCATGCCGTAGGCAACCATTTGGCCCCCCAAATTGCCAAAAAAGGTCATTTAGGGCCTCAAAATGGCCCCGGAAGTTTAGGACCCGAAAAACTGCTAAAAATAGTACAATACCAAAATTGCCATAAAACCGTTTTGAGCCAGTTGGAAAGGTGGGTGGCCACCAATATCCACCTGGATCATAAATCAATCAATATAATTAATAGTGGAACATTTGTACCTTGTGTCGAAGTATTTTTATCAAAGTGACACTCACATGCATAATATATGTACTCTTGTCTTTCCACACGCTCTACAGAACTTTGACCATCTGCGAAATTCACCTATTAGCAACAACATAAAATATTTGTAAGAAGATCTTTTTCCTATGCCTAAGAAACTCATCCTTCACAATACAATGTTCATACTTGATCAAAAACATTCTTTTCTTACTAAGCTTTTGTGAATGAACCTCAACACTAGTATATAACCATATTTGAACTTTCAAGCATATAGGTGTTTCTTTATCAATTTCATCATAACAAGTAACTCTCTTCGTGTTACTACTTTTAACTATGCCAACTTAAACTTCATGGAATTTTTATACATATAAATGTTGCAACAAAATACATTTCATACCTCAATCATCGAGATATATTTTGGACGTATCCACTTATCTTCGGTCTCATAAGAAAATAATCAAACTAAAACTCCGATGATTAATAAACCATAAGAATAATTATCTCACAAGGAGAATTCCCATGATGATACGTTTTACTTCGAAGTAATGTATTCATCTTTATACTAATCTTGGTAATAACCTTAACTTGAAATAGGCCACCAAGACACGTTACACCACATCATTATAAGTTAGCATAATCAAATAATTCAAGACACATAATAGGATTTACAACTACAACCCAATGGTTGCATTAATCATCTTCAATCTTTTCATAATCACTTATAACTCCTGAAAGTATTAAGACACATTGCAAAACATATATTTATGTGATAAGGTCGGCTATATATTACAATTCTGGATTGTACTATAACCATATTACTATCAAAATCCTACGAATGCTATCTTTTATAATTTCAGATAGCTCTTTTCTTCAATGATTTATAACTCTTGATAACATTAACACTCACCAAGTACTTAAAGGATAGTATGGGCGTGGGCCCTACCCTCAAGGATCATGTTTGAACTGGCAAGATCTTTTAATATAAGTAAAACTTCAATGCTTTTTGCAAAGATCATGCTTCGAAATAGAAGCAGCGATCTATACCAAACACTGCCACGTATTGTGTCCAGAGAACTATCATCACAAGGCTCTGTTAATAAAAGGAAACTTCTATTATCTAAGGAAGCTTAATCAAATAATCACTTTAGACTTGCATTAATCAACCCAATGGAACTCCTGTTGTAAGGGTTGCTAAACTAAAATGAATGCTGGGTATATATATATATATATATATATAGATATATAATCACCCAGTCTATTTGGGACCAAAACCACTACCATTAAAGATCATGGAGCGGCAGCAGCTACTACCACGGCATCAACATAACAATTAAAAGTTTATTCGATAATGATATATCACAAATGCTAAGAATATGATTCCTTTCTATACCTCCACGTAGATATACGATCCGGAAAACCCAAGGACAGTGTTCAAATACTTTCTGGAAAAAATATCGTTGTACAAGGTTACTATCCTTCCAAGGTTCCAGTTTGGCAGAGTATAAAAATGGGAAGAGGCGTAGACATCTATGAGCATAGAGATTAGACAAATGCCGAAAAACTCAGATACGAGTCCATCCCTAGTAGAGTTCTAAGAGAACAGAGGTCGACCATTTAACCGAGATTTAAACACAAAAAACAAGGATCCACATGGTTACACTCTTGAAACTGTAATACAGGGAATAGCATATTATCTAAGCTTCAAATAGACCACGATTGATAGAAACTAAATAATCACATAGGACTTTATACAAATAATAAGCCTAGTATAATATGGCACTTCAACAGAAGGAAATTTTCTAGCCATTTGTAGACATCTACACAGAAGTACAAGAAACAAAATTTACAAGGATCAGGCTTGTAAGAAGGCCATCCTTTCCCTCTCTTCGCAACAAGGGACAGAAGGCACCCAAAACTACTAAAGTAAAATGGAACCGTTAATTTCCAATACAATCCTTTTCTTTCCTTTTGTCTCCCATTTTTGTGTGATGAGACATTCATCCACTAGTTTTTTGTCAATCACCAGATGGAGCATATACCATATTTATATATAAACCATGCTATGTCATTATGTTACTTTAGCAAGGAACATACTTACTAACAATTCCATTGTCAGTTACCTCTTACCGGCCCCTGGAAGTGAAATTTCGGTTGGAGTTCTCTTGCTAGTTCGTCCAACACACTTTGGGCCCTCCATCGGAGCCCAATTAAGCTCGAGTTTTTGTAACCTATCGCTCTGATACCATATGTAACATCTCCATAACACTAGATTAGTAATATGTTATGAAGAAACTTCTTAACTAACTCATTTTCCTTTTATACACACTTAAATGAAACATAACAGGATATCCATGTCTATCCATAGTATTAACGAGGCCAACTAATGACTACATGAGCCAAACATTGAGCCAAACATTTATTCTTAACATATCAATTTATTATCAAATATTATTATGATTACCTTGAGCATCTAAAGAATAATCACAACCTATTTTGTTGGCAAGAAATAAACTTAAGCACCTTAATAAGAACATCATATGAATACCATGCTACCAATACTTATATTTCCTAAGAATTAGGTTAAAAACATGAAACTTGTATAGGGAAACAAAAATACCAAGATGTCAGACAAAGAGGCCAAATAACGTGGTTCGCCAGACCCTAGGCTACGTCCACAAAAGTCATTTCATTAATTTATCAAAACAGAAACTTACATTTTGCAACATCTTTCTACAACATCATTTTTGTCACTATCTTTACTTAATGTCCTTCACCTAAAGGACCATCCAAGTAGAGAAATTACATTTGAAATTCCAAACTTATTTTACACCTTTCACACATCTCTCCTTGAGAGTACTTTCAATACATTACAAGTCAATCCTCAAGATATGAGACGGAAAACTTAACAATAATTCTTTTTAGAGATTAAATCTTAAATCAACAACTACTACCGAGAAGTATCCTTGGGAAACCAAAAGTAATAACTTAAAAGAAACCATTCCAAGCCTTTACAGCTAAATTCAAATCCTAGGTATATAATAAATGAATCATCTAAAATCGACAACATTTCCCTGAGCTGCAAAATCATGCAATAACGGAGTTTCCTACCAAGCTCTATACTAGTAATTCTTACTTACAGGGATTTAGAGGACTAGCAATTTTATCCAAGCTTTTACGACTCCAATCTATCGACAACATACATGAAAACTAGTATTTACCCCAACATATATGATTTCAAATCTATGAAGATCCTCAACTTACAGTTCCATATAGCACAGAGGTCTGAGACTTCTATTCGACATTCGAGACAAAACCATCCCTTTTCTTCCGGGTTAAAGAAAGGAAATCGATCATACTTTTGTATAGCAATAAAGATCTAGAAGTACCGTTTCGATTTAAAACAGAGCTATCGTTCCCTCAGGTGAGTAAAGAAAACAAACACACTAACAACATAGCACGAAAGGACTAGAAGAGGACTGTAATTCAACAGAGATCCACGATCTCTCATTCAGACTACCAACAGAGATCTATTACTGTATTTCCCAAAACTATACCTATAGAACTACAATTTCCAAAGCATAAATTTCATTTTTAGATGGCATAAACAAACAAAGAGATCCCAGTAACCAATTCACAGAGTTCTATCACACTTAGATACTCAATAGGGTTACATGATTTCCTTCCTCTTGATTCAGCATAAGGAGAATTCAGGAACACTTTGATCAACAATAAATCATTCACTAGCTACCTTAACAAAGATCCGGCGGTTTTCCTTCACATCGTTTAGTATACAAGATTTTGAGCATGCATTTAATCAACAGTAAAAGGATAACCATGTTTCCAGCAAAAATCCCACGTTTTCCCTTCCAATGATAACCATGCAAGATTTCCCATACAATTTAATAAACATGAAAACATGCAATCACTACCTCAACAAGGATCCGGTGGTAATATAGAAACACAATTCGCTAAAAATAAACACAAGTAGAGATCTGCAATCCTCCATCAAGTGATTTGACTCTACATAAATCCAGATTATAGAAATACCTTTCCTTCTAATAACACCCAACATAGGGATTATGAAATTATTTCCAATACATGCCCATAGATCTCTAATTCTCCAAAGAGAACCATCACCCTTTTTCTTCCTCGTTCAGAAGTAAACTAATGCCCCCCTTAAGAAGGTCCAGCCATTCCATTAAAGCTTGGCAGTGATGACCAATTCGGGCGTCCTTTAAAGAGGCAGGTGGCAAAGATTAGAGTGGGAGTGTTCCCTAAAGGGACAAATGGTGGTGGTAGGTGCATTCGAGAGTTCGATTATGGAAACAATTCCCCCATGAACTCCATGAGTGGTTCATCACATAGCTCAAGTGTTTGTTATTCCTTATATTAATATCATGTGTTAGTTATTAGAGACAAGGGTGAGTTTGCTTTTACTCACCTGTAAGGTAGAGCTACTCTTGTCTTATATATATATATATATATATATATATATATATATATATATATATATATATATATCAAGATGTAGTTAATTACACTTACCTCCCTAGTATAACAAGTATACAACTAATCCAAACTTCTTTTAGCTTAATACAAGCTTTAATGGCATTCAATTAAATATCAGTGTTTATATATAAAAGTTATGCCACCCTCACATGATTTAATCATCACAAGGATATGTATAGATATATATATATATATATACTTTTACCATTCTCTTTATGATACTAAAGGCATTATTACTTTTACCCTGAATATTATAGTAATTCCTACTATAATACATATAAGTATATGCTCACTTTAATAAGTTAGCTTCTTATGATTTTTTGGAAAAATATCTTTAGTGTATTCTTCACGCACTCTTATCAGAATTTAGTATTTAGTGTTATTAGTTCATCCTTTACAACCATAGGTATAGTTTTATGGTAATTGATAGGTCCTCTGAGATAAATATTAGCGTGCAACTAAATAGTCGCTATCCTCATCCTAGGATCATAACTTATCACTTAAGTTATAAGTTACTTTATTATCTCTCTAGTTATCGTAGCATTGTAATGATCGTCTGTCGTTGTTCGCCTTCCTGTAGTGGTTCCAGCTTCCTGTCATTTGTTAGGCTCATAACATTACTATTTTCAATTTCTCAATTAGACCATATAACCTACACAGTTCCAGTGGTGGGGCCTTGGCCTGGAGTTCCTCACCAATGACCGGTATAATAATCAAATTATATTTACAAAGTAATAGGTCATAAAGGAGGGATATCACAGGGTTTGTTTTTGGGACTCCCTACAGGCTTATGGCCTTCTCAATATGGACAATTTGATAATTGCAGGTGATCTTAATTTTACAATCTCTTCTTTGGATATTTGTGGGAAGGCTGCAAAACTGGATGTGTTGTCAGACTATTTTTCTGAATGGTTGAGTTCAGCGGACTTTGTTGACATCAAGCCTATTTGTCTCGTTCCGACCTGGGAAAATGGAAGAAAGGGAGACGATGGTATTTTGAAGAGACTGGACATATTTCTTGTTAAGGATTCATTACTTCATAATTGTGTGCATTATAGAACTTGGGTGAGTGATTCCAGGTTTTCGGATCATTGGCTGATTTTATTGCAGCTAGAGGATGTTGCTCAAATGCTGAAACTTGCTTTTAAGTTTAATAGTTCTTGGTTGAAAGAGGAGGAGTTTTCCCATCTTATTAGGCATTTTTGGTTAAATTGTGTTACCGGTGATGCTATGAATCCTATGGATTCTTGTTGACATAGCGACTATCGACAAGGGTTCACTTCGCATTGTCGTCAACAAACCATCAACCGAACTCCCTTACGCACCGGCCCACAAAGGTTTTACCCTTTTCAGCAACACTCACAGAGCGAGTGAAGTCTCACCCGAGATGCACAAGGGAGCTGAAGGAACCACGTTTCCACAATGGAGTTGAGGACATGGATCAAACACACATTACACTCGTAGAAACCAGAGATTATATCATTCGCACTATGCTAGCATTTCATTATTCGCATATTCATCAATCACAGAGTCAACACATAATAGACATTTGCATCAACATGATCTAATTACTCATTATCATGAACAACAATTACCAAACCCATAGAAAATTAAACATCTCACAAACATTCATCCACTAAAATCTCATGAGATCCACCTTCCTCTCCTTATGGTTAGCTTTCCAAATGCTATAAATGAGAGGCCATCCATAAGCCAAAGGGGGGACTATTTGGGGCATCCAACCCATGATATTAAGAGATTTGCAGAGATAGCTCAAGGGAAGGAGCATTGGATCTAAAGGTCACTTGGACATCAAGCAACTCTTTGTAAGCAACTTCAAGCTTCTAATCAATAATAACTTGTTTTGTTTTCCCACTTTGTGTGTATTGTGTTCTAATCATTTCCATGAAGTGTATTCAATAGAATTTAGATCTAACTTGTATTTCAAGGTATTTGGAAGATCGTTTGTTTGTCTTTGTTTGATCTTGACAGGTCCAACTTAAGAGCTTTAGGACTAAAGATGGAAGTGGGACAAACGTCTGATTTAAGTTGAGTGACATTCATCCTCCATTTTCAAGTATGTTTAATCTTGATGTATGAGTTTGATTTAGGATTTCAAGGGTGCATTTGTTACGAGTTGTCTTAGATTATTTTAGTTTAAGCTAAGAGAACCTCTTCTTACCCATAGGAAGAAAGTTATACAACAGTCGACCATGGGAATCTATTTCTATGGACTACTTGATGGGATATCCTACTACTAAATATCAGCATGAAGCGATCTTAGTAGTAGTCGATAGATTTTCCAAGATGGCCATCCTGATTCTATGCAAGAAGACTATGATAGCGTAGCAGACCGCTCCGCTTTTCTTTGAACATGTATGGAAACATTATGGTTTACCGACAACCATTATTTCAGACAAATATGCCATATTTGTCAACATCTTTTCGAAGACTCTCTAGCAACAGTTCAATACAAGACTCTCCTTATCGATAGCTTTCCATCATTAGACAGACAGACAGACGGAAGTTGTGAATTGCTTGGTAGTACAATTGCTTTGTATGTACAACCACAAGAATTGACGAACATGGGATGAAAGTCTCCCATATATACAACACAACTACAATCGTGCTCAGCACAACTCTATAGTAAAGAGTCCATTTGAGATATGTTATGGATTTCAACCCTCAACGCCTATTGACTTGATTAGTTCCTTGACACAATCGAATGATACCAACTATAACCAATGAGAAGTTGGAAAAGCATTGAAGTTTCAAGATCAAATCTACAACATCTAAAAACAAGCATAGTAAATTTTGAAACGAGCTAATACGAAAGCTAAGGCCCGACACGATAAGCATCGTATCCCTCATTCATTTCAAATTGGGGATTAGGTCTGGTTGCATCTCAAAAAGGAACGCTTCACTGGTCCATATAAGAAACTGAAGCCTTTGTGGTATGGTCCGTACAGTATTCTTGAGCAGATTGGAGAAAACGCTTTCCATCTCGACATTCCTTCATGCCTAGGTCTACATCCAGTATTTAATGTTAAATTTTGAGTATTAATTCACAATACTATAGGATATTTGCTGAGAGAATAACATCTACAGTATATCAATGCATGACAATCATAATATGACAAGCATCACAAGCATCACAAGAATCAAAAGCATAGAGACAAGAGACACAGAGTTTCCATGGGGAAAACCCTAAGGTGAAAAACCCCACAACTTCCTCAGTGATAGAGAGAGCAATGGCTCGACCAAAATACAACCAAATAACACTGAGATAGTCTCCTAGCAGATGATCCTCCTCCTCCTCACTAGTGCGCCACTTTCAGATAGATAGTGAGTTACTTTTTCGAGTGAGTAAAATAGAGATCTCCTATCTCTATTTATACTCACCTTTTTGCCCAGTGACCCAATGGGGCCGACTTGTCTACTTAGATACATCCACGTTATATTATATATAATTCCGGGCCGACCCCAAATGGTGGTCTAATAACCCATCGGCAAGTACACACACTTGCGACACTTGTCAATCCACATGACGACACTTCCTTATAGAGGAATAACACATCTCTTATAAGGGTACAATAAATATATATAAAATATACAGATGAAATACATTCCGAAGTTACATATACATCAACACTCCCTCTTAACTAGGAAGGTATTTCTCGACACAGATCTGCTAGACAAGTCTTCTTCTCTGGATCATCGTCATCGATGCATCGTCATCATCATCGTCATTGCTGCTATTATCTCAACCAATCTCTGACTCTACTCGTCATAGGAAGTTCTACAGAGCCAATCCTTTTTCAAACTTGATGTAGTCCCTCCATCTGCAGGTCTTCATCATCACTGGACATACTATGGAATCCTCAGGACTTATTACGTGTGTCACAAAACCTGGCTGCAGCATCCCAGGCTATTACGAGCACACAGCTCTACCTGTAGGATCTCCCAGGAGCACATTACATGTGACCCATCACAAAACCTGGCTGAAGCATCCCAGGCTGTTACGAGCACGCGGCTCTACCTGTCGGGTCTCCCAGGAGCACATTACATGTGATCTCACCACAAAACCTGGCTGAAGCATCTGAGGCCTTTTTCATCCTGTCCAGATCTCCCAGGAGCAAATTACATGTGGTCATGGAAAAACTTGGATGACGCATCTAAGACCTTTTTCATCCTGTCCAGATCTCCCAGGAGCAAATTACATGCCATAGGACAAAAACTCGTAAGAGCATCTGCCAGATATCCCAGGGCACTGAATTACATGCCATAGGCAAAACCTCGAAAGACTATCTGCAAATCTCCCAGGGGACAAATTACATTTCCTCCCAAGCAAAACCTCGCAAGAGCATTTGCCAGATGTCCTAGGGCACCGAATTACATGCCATAGGCAAAACCTTGAAAGACCATCTGCAAATCTCACAGGGCACAAATTACATGCTTACTTGCACAACCTGATTCACGGCCAAAAAGTATCATCTGATACTCATCAAACATCATCTTGATGTACACATGATCATCTTGATCATCATCACTGCAACATCCTGCTGCATGTCATTTGGAGAAGCTCGTCATCCACAATCATCCTTATCATACAATGCATCCATCTGATGCACACCAAGTATCCACCTGATACATACATAGATACATGATCCACACAATGTATCCATCAGCATACATGATCTACCTGATCATACAAAGATACATGATCCACACAATGTATCCATCAGCATCTAACATGATGCGTACATACAAAATACATACACATGATCCATCTGATCATATCCAGCTATTGATGTATATGTAACTTCGGAATGTATTTCACATATATGTATATTGTATTCCTATAGATATGGTATTATTCCTCTATACGGAAGTGTCATCATTTATATTGTAAGTGTCGTAACTTATACTTGATGGGTTATTAGACCACCTTGTTGGGGTTGGCCCTGTATAAGTCATGTGGGTCAAAGGGTTATTAGACCACCCTATTGGGGGTCGGCCCAGTCAGCATTATGTTATGTGGTTAAGTTCAAGCCTACATGAGTTAGGTAAAAAGGCAAGTCAAGTCAAGTATAAATAGAGTGCGGGAGGCACTCTATTTACTCACTCACTTCTCACTCATGCACTCAAGGAGGAGTGGCGCACTTATGGAGGAGGAGGATATGCTGCTAGGTTATGTCTATCTCTCATGGTTGGTTGTATCATTGCTCTATCTATCTCTGAGGAAGTTATTGGGGTTTTTCACCTTTATGGTTTTCCCCAAGTAAATCTTTGTGTCTCTTGTATGCTTGCATTATTGTCTCCATGATTGATATGCTATAGATATGCTGTACATGTTGTTCTCTCAGTTAAGATCCTAGATCAGATTGAAGTAAATTCTGAAAATTTAACATGGTATCAGAGCTAGCCTGAAAGAAGGCATGATATGGCATGTATGACACTTGTTGCACTTACGATGCTAGGGCTTGATATAGCAAAAACCAGTCATCGTAGCACTTTTGCTATAAATCCGTTTTGGCGACGTTTTTGGATCTGAAATTGTTACAAGCTGAAGATAAGATCTCTAGGTACCTTGTGTCCAAAGGAAAACCTCTAATTCGTTGTACTTTGTGATTTATGATCTGTGAAATATAGGGTTTCTGCCTCTTCCAGATCTGAGTCAAAATCAGGTGACCTTGGGAAAAAGGTCATAACTTCGGCTAGGAAGCTCCAAATAAAATTTCGTGAAAAGTGACAGGTAGTACACAGATTGTGATATCTCAAAAAACGTTTTTAGAGGCCGAAGTTGAACCAATGACACGTGGCATGCCGTACAAGTTCGCTCTACTGTTTTATCCCATAAAAAGGTCACGTTGCGACACTTGGCATAACTCTTTCTCAGAGAGTCCAATTGAGTTCAGACCTATCATGATGGAAATATAACAGGCCAAGCTATCTCAGGAAAAATTTTCAGAGGCCGAAATTCAAATAGTGACACGTGGCACGCTGTACAAGTTCGCACTCCTATATTATCCCAAAACAGGTCACGTTGCGACATTTGGCATAACTCTCTCTCAGAGAATCCAATTGAGGTCAGACCTCTCAGGATGGAAATATAACAGGTCAAGCTATCTCAAGAAACTTTTTCAGACCTTGTGGATCAAAAATTTTGGAGTTACACTAGAAACAAACAGGTACATATTTCTGTCAAAACAGAATTATTTTTGAGTACCTTCATTCATGGCTTCCGGAATTTAGGGCTTTGGAGAAAGTTGGAATTTTTGTAATCGGAGACCACGGCTGAATACTACTCATCAAGATAAAAATTTAGAGACCAAAATCAGAATTTTTGGTTGGGCAGAAGGCCGGGCTTGATAAGACCCTAGTTCGGAACTTTGATAAGAAAAGTGGAAAATTAGGGCTTCTGTAAAAATGGGAATTTTTGAAATCTGTGACCACAACTGGAAGCTCCTCATAAAAATAGAAGCTTATAGATTTGGATCAAAACTTTTGATTGGGAAGAAGAGTGGGCTTCATCAAACCCCAGTTCAGGGTCACGTCCAGTGAATCCGGAAGTTTCAAAGGCAAATTTGAGGAGTGAAACTTTGCAGTTTTCAAATTCTGAATACACCAGCTTGATCAGCTCATCAAGGTGCATATTTCTATCCTGTCAGAAGTTTGAAATTCAAAGTTTGAATTTTTGGGGTTTCTCTGACAAACCCATATCCAGCTCCAGGTCCAGTTCTTGCAAATTAAGATGGATTGGTCACCTGCATAAGTGAAGATGTTCCTGTTTCAGAGGGAGATGAAGCTAAGGCCTTACATAAGAAGATTACAAGTGATCTCGATAAGTATGACTCATCGAGGTATGTTTTGAGATTTGTTCATGATTAAGTTTATGGTATGTTTGTCTTCATGTTATTACGGTTAGTACAATCTTGATTTTAGATTTGTCGTATCACCTTAACAAAATTATGAATGCATGATAGAAGATATTCATTGGTTAGGGTGTTGACACTTATGATTGTACTAATGCATTATGTTGTTGTATGAGGTTTATGTTACTAACATGAAAGGTACACCAAGAAAGACAAATCATGTTTTGGTTCGAGAACATATGATCATGATGACATGAGGACAAAGAGTCATCCATTGTCATGGATCTCATAGAAGATCCATTTACGAGGTATGTATAACTTGGTTTTATAATGGCTAACCTATGAGATATATAGGTTACTAGCACAAGTCATTGAAGAAGAACAAGAAGACATCATGTGAGTATGTTAGACATAACTAACTAGCATGCTAATCTAGGTATGTTTTTCCTATATCAAGATAGAATCCTACCTTGGGTTAGGAACTTATACTATTGTTGATAATGATTATTCATGAAGTCATAGGTTTGAATAATCATGGTTGTATGCATATTATGTTTCCTACCATAATTGATGATATGACTAACTAGAAGAATCATGAAGGTATAGGTTTGAATAATCACAGGTTTTATGCATATTATATCTCTTATCTTGATTGATGATTCAACTAACCTGAAGAGTCATAGGTTTGAGTAATTACAGGTTTAGACATGTTATGTTTCTTATGATTTGACTAACCATAAGAATCCTACATAAACCTTGAATGCTAATGCTTATTATTTCTGTTTGAAATGATCCTAACTATACATGCTTGAGATTATTGTGTTTTGATAATATTAAGATTATTATGTATGAGACCTCAAGGATAACACAATGATGATACTAATAAGCATGCACAGTGATTAAGGATGAATATGAGTTGAAGAACAGGTAATCCAGGAAGCAAAGATCAAGAGGGAGTACACTCCAGTGGTTTATGAAAGGATGTAGATATTCAGAGGGAGTTGACCATCTCTCTACATCCCACAACAGAAAGTTGTAGAAGAAGCTATTGCAGATTAGGACTCCAGCAGCTCCTGCAAGAAAGCGAAGACTCAGAGGGAGTCCACCCAACGAACAAACAAAGATAAGTATTTTAATTATCATTTCTTGCATATGTGTTTGTTTAAATAAAATTGTTCAATGATGTATATGCTCATGTTCCTAGACTTAGGATATGTATTGTGCATATTAGAATAGTTTCATTGATGAACAGTATACTAATAATATACATGGGTAAGTGGCCTATGGCACTGTACAACATTACATTGCTACTTATCTAGGATGAAACCTCTTTGCTAACATGTTGGGAGTTGTGCACACTCTTAACAATGTTTTGGTAGAGATTAGAAGGCATCTAGAAAGTTACGGGATATGGATAAATGTTGTATTGAAGCATTGGCTAAGATAATTGCATGACTATATGACATATTTCTTTATGTGTAAGAATTTGTTTTGAAAATTATGAGATGTTTCTAATCCTGCAATTTAACCTGTTTTGTAGGAAAGACCATATATCTTCACCTACAAAAGAACTACAACATTTGTTCCAACAACAAAGATATCTATTGAAGATATTGAAGTTCCCAGGATCTGGGATGAAGAAATGGAATGCCATGATCCGTCGATCATGAAGAATGATGTTTGGGATGTAGTCCCAAGACCTGAAGGGAAGTTTGTTATGACTTCCATATGGAACTATCAGATCAAGCATGTTGCAAATGGCAGCATAGAGAAAAATAAAAGTGATGAAATAGAAGATACACCAGATGGATTCAAGACAGCTTTCTTGAATGGTGTAATTGAAGAAGAAGTGTATGTGGAGCAGCCACTTGGTTCTGAGACACATGATAGGAAATCATATATGTGCAGAACTTGGTATGGTGAAGATAGATTGATTTCCGACACGCAGCGGAAGCTTACTACCGAGTTCGAGATGAATAACTTGGGGATGATGCACTATTTGTTTTTGGCATGGAGGTGTGGCAGAGTGCAGAAGGAATCTTCCTTGGACAAGGGAAGTATGCAGTAGAGATCCTGAAGAGGTTCGGGATGATGGATTGCAAGGCCATGGCCACACCTATGGCATCGAATCTGAAGCTTCTATGTGATGCTTCATCTGAACCGGTTGATGTCTCTATGTATCGTCAGATGATTGGGTCCTTGATGTACCTGACGAACACGAGACCAGATATTTGCTTTGCTGTGAACACATTGATTCATTTCCTGATAGATCCGAGGCATGTTCACTTGGTTGCTGCAAAGCATGTTCTGAGGTACCTGAAGGGTACAGTGGATTATGGGCCCAAGTATGAAGGGAATCAAAAGTTTAACCTGCAAGGTTATGTTGATTCAAATTGGGCTGGCAGTGCTGCAGATAGGAAGAGCACATTTGGGTGCTACTTCAATATGGGATCAAGTGTGATCTCTTGGTTTAGCAGGAAGCAGTCCTGCATGGCACTGAGTATAGCTGAGGAAGAGTATGTTGCAGCCTGTTCAACTAGTTGTGAGGCAGTATGGCTACGAAAGCTACTGTCTGGGTTATTTGATCTCCCGTTGGATGCTACTGGTATCTTCTGTGATAACCAGAATTGAGTGATGTTGTTCGAGAACCCAGTGTTTCATGACAGGTCGAAACACATAGAGATCAAATATCACTATATCAGGGATATGGTGTAGAGAGGAGCTGTGAAGCTCCTTTATGTTGCAACGGATGAGCAGATTGCAGATGTGCTGACGAAGCCACTAGCCAGGGTGAAGTTCGAGTACTTCAGAGAGAGGCTTGGCGTTCTCCAGATCGAGGACACTTCAAGGAAGAAGTAATGGACACATTTTCCAAATCCATTCCAAGCATGTTGGAAGGAGGATCCTTCACATGGCTATGGATGTAAGCGCTGGATGATGAGCATCAGGATGATGTTCTGGTTTCTGCTTGGATATGATCAGTTGGATCATTTTATGTATGTATGTACGCATCATGTTGGATGCTGGATATGATCAGTTGGATCATTTATGTATGCATGCATCATGTTGGATGTTGGATATGATCAGTTGGATCATGTGTATGTATTTTTTATATGCATCATGTTGGATGCTTGGACCATGTATCTGTATATGTATCAGGTGGATACATTGTATGATCAGGTGGATCATGTATGGTGATATGTATCATGTATTTGTATTTGTATCAGGTGGATACATTGTATGATCAGGAGGATCATGTATGATGATATGTATCAGGTAGATACTTGGTATGCATCAGGTAGATGCATTGATGATCAGATGACATGCAGCAGGATGTTGCAGTGATGATCAGGATGATCATGTGTACATCAGGATGATGTATGGTGAGTATCAGGATGATACTTTGTGGCCGTGGATCAGGTTGTGCAGAGGAGCATGTCTGGGAGATCCTATAGGTCAGAGTTGTGTACCCATAACAGCCTGGGATGCTCTTTCGAGACATTGCTCTGGGAGGACATGTAATTTGTGCCCTGGGAGATCCTTCAGGTCGAAGTTGTGTACCCGTAACATCCTGGGATGCTCTTGCGAGGTTTTGTCCTATGGCATGTAATTTGTGCCCTGGGAGATTTCAAGTCGAAGTTGTGTACCCGTAACATCCTGAGATGCTCTTTCGAGGTTTTGCCATGACCACATGTAATTTGTGCCCTGGGAGATTTCAGGTCAGATTTGTGTACCCGTAACATCCTGAGATGCTCTTGCTAGCTTTTGTGGTGACCACATGTAATTTGTGCCCTGGGAGATCCTTCAGGTTGGAGTTGTGTACCCGTAACATCCTGGGATGCTCTTTCGAGGTTTTGTGGTGGGGTCACATGTAATAGCGCCCTGGGAGATCCTACAGGTCAGATTTGTGTACCCGTAACATCCTGGGATGCTCTTTCAGGGTTTTGTGACGCACGTAATAAGTCCTGAGGATTCCACAGTATGGCCAGTGATGATGAAGACCTGCAGGTGGTGGGCCTACATCTAGTATGAAAAAGGACTGGCTCTGTAGAACTTCCTATGACGAGTAGATTCAGAGATTGATTGAGATAGCAGCAGCAGTGACGATGATGATGACTCGATGATGATTATCCAGTGACGATGATCCAGAGAAGATGACTTGTGCTAGAAGAACTGTGCTGAGAAATACCTTCCTAGTTAAGAGGGAGTGTTGATGTATATGTAACTTCGGAATGTATTTCACATATATGTATATTGTATTCCTATAGAGATGGTATTATTCCTCTATACGGAAGTGTCGTCATTTATATTGTAAGTGTCGTAACTTATACTTGATGGGTTATTAGACCACCTTGTTGGGGTCGGCCCTGTATAAGTCATGTGGGTCAAAGGGTTATTAGACCACCTTATTAGGGGTCAGCCATGTGGGTCAAAGGGTTATTAGACCACCCTATTGGGGGTCGGCCCAGTCAGCATTATGTTATGTGGTTAAGTTCAAGCCTACATGAGTTAGGTAAAAAGGCAAGTCAAGTCAAGTATAAATAGAGTGCGGGAAGCACTCTATTTACTCACTCACTTCTCACTCATGCACTCAAGGAGGAGTGGCACACTTATGGAGGAGGAGGATCTGCTGCTAGGTTATGTCTATCTCTCATGGTTGGTTGTATCATTGCTCTATCTATCTTTGAGGAAGTTATTGGGGTTTTTCACCTGTATGGTTTTCCCCAAGTAAATCTTTGTGTCTCTTGTGTGCTTGCATTATTGTCTCCATGATTGATATGCTGTAGATATGCTGTACATGTTGTTCTCTCAGTTAAGATCCTAGATCAGATTGAAGTAAATTCTGAAAATTTAACACCAGCATCCAACATGATGCATATACAAAATACATACACATGATCCAACCGATCATATCCAGCATCCAACATGATGCATACATACATACATATAATGATCCAATTGATCATATCCAGCATCCAACATGATGCATACATACATACATATAATGATCCAACTGATCATATCCAAGCAGAAACCAGAACATCATCCTGATGCTCATCATCCAACGCTTACATCCACAGCCATGTGAAGGATTCCCCTTCCAACATGCTTGGAATGGCTTCAGCAAATGTGTCCATCACTTCTTCCTCGAAGTATCCTCGATCTGAAGAATGCCAAGCCTCTCTCTGAAGTACTCGAACTTCACTCTAGCTAGTGGCTTCATCAGCACATCTGCAATCTGCTCGTCTGTCGCAACATACATGAGCTTCACGGATCCTCTCTACACCATATCCTTGATATAGTGATATTTGATCTCTATGTGTTTCGACCTGTCATGAAACACTGGGTTCTCGGACAGCTTCACACAGCTATGGTTATCACAGAAGATACCAGTAGCATCCAACGGGAGATCAAATAACTCAGACAGTAGCTTCCGTAGCCATACTGCCTCACAACTAGCTGAACAGGCTGCAACATACTCTGCCTCAGCTGCACTCAGTGCTACACAGGACTGCTTCCTGCTAAACCAAGAGATCACACCTGATCCCATACTGAAGCAACACCCAGATGTTCTCTTCCTATTTGCAGCACTGCCAGCCCAATCTGAATCAACATAACCCTGCAGGTTAAACTTTTGATTCGCATCATACTTGAGCCCATAATCCACTGTACCCTTCAGGTACCTCAGAACATGCTTTACAGCAATCAGGTGAACACTCCTCGGATCCGTCAAGAACTGGCTCAATGTGTTCACAGCAAAGCAAATGTCTGGTCTCGTGTTCGTCAGGTACATCAAGGATCCAATCATTTGATGATACATGGAGACATCAATCAGCTCAGATGAAGCATCACATAGAAGCTTCAGATTCGATTCCATAGGTGTGGCCATGGCCTTGCAGTCCATCATCCCAAATCTCTTCAGGATATCTACTGTGTACTTCGCTTGACCAAGGAAGATCCCACCTACACTCTGCCACACCTCCATGCCTAGGAAATAGTGCATCATTCCCAAATCTTTCATATCGAATTCAGCAGGAAGCTTCCTCTTAGTATCTGCAATCAGTCTATCATCTCCTGTTACAAATAAGTCATCCACATACAGGAGTAGAATCACAGGATTCCCTTCCACAACCTTGTAGTAAAGGTTGGAATCCGCTTTACTCTTGGTAAATCCCAAGCTAGATAGGAAACTGTCCATCCTACCATACCAAGTTCTGGGAGCTTGCTTCAATCCATACAAGGCTTTCTTCAATCTGCACACATATGACTCTCTGTCATGTATTTCAAAACCAAGTGGTTGTTCCACATATACTTCCTCTTCAACTACACCATTCAAGAAAGCAGTCTTGACATCCATCTGGTGTATTTTTCATTTCATAGCTGCAGCTAGGGCAAGTACTGTTCTGATGGAAGTATACCTGGCTACAGGTGCAAAAGTTTCTTCATAATCTATTCCCTCTTTCTGAGAGAATCCACGAGCTATGAATCTTGCTTTGTATTTCTCCACACTGCCATCTGTAGCATGCTTGATTTTGAAGATCCATTTAGAAGTCACAACAGACTTCTCTTTAGGTCTTGGGACAACATCCCAAACATCATTCTTCATTATTGATTGGTATTCCTCAACCATGGCATCCTTCCATTCTTTCTTTTCCATTGCCTCTTCATAACTGGAAGGCTCTTTGTTCATAATGTCACAAAGTAAAGCAACATAGCTAGTCTGTGATCTGGTTCTCTTCTTTGCTCTATGTTCTTCTTCTGGAATACCAAATCTTTCTGCATCTTGAATGAGATCTCTAGCCCATACAGGTTTCCTCTTGTGAGAGTTATCCTCACTGGGTGGATCTACAGGTTCTTGTGGATCTTCAAACTCACGAACAGCTTCTGGAACTGCTTTAGTCATGGTGGTGTCCTGAAATCTTGTTTCTTTAGGTTCTTCATAAACTTCGGTAGGTTCCTTCCTTGATTTGATGAATGCTAAGTTTTCATCAAATGTTACATCCCTGCTGACATCAATCTTCTTGAACCCTGGAAAGTATATTCGGTAAGCCTTCGAGCTTTCACTGTAACCCACAAAGATACCCTTCTTTCTTGAAGGATCTAGTTTAGTGCTCTTTTCCTTTGGGACATGAGTGTATACTAGACAACCAAATATTCTGAGATGACTGACTTTAGGTTTCTTACCAGAAAAGACCTCTTCTGGTGTCTTGTTGTCCAATATCTTGTGGGGTGTTCTGTTCTGCACATATACAGCTGTTCTAGCTGCTTCTGCCCATAGATGCATAGGAAGATCCTGGTCATGCAACATTGCCCTTGCTGCTTCCATGATAGTTCTGTTCTTCCTTTCCGCAACACCATTCTATTGAGGATTATAAGGAGCAGTCAACTCCCTCTTAATCCCTGAATCACTGCAAAGCTTCTTGAAGTCACTTGAGGTGAATTCTCCACCATTGTCGGATCTGAATGTTTTGATCTTCTTGTTAGTTTGATTCTCCATCAAGGTTTTGAATTCCTTGAATTTATCAAGCACCTCATCTTTGCCCTTCAAGAAGTATACCCAAGTCTTCCTGGAGAAGTCATCAATAAATGAGACATAGTAAACATACCCACTCAGGGAACTGGATGACATAGGGCCACATACATCTGAGTGGATGATTTCCAGGATGTCTTTTGCCTTGCTTTCACTGCTTGGGAAATCCTTCTTAATGTTCTTACCTTTTGCACATCCTTTGCAAACACCTTCATTTTTGGTCTTGATTTCAGGAAGACCCTCTACTGCCTTGCTTGCAATTGGAAGTGCTCTGTAGTGCATGTGAGCAAGTCTTCTATGCCAAAGTTCACTTGGCTCCATGGATTCATGCACCATGGCATGTTCAGGTTGTCCCTTCAATTTATACAAGCCTCCCTCTTTCTCTCCAATCACTACTGCATCATCTATGTTCTTTCCCTTTGGCCACATTCGGACTTGGCCATCCACAAATGCAACCCTCATACCTTTTGCATCCAATGCAGAGATGGAGAGTAAGTTCTTCTTGAGCCCAGGTACATAGAGGACTTCCTTCATCTTCAGAGATTTTCCAGAATCTAGGTTGTAGGAGGCTTCACCACTTCCTTTGATTGGGTATTGATAATCATCCCCAAGTTTCACCTTATGGGGTGATTCATGTTCAGATAGATTCACAAAATATTCCTTAAACCCACTCATGTGTTTGGAAGCCCCACTGTCAATCAACCAATCATTATAGCCATGGGAGATGGTACCTATGAGAGCAGAGATCAGAACATACTCTTCTTCACTTGATGAGTCATCATTACTATCACTTTCTGCCCTAGCCTTCTTCTTTGGGGGTTCATCATCTTCGCCAGCATGAGCATGAAACCTTATTTTGCTACCCTTCTTCTTCTTGTTGGGGATGTTATTGTCCTTCTTGTTCTTGGGACAATTTATGGCAATATGTCCTTTCTCATTACAGGTGAAGCATATTCTTCTTTCTTTGAAGTGATGTGAAGATCTCTTGGAGTGAGATGGCTCTCTCTTGGACTTTCCTTTCTTGGTGTGAGCTGTGAGAGCTTGATCTTCATTCCCCATCTTTTCTTCTCGTGCAACAAGCCTTGCTTCTTCTTGTGAGCATTCTTCCCGAAGTCTACTGAAGGAGATCAACTTCTTCCTTGCACAAATTCCTTGGATAAAGGAATCCCATGAACTGGGTAGGCCATTTAGAGTGGTCATCACCACTTCACCATTCTCCACCATTTCATCCACTGCTTCTAGTTGTTCCTTGATCTGGGAGACCCTTGAAAAATAGGATTGAATGGTTTCTCCATTCTGAAACTTTACTCCTTTCAATTGGTTCCGCAGGGTCATCTTCCAATTTATGTTCTTTCCTTCAAACAGCTTGGTCAAAGAGTCAAACATCTCCTTGGGTGTCTTAAGAGAAGACACATGGGGTATGAGATGGTCTTTGATAGAATCAGCAATGATTCTCTTTGCCTTGACCAAGTTCTTCTTGTGCAATGCCTTGGCCTCTTCATCCTCTGGGATAGGGATGTCTTCTTTCACATATGAGTCCAACTCATTCTCTTCCAGGATTAACCCAATCCTATACTTCGAGGCTCGGAAGTTATCAGCTCCTTCAAGCTTATCCTCAAGCTTGGTGTGGAGAGACATATTTAAGAGTACTTCAAATGGAAATAGAAAAGATTTAGGACTTACCACTTGAAGTGCTAAAAACTGGATCTGGTCCCAGATTAGGGTTTGTTAGAGAAACCCTAAAAATTCAAAATGTGAATTTCAAAATTTCGAAAGGATAGAAAGATGTGCCTTGGAGAGCTGATCAACCTGGTACATTCAAAATTTGAGATCAACAAAGTCTTGCCCTTCAAAATTTCCTTTTTGTCCTCCCGGGTTCACTAGGGAGAGCCCTGAATTAGGGTTTGAGTTTCTCTGAGATCTACCTAGCCAAAAATCTCGATACAAAGCTCTAAACTTTGATTTTTGCAAGGAGCTTCCAGCTATGTCTTCAGATTCCAGAAATTCCTATTTTTGTGGAAACCCTAATTTTTAGGGCCAAATCTGAAAATGCTCGGAACTGAATTCTAATTGGACAGATAGATGCGCCTTGATGAGTAGAGTCAATCTACTATACTGATTTTCAAAAATCTGTGGAGAGAAACCCAATAAACAAGGAACACAAGCTTCCCTCAGTACAAAATGTCTTCTTCTCAGGTTAGCTCTGATACCATGTTAAATTTTGAGTATTAATTCACAATACTATAGGATCTTTGCTGAGAGAATAACATCTACAGTATATCAATGCATGACAATCATCACAAGCATCACAAGAATCAAAAGCATAGAGACAAGAGACATAGAGTTTCCGTGGGGAAAACCCTAAGGTGGAAAACCCCACAACTTCCTCAGAGATAGAGAGAGAAATGGCTCAACCAAAATACAACCAAATAACACTGAGATAGTCTCCTAGTAGATGATCCTCCTCCTCCTCACTAGTGCGCCACTTTCAGATAGATAGTGAGTTACTTTTCCGAGTGAGTAAAATAGAGATCTCCTATCTCTATTTATACTCACCTTTTTGCCCAGTGACCTAATGGGTCCGACTTGTCTACTTAGAGACATCCACATTATATTATATATAATTTCGGGCCGACCCCAAATGGTGGTCTAATAACCCATCGGCAAGTACACACACTTGCGACACTTGTCAATCCAAATGATGACACTTCCTTATAGAGGAATAACACATCTCTTATAAGGGTACAATAAATATATATAAAATATACAGATGAAATACATTTCGAAGTTACATATACATCAACATTTAATGTCGATCTACTTTGACCATACCAAGCACCACTATTGGAACAAAATGACTTGCAGACAGCAGAACCAGAAGACATCCATCCAGATGTTCAGCAGCGTCTTCCTTGAGACACCATTGTGGGACGACAAGTACACCATACAAGGATGAACACAATTCCCTTGTTTTAGGTGGCGAAAGCCAGACATATCCCAGCACAAGGAAAATGGTACTCTTCTACTGAATTGACCACTAAGTTTCCTCATATGTATGAGAAAACAATGGGGACCATTGTTTCTTGAGGAAGAAGGTATGATACACCCAGCAGTTGGCATTATTGTTGAATGCCAACATCGACTTTGACAAGTTCATCAAATTTGACAAGCTCAACGACTCCAACCAATCCATCAAATTTGACAAGCACCAACTTCGACAATTTCGACTGAGGAACTATGAAAGATTGTCTCTCTGTCTTCCAGTCAACTGTAACGGTTGAACTTATGAAACCATTCTAACTTCCTGTATATTGTCCGTGTGTGTATGTTTATGTGCGTAGTGTATTTCCTTCTTTGATTATTATCATGCTTCCACAATAACAATACTGATTCATTCAATCGAATTATTGTCCTTGTGGTGCACCTGGGCACGTGTGGATCATGGATAGATTCGCCTTGATTCATCTTCGTGATTTTGAGTTGGGTTCTCAAATTCATCTTTCGATTGATGTTTCTTCCTTCATACATTCTTGGTAGGGCATCAAACATCTCCTTTGGAGTTTTCTCGGAGGACACTTGAGGAATCAAGTGATCTTTAATGGAGTCTGCAATGATCCTCATAGCTCTAATCATATCATTCTTATGTTTTTCCTTTGCCTCATCTTCTTCAGGTTCAAGAACAACTTCTTTAAAAAAATTTGTAAGATCATTCTCTTCTAAAATGAGTTGGATCCTGTATTTCCAAGCACTAAAATTTTCTATGCATTCCAACTTGTCATCAACCTTAGTGCTTGGGGCCATCTTATCCCAGAGAGCAAAGAATAACCAAAAATTAAAATTTCTCAAAAGTAAAAATTGAACTCACCAAAATATGCGCTTGACTGAGGTGAGTATGCTGGTACACTTGGTTTCTGAAGATTCCAAAATTTCACCCTTGAAATTTGACTTGTGAAATTTTGGTCTGCAGTTTCTGGTTTTCTCTTGATTTCTGGTTTCCTGGTTTTTTTGGTCCAAAGTCAAAATAAGGTTTGACTTTCTGGAAGATCACCCATTGAAAAATTTTGATCTTGGTGCCAATAGATGCGCCTAGGAGGGGTGCACTTGCCTATGCCACTTCAACTAAAAAATTCCACTTTTGTAAGAAGCCCTAATGTTTATGCTTAGCGAGAGAGAGAGAGATTTACCTTATGAAAGTTGCTCTTTTCAGGAAATATCTAAAACTATGTTAAGATTCTATGTTACTAAAGACTTAATTCTAACTTCATGAGCATTTAATACATTTTCACAATAGCGGCATAAAAAGGATCTTTGAAAGATACATAATCACAAAGTACACAACAGTATATCCTGGGAAAATCTCAAGGGGAAGAAAACCCAGAAAGAACTTCCTCAATATATTTTACCAAAGTACAATGCCCAAAATAGGTTTCACAAATAAGAGAGACAAAAGACCCAAACTCTAGACCCAAGCCAATCCTCCTCCTCCTTCGCAGACTTCTTTCTCTCCTCTAATGCACAAGTGAGTGAATGATACAAATGAAGGAAAGTCTCCTATTTATACTTTAATTTTCACTTAACTTTTAATCCAACTAGGTCAGCCCCAATAACCTAACTCGGCCGACTTCTCTAGGAAGACTCAATATAATATTTATATTATATTCTTTTGGGTACTAACGACCCGGCTTACAATGGAGGTTTAACCTCATGACTTTTACATGACCAAATATAATAATGACATCCCCGAATGAAGGTAAAACATCCCCGTCGGAATTACAATAATAAAGTACAAGTAGAATATTCTTTGAAGTTACATTAATTCAACAATGAGGAAGTTCAGGAAATTGAAAGTGAATCCACATAAGCAGAAGATAGTGAATCACACAGTGCTCAATCACATGTAGATGATGCTTGCAAGACTACCAATGTAGCTGTCTATGATTTGGCGAATCCAACAATGCCTATTATTAATGAAGAAACTTCTCAAGAAGTAGTATGCCTTAATGAAGTGAATAAAAAAGATGATGAAGATGACCTCTCAGTAGTAGGGGTCGAAGCATTTGAACCGAAGTATGATGATGAACAACTTTCAAATGAAGATTGGTTGACTGTATTGCCACAAAATCAACTATTTGGTGTGTTGTTTGGAAAAGGAAGCCTACTTGAAAAAGAAGACCAAGTGGATGATGTCTTGAATGCAGTAGAAAGACATGAAGAAAATGCACATGAAGATGACTTTACATCAATAGTATTTGAAGAAGATGAACAATTTGAAGATTGTCTTACAAAGTACAAAAAATATGAAGATGGCATTCTATATTATGAAACAGAGGCTGATACAACTAAGGTGAAAACAACCATATAGAAGTTGCATGTGAAACAACTAAAGAAGCAAAAGAACCAGATGAAGAAGAAGAGAAGGCTAAGGAAGATGTGCCATGCGACATAAGTGATTTTAGTAATAGTCCATTTGATTTGATTTACTAATAGTGATTTTACTAATGTATCCAAGATGAAGATCTTGTAATAGAGGAAGTTGATATAAAGACATATTGTAATATTTCCTTTGAATATTCCATTGAAAATATATTTATGAGATGGAGTCTTGAAGAAATTTGATTTTATCAAACATTGTTGACTTGTGTTGAAAAATATGAGGATGCCAATATGTCACATGATGAAAACAACAAGTGGGTTTCAAGCATGCCCACACTGTAAGAATTTGAAATTTGGAATATTGAGATTGCAACCCTTGGTATGAATTGAATTCATTGTTTGAATGATGATGAAGGTGTCATTGAAGAAAGCATAGATCACTGGTTTTACAACCAGTTATTGGAAATTCAATTTTTCACCTCCTATAGTCAAGATGAAGAAATGGTTGAAGCCAAGTAGATGCAGAAAGAAGAAAAGGAATCCAAAGTTCAAAGCCCAGAGCACAAAGAAGAATAAGACAAGCGTTTGGAGCAATAATTATAGGAAGAAGATGCTTTATCACATATCAACAAAGAAGTTGAATATGAAGATGTTTGAAGAAAGTTGTAAGATTAACTGAGACATAGATCGGTAAGCATTCACATTTCTAATTTTTTATGTAAGCCTTAGAGGTAGTATGTTTTAAAAACAGTTTGATCATTTGTTTAGTGGTCATAATTAAGGGGACTGTTAAAGTGTGTTAATTAATCCTGCTAGTTAGTTTGTTTACAAGTCAAGAAGTGGATAATCATTATGAGTCCTAAGATTGACAGAGTCAAAATCGGTGCATTGAATCTAGACTATTTGTTAGCGTTTTGGGTCCACTTAGATACGACTGTAATCCTTTATATATTATGAGTTTAATGAAGAAGAGCATAGAGAGTATGAGAATTCTCCATAGTTTATGTTGTGTTCAATATTACCTTTGCTTCTGAAATTTAACATGGTATCAGAGTTGTTCCTTTGAAACTTTAACATAGTATTCGATTTTTGTCTTTGGAACTTTAATAAGCATGGGGAGACTACACTATCTCTTTGATGACAATGTTTTAAGTAGCAACAACTCTCACCTTTCCACTAGTACATGAACACTTCTCCTCCATCTTTTGTCAACATAGAATATTTAGTATTCATAGCCTAACTCTAAGTCATCTATACATTCCACCTAATTTTATTTTATGTAGTTAGTCATACACCAGGATGAAAACAAGAACACTTTTGAATGAATTTGGGGGGAACTGATGTAGATAGAGTATGGAGACATCTCTCTAGTTTTGATTTGACACATTTCTTTAAGAAGCAGTTAGCGTATATAATATCAAATAAAGCATGTTGAGAATCTTCATGTAATTTAGTTAGGCTTAAAGTCTACTATATCATTGAGGACATTTGAATAATGGTTATTTAAAGGCATTTGTGAAGTGTTGAAAATCAATTTCGTCTTAATCATTCTCTTATGCTATTTGTCTAGGTTATATTCTTGATTATGTTTATTATTATTTTCAAAATTAATTTCTCAATATTAACTTTCAATGTGAAGATATTTAAACACCTCTCACCCGGTATATGTCAACTAAAAGGATTTTCCTCCCGAAAATAGCCCTCTACATAATACAATACAATACAAAATTCTAATGAAAAATCCAAACCCCTCTCAACCATCCAACCTATGAATTTATCCATTGGTAAAATGAAACCCTTTACATAATACAATAAAAAAATATGATGAGGAATCCTAACCTCTCTCACCCATCCAACCCATTGAATTTCTCCATTGGTGATCACTCAACAAATCAAGAGGAATAGACTCCTACCACGTTAAGAAATTTTTATATGATGTTTTAATTTTAACATTGCCTTTCATTTGATGTTCAAATCCTAATTTTACATGTCATAATAATACTTGATTTTTTTTTAAATAACATTTATAATAACTATATGAATTCTCATATCTTGCCTTGATAATACAAAAAAAGTTTACAAAAAAAAACATAATAAACATAATGATTAAACCAAGCACACCAATAAAGATAAAGAATGTTTATCCTCAAAACCTTTAAATAGGATTCTTCACAAACAGTACAATGGTCCATTACCATGGGCCACCAAATACCATAGGCTCAAAAAAGCATGACCAAGTCAATTTTACCTAACAAGAGGAGACAACAAGACAATGACAAAATCAAAATTTCCATATTAGAAATATAAATATAATGAGAAAATATAGAAATAATACACACACACACACATTTAATTCCTAATAACTAATTAAATTAATAGTAATATACACACATTTAATTACTAATAACTAATTAATAATAGTAATAAATAGCATAGATTTATATATAGACTTGGAAAGCATTCATGAATGTTGGGTTTGCAGAAAACTAGTATTGGATTTTTGGGGTTGTTTGGCTGAAAAATGTTGGCGAGGTATTCAATGTAGGTAGGCATTAGGTCTTGGAGTCAAGATGGCCCTATATGGACCGACCCAATACCATCCAAGAATAAAAAAAGTGGGAATCTTATATGTGTCGGCTTACCCGTTTATGTGTGCTTGGTTTTTTTTCAGTCTCCTTTTATCTTGTAGGAGGTTTTATTTTTGTGGGTGTGGTTTTTTTCTGGTGGCTGGTGATTTGCTTTGAAATTTTTCCGGTTTTTCTCAACTCTGGTTTTGGGTATGGTCAACTGTACCCTTGTCCGAAGGTTTCTTGGCAGTGACATGTGCCGGTTTTCCTTGGAGGATTGTGGCTGGTGTCGTGGGAACATTGTGTGACGGGTGTTGATGTACTTCGGTTTTCATCTACCAGTCATCTGGTTATCCCTGTTTCCTTAGGCGATGTCATCCTTCCCGTGCTCTTGTCCTGGGGTAGGTGGTGGTTTCAACAAAAAAAAAGGTTTTGGGTCCCTTATTTGTCGTGATGGTAGCAGAAGGGAGGAAGCGGCCAGTGTCCATGGGATGGATACCGGGGGTTCTGGGATCTTTGTCGGTGGTAAGAAGTCTAGGCAGAAGAGGCTGCTCAAGTCGGTAAAGGCCAGGGAGGGTTTGGAAACCTATTCGATTTTGGCTGGTACCAATTTGGATAGGGTGGAAATGCTTGCGAGTAGAGCCCTGGTTGGGAGACTCGAATACACTACTGGTAAGCGAGAGGAAGTTATGGAGTCGGTCAATTGTCTCTAGACGCCTATAGTGGGGATTATGCCTAGGGTTAATTTTTTATTCAATCGGTGTATTTTATTCATTTTACCATATACTGGTTTGATGAATCAAATATTGGAGGGTAGCTGGTTGTTTAAGGACGGATCTTTAAATCTTAAACGATGGCATATCTCCTTTGACCCTAGGAGAGAGGTTCAGGCTCACCGGCATCTTTGCATGCTTATTCCTGGACTGAGAACAGTATTAGGGGTTTGGAAAATATAGTGGGTAAATGTACCAGGGTTGATAAAAAGTCTTTATTTGGAGTTGACAGATGCTTGGCCAAGGTCTTAGTGGAGTTTGAGATGGATAAGGGTCTCCCTGCTGAGGTTGACATTATTTGGGGAGAGCTGGTCTTTCATCAGAAGCTGGATTATTTCAAAATCCCTTTTTGCTACTTTCATTGTAGAGAACCTGGTCATGTAATGGCTAAATGTCACTTATTACTCAATTCGAAGGCCAAGTTTCTTGAAAAAAGCGACAATCTTTCAGAACTGGAGCTTTTTTCCCCATTGAGTCCGGTTTCAGGTAAGTTAACTGCAAATACTTCTACTCCTTACAAAGATGTTTATGTTGTTGAAATCGATTTTTATTTGGAAGCGGAAAAAGACCTGGACAATCGTATTTCTCGGGGGGATGTTGTTTTAAATCTAGGAGTAACATCTCAGCCGGTTAACTTGGGTGAGAAAGGTGGCATTGTGGATAGTTGTTCTCCTATTTTTTCCTCTAATGAAGTTTCTTTGGAGCCTGGTTCAGTTTTGATGGGCTCGGATGAGCAACCCGGGGTGTTCTCTTCTTCTAAGATTGATGAAGTATTGGTTTTTACCTCGGAGGAAAATGTTATTTTGGAGAATAGCGGGTATATTCCGGCTTCTGCTAGTGAGTGTTTTACCCCCTTAAAGGTGTTCTAAAAAAATCCTTCTTTGAATCTCGATGTGGAACCTGTACATTCCCTTCGGTTCTAGAATGTATTCATTAGAAAAAATAAATCTCATTTGAAAAACCCTTCATTGGCCTCTGATGTTGAGGGTTACTTTCTAGTTTAAGAAAGATTAGATGCATTTGTGAAGGATATTTTTTTTCCTTCGGAGTTTGTTCTTCCTAGTGGGGCGCTTAGAGAGGAAAAGCCCGTGGTTGAGGGCGTCTTATGACAAATGTCTCCATTAATGTTAGAGGGTTGGGGAAGGTCACTAGCATTAGGGACTTGACCCATTTTTTCATGCTACCAACCCTGTTATTTTATTTCTTCCAGAGACTATGTGTGAGGATTCTGTTGCTTTGCTCAAGCTTGCTAATGATCTTCCCGAGTGGGATTTTTCTGCCATTAGTTCCGTTGGTATGTATGGGGGTTTGCTAGTAGGATGGAGCCCTTTGTTTTATAAGTTCAAATCCTTTCGGACTAAATGGGGCCTACTCATTGAAGGATGGAGTAAGTGTCTAAAGTTAAGGATTGAAATTCTAAACTGTTATGGTCCCTATTCTGAGAGGGTTTATTTTTGGGACTCCCTACAAGCTTTTGGTCTTCTCAATATGGACAATTTGATAATTGCAGGTGATCTTAATTTTACAATCTCTTCTTCGTAGATTTGTGGGAAGGATGCAAAACTGGATGTGTTGTCGGACTATTTTTCCGAATGGCTGAGTTCAACGGACTTTGTTGACATCAAGCCTGTTTGTCTCGTTCCAACCTGTACAAATGGAATAAAGGGAGACGATGGTATTATGAAGAGACTGGACATATTTCTTGTTAAGGCTTCATTACTTCAGAATTGTGTGCGTTATAGAACTTGAGTGAGTGATTCCAAGTTTTTGGATCATTGGTCGATTTTATTGCAGCTGGAGGATGTTGCTCAAATGCTGAAACTTTCTTTTAAGTTTGATAGTGTTGATGTATTTGTAACTTCAGAAGATATTCACTTGTGTATTGTATGTATTACATTTTTGCTTTATTGTATTCCGAACGGAGATGTCTTATTCCTCCGATTGGAAGTGTCAACATTTGTATTTGCAAGTGTCTCAAGTCTTATTGTAAGTGTCATAACTTATATTTGATGGGTTATTAGACCACCTTAGAGGGGTCGGCCCAGTATGAGTTAAGTGGAAAGGTTATTAGACTCCACTAAGGGGTCGGACCAGTTAGGGTAAAAGGCAGGTCAAGTTAAAGTATAAATAGAGTGGTTGTACCACTCTATTTTCTCATTCACTCACTCATCCAACTTGCATAGTTGAGAGAGGAGTGCACACAAGTGGAGGAGGAGTAGCTGTTGAAGAAATATATCTTTTGGGGTTTCATCTTTGTGATCTTTGTATTGGTTCTTATTCTATCTCTAAGGAAGTTGCGGGGTTTTTCACCTTTATGGGTTTCCCCAGTGAAATGCTTTGTGTCTCTTGTCTCTTGTGTTTGATATGCTGTACATGTTGTTCTCTCAGTTAAGATCCTAGATCATATTGAATTAAATGATGAAAAAATAACATGGTATCAGAGCTAACCTGAAGGAAAGCATTGTATGGAATTTATGACACTTGTTGCACTTGCGACAAATTGGAAGCTAGGGCTTGGTATAGTGAAAACTAGTCATCATGGACCTTTCTCTATAAATTCATTTTGGCGAAGGTTCAAGATCTGAAATTTTTATAGGCTGAATATCAGACACGGATGTAGCCTATGTAAAATTTTCAGCCTCATATCCATTGTACTTTGTGAGATATGATCCATATAAGTTAGAGTTTCTGCCTCTTCCAGAATGCAGCCCTAAACAGGTGACCTAGGAACAAAGGTCATATCTAGGGATAGGAAGCTCCAAATGGAATTCTGTAAAACGCGACAGTTAGGGCATGGACTGTAGTTTCACATGTTAGATTTTCATAGGCTGAAGATGAAACAGTAACACGTGGCACTCTATACAAGTTCGCTATGTTGTTTCATCTCATAAACAGGTCATGTTGCGACACTTAACATATCTCTCTCATGGAGAATCCATTGAAGCTCAGATCTATGGGGTTGGAAATACGACAGGTCAATATACCACAGGCCGAAGTTTCAGACCCTGAGGATTCGAAATTTTAGAGATGCACCAGAAATAATATGCCATATCTTTATGTCAAAGTAGAATTGGATTCTAAGCATTTTCATTTTTGGCTTGTCACTGCTGTGGAAAATTAGGGATTTTGACAGAAGTGGAATTTTGGAGTGCTCTTAGCATAGTATTTCTCTCCTTAGAAGAATCAAAATTTAGAGACTAAGATCAAAATTTTTGGTTGGGTGAATATCCGAGAAAGTCAAACCCTAATTTGATTTTTGGACCAGAAAAACTAGAAAACCAAATTTTGACAGAAGTTGCAGATCCGAAATTCGTAAGTCATTTTTGGAGGATCAATTTTTGGATTTTTCAAAATCTGAGCACACCAGCTTGCTCACCTCAGTCAATTGCATCTCCCTATCTAGATAGAAGTTTGAAATTCCAAGTTTGGAGTTTTAGGGTTTCTTTGTCAAACCCTAGCCAACTCCAGATCCAGTTTCAACAAATAAAGTGGTAAGACCTAAATCTTTTATTTCCATTTGAGTTTCTCATTAAGATGTCTCACCGCACCAACCTTGAGGATAATCTTGAAGGGGTTGATAACTTCCAAGCATGGAAGTATGGGATTAGGTTAATCCTAAAAGATAATGAATTGGACACTTACATAAGTGAACAGGTTCCAGTTCCAGAGGGAGATGAGGTTAAGGCCTTACATAAGAAGAACTTGGCCAAGGCCAAGAGAATCATTGCAGATTCTATCAAAGACCATCTCATACCATGTGTCTTCTCTAAACACGCCCAAGGAGATGTTTGATTCCTTGACCAAGATGTTTGAAGGAAAGAACATAAATCAGAAGATGACTTTGAGGAATCAATTGAAGAATGTCAAGATACAAAATGCAGAGACCATGCAGTCCTACTTTACAAGGGTCTCTAAGATAAAATAACAACTTGAAGCTGTGGGAGAAGATATAAAGAATGGTGAAATTGTGATGACCACCTTGAATGGTCTTCCTAGGTCATGGGATTCCTTAATTCAAGGAATTTGTGCTAGAAATAAACTCATCACATTCAGTAGGTTGTGGGAGGAATGCTTACAGGAAGAAGCTCGAATTGTAGTTCGAGAAGAAAAGATGGATAATGAATACCAGGCTCTCACAGCACACACCAGGAAGAATAACCACAAGAGGGAGCATCCTCATCACAAGAAGGGTAAACACCACCACCAGAATCAGGGGGAGAACTTTGGAGGATCCATGAGAGATATTTCTCACATCCGATGTTATACTTGTGATGAGAAGGGACACTATTCCAGAGATTGTCCCAGGAACAAAATAAGCTCCCACAAGAAGAAGAACAACAAGAGAAGACATCATGCTCACACTGTAGAGGATGATGAACATCCAAGGAAGAGAACCAGAGAAGATAATGAATATTCTTCAAGTGATAAAGAATATGTATTGTAATGAAGAAGAAGCTACTACAGGGTTAGAATCTGGAAGACAAATAATCTATGGAAGAACCTCTCATCCATTTTCAGCATTGGTTAAGGTGCACAGTATCAAAGAATCCAGTAGTTCCTGTAAGGAAGCAAAGATTGAGAGGGAGTCCACCCAACAACCAAACAAAGATAAGTATTTGAATTATTATTTCTTGTATACATGATTACTTAAATGATGTTGTTCATTCATGTACATACTTATGTTCCTAGATTTAGGATGTATATTATGCATTTTAGAAAAGTTGGATTAATGAACAAGATACTACTAATATGCAAATAATGGGTAAGTGGCCTATGGTACTATGCAACATTCCATTTCTACTTATCTAGAATGAAACCTCTTTGATGACATGTTGGGAGTAGTGCACACTCTTAACAATGTTCTGGTAGAGATGGAAGGCATCTAGAAAGTTACCATATGAATACAGGATATGGATGAATGTTGTGTTGAAGCATTGGCTAAGATAATTGCATGACTATATGACATATGTCCTTATGTGTAAGATTTTGTTTTGAAAACTATGAGATGTTTCTAATCATGCAATTGAATTTGACTTGTAGGAAAGATCGTGTACACTCACCTACAAAAGAAGGACAACGACATTTGTTCCAGCAATGAAGTTCAAGAAAACTACCTATTGAAGATATTGAAGAATCTGAAGTTCCCAGGATCAGGGATATAGTAAAGGAAGGATGCCATTATCGAGGAATACCATTCGATCATGAAGAATGATGTTTGGGATGTGGTATCAAGACTAGAAGGGAAGTATGTTGTGACTTCCAAGTGGATCTACAAGATCAAGCATGCTGCAGATGGTAGCATAGAGAAATACAAGGCAAGGTTTATGGCTCGTGGCTTCTCCCAGAAAGAAGTGATAGATTATGAAGAGACTTTTGCACTTGTAGCTAGATACACTTCCATCAGAACAATACTTTCTCTAGCTACAGTAATGAAGTGGAAGATACATCGGATGGATGTCAAGACAACTTTCTTGAATGGTGTAGTCGAAGAGGAACTGTATGTGGAGTAGCCACTCGATTTTGAGACACATGACAGGGAGTCATATGTGTGCAAATTGAAGAAAGGCTTGTACAGTTTGAAACAAGCACCTAGGACTTGGTACGACAGGATTGACAGCTTCCTATCCAGTTTGGGCTTTACCAAGAGTAAAGCGGATTCCAATCTTTACTACAAGATTGAGGAAGGAAATCCAGTGATACTCCTACTATATGTAGATGACTTGTTTGTGACAGGTGAGATTGGGTTGATTGCTGATACGGAGAGGAAGCTTGCTGCCAAGTTAGAGATGAAGGACTTGGGTATGATGCATTACTTTGTAGGCATGGAGGTGTGGTAGAGTGCAGATGGAATCTTCCTTGACAAGGGAAGTATGTAGAAGAGATCCTGAAGCAGTTCAGGATGATGGACTACAAGGCCATGGCCACACCTATGGAATCGAACTTGAAGCTATTGTGTGATGCTTTATCAAAGTCGATTGATGCCATGATGTATCATCAGATGATTGGGTCCTTGATATACCTGACGAACACGAGACTAGATATTTGCTTTGTGGTGAACACATTGAGACAGTTCCTGACGGATCCTAGACATGTTCACCTAATTGTTGTAAAGCATATTCTGAGGTACCTGAAGGGTATGGTTGATTATGGGCTCAAGTATGATGCAAATCAAAAGTTTAACCTAGAGGGTTATGTTGATTCAGATTAGGCAGGCAGTGTTGCAGACAGGAAAAGCACTTCGGGGTGCTGCTTCAGTATGGGATCAGGTGTGATCTCTTGGTTTAGTAGGAAGCAATCCTGTGTAGCACTGAGTACAGCCGAAGCAGAGTATGTCATAGCTTGTTCAGCTAGTTGTGAGGCAGTTTGGCTAAGGAATCTACTATCTGATTTGTTTGATCTCCAGTTGGATGCTATTTGTATCTTCTGTGACAACCAGAATTGTGTGAAGTTGTCCAAGAACCCGGTGTTCCATGACAAGTCGAAGCATATCGAGATCAAGTATCACTATATCGGGGATATGGTGTAGAGAGGAGCAGTGAAGCTCGTGTATGTTGCGATGGACGAACAAATAGCAGATGTGTTGACTAAGCCACTAGCCAGGGTGAAGTTTGAGTACTTCAGAGAGAGGCTTGGTGTTCTTCGGATCGAAGACACTTCTAAGACGAAGTAATGGGACACAAATGCAGGAGCCTTTCCAAGCATGGTGGCAAGGGGGTCCTCCCATGGCTGTGGATGTAAGTGCTGTGTGATGAGCATTTGGGTGATGCTCTGTATGATGATGATCCGTATGCTCAAGTGCATCCGGGTGATGCACCGTGTATGATGATGAGCATTCGGGTGATGCTCCAAGGTTGTGGCCGTGGATATCTTGTTAGGTTGTGCGATAGCATATAATAATGCCCTGAGATATTTGCAGATACTCTTTCGAGGTTTTTCCTATGGCATATAATAGCTACCTGGTAGATCTGGCATATGCTCTTTTGAGGTTTTTCTTGGAGGGACATATAATAGCTCCCTGGGAGATCTTGCAGGTTGTGCTTTGCATGTAATCAGTCCTGAGATGCTCTTTCAAGGTTTTGTCCGTGGCATATAATAGTGCCCTGGAAGATCTTGTAGGTTTTGCTTAGCACGTAATCAATCCTGGGATGCTCTTTCGAGGTTTTTCTTGCTTGCATATAATAGCACCCTGGGAGATCTTGCAGGTTGTGCTTCGCACGTAATCAGTCCTGGGATGCTCTTTTGAGGTTTTGCAAGATGCACATAATTAGCCCTGAGATTCCACTGGATGGCCCGCTCATAGATATGATGAATACCTACATGGAGGCTAGGCCTACATCCAACATGAAAAAGGATTGGCTCTGTAGAACTTCCTATGATGAGAAGAATTGAGAGATAGCTCTAGTGATCAAGATGACGAGTATAGTAGTAGTGACGATGATGCTCCAGTGATCCAGTGACGATGATCTAGCTCCACTATTGAAGACTTGTGCCTATATGTATTAATGACCTATGTCAAGAGAATACCTTCCTATTTAAGAGGGAGTGTTGATGTATTTGTAACTTCGGAAGATATTCACGTGTATATTGTATGTATTACATTTGTACTTTATTGTATTCCCAACGGAGATGTCTTATTCGTCTGATTTGAAGTGTCGTCATTTGTATTTTCAAGTGTCGCAAGTCTTATTGTAAGTGTCGTAAATTATATTTGATGGGTTATTAGACCACCTTAGAGGGGTCGACCCAGTATGAGTTAAGTGGAAGGGTTATTAGACTCCACTAAGGGGTCGGCCCAGTTAGGGTAAAAGGCAGGTCAAGTTAAAGTATAAATAGAGTTGTTGCACCACTCTATTTTCTCATTCACTCACTCATCCAACTCGCATAGTTGAGATAGAGGAGTGTGCACAAGTGGAGGAGGAGTAGCTGATGAAGACATATATCTTTTGGGGTTTCATCTTTGTGATCTTTGTATTGGTGCTTATTCTATCTCTGAGGAAGTTGCGGGGGTTTTTCACCTTTATGGTTTTCCCCGGTGAAATGCTTTGTGTCTCTTGTATCTTGTGTTTGATATGCTGTACATGTTGTTCTCTCAGTTAAGATCCTAGATCATATTGAATTAAATGATGAAAAACTAACAAATAGTTCCTGGTTGAAAGAGGAAGAGTTTTTCCATCTTATTAGGCATTTTTGGTTAAATTGTGTTATCGGTGATGCTATGAATCCTATGGATGCTTTAGTTCTTAAATTAAAAAAACTCAAAGGAATTGTAGCTAGGTGGATAAAGGATCAGACTTTAAAAGACAAGTTGGTTTTGGATGATTTGGAGGACCATCTATCCTCTCTTCATTGGAGGAATTTGGTAAATGGTTTAAATGTTGGTGATTTTGTCTAGCTGAAGGATCTAGAGCACAAGAAAGAGCAAATTTTGCTACAGGAGGAAATGGAGTGGAGATTAAAAAGCAGGGCCCTTTGGATTGGTCTTGGGGATAAAAATACAAAACATTTCCATTCCTATGCTTCTGCTCGGTGGAATTTCAATTTCATTTGGGAGCTGGTGGATGATGATGGGAAGATGACTAGTGGTAACGAAATTTTATAGTCAGCGGATAAATATTTTTTATCTAAGACATTTTCGGATTCGAGGCAGAGTGAGCTCTATGACCAATTGAATATAGTTTGTTTGTTTCCTACTTTCTTTAATGACAGAGAAGCTGTGGATTTAGGGAAGCTGGTCACATTGATTGAAGTTGAGGATACCTTGAATATTTTTGCCAAAGAGAAGATCCCTGGGCCCAATGGCTGGACTGTAGAGCTTTTTTTTCATTTCTTTGATATTATGGCTATGGATTTGCTTAAGATGGTGGAATTTTCGAGGACTGAAGGTTACATCTATGGTGCCATAAATTCAACCTTCATTAATTTAATTCCAAAGTGCAACAAACCTTCATCGTTTGGGGACTTTAGACCAATTTCCCTGTGCAATTTGGTGTATAAGCTTATTCTAAGGTGATTGTAGTTCGTCTTAAACCAACCCTTTCCAGACACATTTATGTTGAGCAGTTTGGGTTTTTGGAGGACCATCAAATAATGGATGTGGTTGGAATCTCGCAGGAACTTATTCACTCAATCAAGAAGAGGAACCTGAAGGCTTTATTGCTCAAGATGGACTTGGAAAAATCTTTTGATAGTGTGGACTGGGTTTACTTGAGGTTGATTATGATTCAAATCGGTATTCTTCCCTTGGTTCTTAATTAGATTATGGCTTGTGTTTCAACGAAGAATTTTGTTGTTTTGGTCAATGGAGATCCTACTAGTTTCTTTCAAAGTTGGAGGGGTATCCACCAAGGATGCCCATTGTCCCCACTTATTTTTCTATTAGTCATCGATGGGATGAGTAGGTTAATTAACAGTGAAAAGATTGAAGGAAAAATCAAAGGTATAAAACTGAGTCGTGATCTCTCAATCTCTCATGTGCTATTTGTAGACGATGTTTTGCTTGTTGGTGTGGATTCCACGGATGAATGGATGAATTTTAAAGATGTTATTTCGACTTTCTGTAGAGCCTCTGGAATGGTGGTAATTTCAAAAAAATCTTGTTTCTATCATCTTCGATCTGAAGCTTCAATGTGCAAAATGTTAAATGATATTATGCCATTCAAGTTCGCCATTTGGAAAATGGGTTTAAATATCTTGTTTTTCTTTAAAGCCCAATGACTACAGAATTAAGGATTGGGATTGGCTCCTTTCTAAAGTTGAGCAAAGAATTGAGCACTAGTCCTTCCGACTCCTTTCAGTGGGAGGTAGACTTACTCTGCTAAAAGCTGTATTGACAGGGATTCATGTTTACTGGATGTCCCTCTTTAGAATCCCGAGCTCTGTTATCAATAAGCTTAGGAAGCTTTTTTTCTTGTTCCTGTGGAATGGTGGGAAGGCGAAAGGGGAATTGGTTATGACTGGATGAGAACGTATTTCGGTCCTTGAATGCTGTGGGGGATGGGGAATCAAAAATCTGTTTATTTTTAACTCTGCATTAAGACTTAAATGTTTCTGGAGGGTTTTATTTGGGTCCTCTCTTTGGTCCAAGGTACTGTCGGTGAAATACATCAAAGAGGACACTTTTACTTGGATCACAAACCCCCCAAAAAGTTGTACCAATGGTGCTTCTATCATCTGGAGGGGTTTTATGCAGGTCTACAATTGGATGGCAAAGGACCTTGTTTGGAAAGTTGGCAATGGAACTTCTGTCTCGGTTGGTATAGACCCTATTTTGGGCATTGATGAATTTTACTCTGTCCAAAAATTTTCTTTCTTTTCTTAAAGAAAGAGGCCTGTAGACACTAAACCTTATTAAGAATTCGGTGGATGGAGTTGGTTACTCCTCTTACTGGCTCTCTGCTATGGAATTGGGTTTCAATGGTGATATAAAGGTGGAGTGGGATAGGTATATCCAAGATCTAAATTCAGTAGGTTGTCGGCTCATGACTGAGAAGGATTGTCTTTTTTGGAATGGTAATCCCAGCGCCCGATTAATTACAACAAAATCGGCCTACTATGCTATCATTAAATCCAAATGTATTTACCCACAACATTGGTGGTTTACAAAACTTTGGAAATGGAGACTGCCATTAAAACTTAAGTGTTTAATGTGGCATGTATTATCAGACCATCTAAAAACGTGGGACAAGCTGATGGCTAGAGGCTGGAATGGACCGATCATTTGTATTTTCTACAGATTGGAATCTGAGTCTCTAAATCAGATTTTTGTGAAGTGTTGTTTCTCTAGATGGATTTGGAATAGGATATTACATGTGCTGACTATTGAGGTTGTTTGGTCGTCGGATCGTTTTGATATGGGCTATCTGGATTGGAACCGTAAATGCAAACTCTATCCTGAGCTTCCTACTATGATTTCATGGGCTATTTGGCTTGCACGCAATAGAGTTGTATTTGAAAATATTGATCCTGTTGATGATCTTGTTTATTTCAAAGTTCTTAAGTTGGTAAAGGAGAATTGCAAGGTGATAAGTGTACAAAAAATCCCAAAGGTAAAAAGTTTCAACTTCCAGTTCATGAAGATGGTTGCAATCTTCGATGGGGCAGCAAAAGATGGTTTATGTGTTGCCAGTGGCGTTATTTTTCTTAATAATGCACATTATTACACTCTTGGGCTTAATTGTGGGTGCGGTACTAATATGAAAGTTGAACTTCTTGCTTTCTAGTGCATTCTAAATGTTGCCATCATTTTCGAGATTATTGATCTCAGAGTCTTTGGTGATTCTCGGGTGACCATCAAATGGGCATGTGGCCTTTACAATTTGCAGGCGGCGTCCCTCAAACATTGGTGTCATCGGATTATGGCAAAAATGAGATTATTCATAATCCTTTCCTTTGAACATATTTACAGACAACATAATGCGATGGTTAATAAATTATCAAAATTAGCTCTTGATGGTGATGAAAGATACATATATTGGGAAGAGCTTCAGGATGGTTCCAGAATTGCAAATGGTTATGTATATATTTATAAAATCTAAGAATAGGGTAATTATCATGGTCTTTTTTAATCTGGGAACAATGTTTAAGCTTTTGAACAATGTTATTTTTTGAAATGTCTCTATAAAACTAAAAGCCATGTACTATTTAATTCATGATGAATAACAATAGTAAGGTGTTTTTGTACTTCAAAATTACAAATGAAAGTAAAATTCACAAATTTTATGAAGTGCCAGAGTGGTCTAACAGATTTCTTCCTAATAAGACAAGAAATTCAGCTTTTTGAAACAGGCCGAAACCAGAAAAACAATCAATTAGCTTTGTAATCTAATAACCACATTACTATCATAGATCGTGTACAGACAGGATTTGGACTGCGACTTCTTTTTACGATTATTACATACAAGACAAATCTCCATTAATATAACGCATGCGTTTGCGGAGATCCACGTTATTCTATATTAGGAAATCTTATCTATAGAATGAATATAATATTAATATTAATATTGTGTTGCATGCTAAGCGGGCCTCAGATAGTTATGCACTGGTTCATGGCGAAACCAACGAGAGAGTTGGCGGAATCGAAGGAGACACGAATGCCCTGCTGCTGAATATTACCCATTATTGACCGTCGGGGAGTGTGTCAGCTCTGTGACAGGTGAATATACTACAGGGCATGTGGATCCATTTAATGCAATGGTCAAGATACCCAAAAAGATGATGAAATTGGAAAAGGCGTTCCTATGAGGCTTCAGCCCTTGTACTCAATTAGCATTCCTTCCTAGACCGCACTTTGAAATGGTTGATGACCCCTTCAATTTATCCTAGTTCATCTTCAATACCTGTCATTACCACCTACTTTCCCAGCTCAGCCATTCATCTTTTTTCACTTCTTTTGGAAATTTTCGTTATGTCTATATCATGGCCATCCCATTTTGTATCTAATACATTCACCTAACATATGGAGAAAAAAATGCTTTCACCACTAGCTTCATTGATTAGGAAAAAAAACAAAAAAGACAGAATTAATGGCACAGATTGGACAAATAAGTAGTGGTTGCTCAACTGAAGGTGATATATGGAATGCTCTATTGCGTTTCACAGTGCAATAATATAATTTATTTGGCGAAGGCCGTAATCACGTCTCAAGTCGAGACAAATTTTTCTGTCTCACATTAGTAGTGGTTAGAAGTTGCCTCGAAAATATTTGATGAGATATACAATATATTTTCTACAGAAACATCAGCAACAGAAAGTGGCTTCCCTTCCTGCTTATTTCAGCCACATTCTCAATGAGCTGAGCTGCCATGCATGTTCAACTCTCAATTAGTACCATTTGTACGCACGGGTATGAAATTATGAATTAAACTTACCGACTCATACCAATAATTTATAATAATTACCCACTCATACCAATAATTTATAATGATTACCCACTCATACTAATAATTTATACTTTTTATAAATAAAATAAAATAAACACATGTTTTAAAACATTTGTTTATCAATACTATATTCATTCATTGTTACATGCTCAAAATAATTTATACTGAAACAATGACGTAAATCACTTACTAAAAATGGACGTACATATAATAATATAGAAATGGAGAATCCATTTAACACCCTAGTAGCCTGTTAAATTGATTAAAAACATAAGCTTATTTTATTATATACATAAAAATAAAAATAATTCAATGAAGTTAAGAAATTTATAATTAATTATTTAGCTCCATTTTCAGAAAAAAAATGTACATGTTGAATTTTATGATTTTGTATATAGGTTTCAGGAAAAGGTTATTGCTAAGATGAAATGTAATGAAATAGAATAAGTGAATATTAATTGTAATATTGGTGTTTAAGCTAGAGTGTCATATTTTCTAGTTAATTTTTTTTTTTTTTATCTATATTGATAAAAACTATATAATTTGAGAAGATGAGGAGTGTATCCTTTTTTCTTTAGATGAAATTAATCACAAAAAATTTAGGGCACTTTTTCTCATTTCAATGATAGTATCCAAGGAAAACCCTTTAGTTACACTTGAGTTAGAGAACCATTGGTTGTTGTAAATCTTATTATGGTCTCCAAAATAAATGTAAAAATGTTGAGCTCACTACTAAAAGAGAAAAATAATTTTCAAAATGTTATTTAAACGTAAATTGTTTTTTTTTATGGTTGTGAAGTCTCATAAACACCTCATAAGCTCTACTTTTAAATTAATTAAAATTTCCCATACTTCATTCTCTTGATTGAAGCTAAATGCACTTCCATAGAGTGTAAAGTCATGATTAGTTATTTAGATTATAAACATAAATTTTAAGATACCCACAGATAAGGGTGGATGCTAGTGCAAGTCTAAGTTAGATATTAGAAGGTTAATGTTAATTATTGGAATATAGAAAGACATCAAATGATAAATATTTTGCAATAGTAAATCTTACATCCATCTCAAGTAGAAACACTACAAAGATTGCATAAACCCTAATTTGGATCATAATTGTTCCAACATTATGAGCTTAAAGAACAAAGCACTAATCCGAAAACACATTGAGACAATTAAATATTTAAAATGCATAAAACAAAGAAGGTTGAGGATGAAAATCATTTCATTTTACTTTTCCTATCTTTAATAATATAATACATAAATTTACATAATTTTATAACTTAATTTCTCTTCAAGAATTCATTTTTTTCCATAGAAAAAGTTCCTACTTTCTTTATATTAAGAAAAAACATTCTACACAGCCCATGTTGGCCTCTTCAAAAAATATTTTCTTCTATGTCCCAGCCTTAACTCTTAGTATAGTTTCCATTACACTCTTCTTGATAATATTTGATATTGCTTTTGTCCCAACATATCAATAGGAAACAATCTTCATAAATATGCATTAAAGTTTGTAGATTGTGGCACGCCATCTGTCTCAATATTCCTTTCTCGGCCCACATGCTAGAAGGATATACAGTGGAAATGGTTCATAATTTCTCTTCAAAACTTCATTACTTACAAAATATTAATAACTTTGATTACTGTGGAAAACCTCACCATTAAAAAAAACCTTAATTACCCAATCACAGTAAAAGACTCCATTGCTTACTAACATCTTAATAAGCATCTCACTTTCATTTACATAGAGAAATGACATTAAATCTAAAGAATATTCAATATAATTTATTTGATGTATCCAATAAACCTTATTAATCTTAAATAATGAACATTATTACCATCAAAATCAATTTTAAATAATGAACATTATTATCATCAAAACCATCTTTGTGATTTAATACCCTATCAAATTTTTCATAATAATTTATATAAAAAATAAATATACATTAATTATGATTAATTGACTTTTATAGAATTTACTAACTTAACCGAAACATTATTATTGTTATATGAATAAATACTTAGTATCAATATTCTTAAATAAAATTTATTTATTTATTAATACAAATTTATTAAGAATATCTTTCATAAATATTAAATTTATTTTACAAAAAATTATTAACATATTATATATAATTAAAAATAATTGATAATTTAAAACTTTTTAATTCATATAATTTTACTTATATAAATATTATTAATTAATATAACTTCGCATCTAACCATACTACCCTCTCATTTATGAAAAAAATAATTGAATAAAGTGAATGATATAGAAAAAGCCGGGTCTTTCCATTGACTACTTGCTATTTAAAAAATAAGTAAATAAAAAAATAAATTAACGAAAATGAAATTGACGATAATAAAAATATCTATCATGTCTTTCATTGACTAGCTACTATCAAAGGAATTGAGTATATATTAATGGAAATGTATAATAATAAAAGCACTACAACATAAATGTTCGATACATTAACAACAGCGATAATAAATTTTAAATGAGGCACTCTAGAATCATGATAATAAATTTTAATTTAGGTACTATGTAATTATTATAATCGAAAAAATATCATCATTGAAACCATGATCAATTGAAGACAAATATAAAACCTAAAAAAGTACATTCAAAGATTGTACGTGGATATTTTATATCGCTTTAATGCATTTTCTTCTTTGTTATGCTTATAATTTCACTCCACCTCAAATGTCACAAAACACTCAGTTGCTTCCATTATGGATACCAAATATTTTCCTTTCTCGTTATGGAATTCACTTTTCTCCATCGTGTTATGTATATATATATATATAAGAGTATATAAATAAATATATTCAAAATAGAGTAGGTAGTAGTTATTGCTAGTACGTATATGAGGAGGTATACACTCACCACATCTCAAAATGTAAGCATTAGGATAAAGAGCACATACCTTTTCTCTCAATTTCGTGTTTAGCTAGATTCACTATTCATTCAACTTATCTAGGTTCTTATTATGTAAGAAAAATATATTAAACAAGAAAGAATTTTAAATGAATATTAAAAAGTACATCTTAAACTAATAAAATCCAATATAGTTATATGTTATTGTAATGATAGGGTGATTTTGGAAAATGATAATCATATTATCAGAAAGTGATAACCTGAAAACAATTAAAGCTGTTAATCATATTATTAGAAACCAATAATGACACTTTTGGAAATTGATAATCACACTTTTGGAAATCGATAATCACACTTTTGGAAACTAATAAACACACTTTTGAAAACCGATATTCACACTTATGGAAATCGATAATCAAACTTCTAGAAACCAATAATCACATTTTTGGAAACCAATAATCATAGTATGGAAAACAAATAATCACACTTCTGGAACATGTTTTAAGTCTAGATTCTCACTGGGTTGTCTAAATTTAATGAAAAGGGTTTAATATGGTAAATTCATAAAAATTAGTATTGATATTGTTTTACAAATTGTAGTGAGGTTGTATGATCGTGGTGAGTTCTCTATGTGTCGACTCATTTTTGTTGCATTTATTTGGGTTGAGTCTCTCTTTGATTGACTTGTCATCATCTACACATTTTGGTTAGTACCTATTTAAGTCTCTCCCCATCCCATTCAATTCAACCAAAATTTCTAAGTATGCTCACTATCTAAAAGCTAGTTCAATTTGAACTATTCCAAAAAAAATTATTTAGTACATAATATATATCCAAATAATAATAATTAAATTGAGTTGAAAAAAAGGCTATACAACTATATTTTATATGAGCTTTCTATTTCCCAAGAGTCATCGTTTCCTATACATTAGAGAGAATAAGAAACATGTCTTTCTATTATATTCAAAAGAAGTAAAATTTACAACCTATGGTGCAAAATTACATGACAATGAAAAGTTAGCACATAAATTTAATTCCAAAAAAAATTATCATAGCCATGTAAGGTAAAGTTTCATTTCATTTTATCCATGTTATGTTTTGTTTCTAAACATAAACACATTAATGTCAAATTGTGTAATGATAATTAATAAATTATATATGAATATTTTCTTTAGTTTGTAAATTGTTGTGGATATTCCATTGGAACAATTCATCATAATAAATCTTGCAATTTTATGCAAACTCTTAGTTATGCATTGTTTACTAAAGATTTAAGATTCATTATTATTAGCCTAATCTCACATAATTCTAAAATAAATTTAAATTGAAAGAAAAATAACTAGAGGGAGTGTGCACGAAGTTGAGGGACCTTTTAGATGCAATGGGTAAATGTGAAATGCGTGAGAATTGTGTAAATCAACAATGCTCGCGTGTTATGTAAAATTAGGTATGGCGGGCTCCGAACCTGCCATGTCATTTAACATGTAGGATAGGATCCAAAAACGCGCGAGCGTTATTGTGATCACCATAACATGCGAGCGTTATGGTTAATATAACAAAAAAAAAACAGTGTCGCGGTATTAACCATGGCACTGTTTTTTTTTTGTTATATTAAGCATGGATCACCATAACGCTCGAGCGTTATGGTTAATATAACAAATAAAATAAACAATGTCGTGGTATTGTTAAATTCTTATATTAACCATGGCACTGTTTATTTTTTGTTATATTAACCACAACGCTCAAGCGTTATTGGGATAACCATAATGCTCGAGCGTTATGGTTAATATAACAAAAAAAAAAACATTGCCATGGTTAATATAAGAATTTAACAATACCGCGGCTTTTTTTTTTTTTTGTTATATTAACCATACTGCTTGAGCGTTATTGTGATAACCATAATGCTCAAGCATTATGGTTAATATAACCAAAAAAATAAACATTGCCATGGTTAATATAAGAATTTAACAATACCGCGGATTTTTTTTGTTTTTTGTTATATTAACAATAACGCTCGAGCGTTATGGTGATCACAATAATGCTCGAGCGTTATGGTTAATATAACAAAAAAAAACAGTGCTGTGGGCCGCGACACTGTTTTATCCATTGTGCTACCCAAACGCGAATGCTCGTGAGATCTTGCCTTCCTAAAACGCATCGAAGAACCTCAACCGAGGAGATTTGGAGGCTCAACAATCTCAAAATCATCTTGCAAGAATGATTGGAAAGGTAAGCATCTAAATCGTTGCCTCATCTCGTCACTAAGTTTATCAATTGTTATGTTTCCCTAATCTAAAAATATTTGTAAATCAAATGCCAAAACTTGAAAGTTTAAAATTTTAATGAATTTTACGTCCACCCTGTTAGACACATTGGCTCATTGATCACATCAATCATCATTGTCACCCAACATATCTGTCTATAACATCATTCTAATTATGATTAATTTTCATAACCCAAGCAAGCATTATGTCCCTGTTTCATGCTTCCCTAGATCAACATTTTGTTCATCGTATGTAGCCCCAATAATCATGAATTCATTCTGTCCATACATATCATCAACATCTTAGTTTGTACACCAGCAGCGCATCAACATATTGTACATCTTCATTATGTCATCATTATTCATGTCATATCAATCTGCTGCCATATCTCCATTCATACACTTTACACTGTCCATATGCACATCACAACATTATGCCCATATCATTAGTCATCTCTTCATCATTCTACCAGCAGTCTTCATTTTTTCCATCAATAGGCTGCCTCAGTTTAACTAATAAAAATACATATCTTTGCCACATCATCATGGTCTTTATGCCCACATGGTCTCCACCCTTATGCCCTCAATGACCCATAATGTATGCCTGCAATGGTCATATGAAATGATATTCATGTTTGTAATGTATGCCTGAGATGATATTTATGTTTGTAATGTATTCATTCTTGCACAAAGTTTGTACATTTTTCATTTTTGAGAGATGTCATTATAGCACATGTATACGTTTCTAATGTTTTTTTTTTGTTTTTTTTTTTTTTGTAGTGATGACCATGGATGCCCACAATGACATCCAAAGAGAGATTCAGAGGCTCAGAGAAATTCGAGCCTCAATTACTACTTTTGATGAGAGGCATGTTATGCTTGCATCCAATTTGGATGCAATGATAGAGACCTTTAGTAGGTCTAATAGTGCTTTGCAATATATTACCATTTTCAGAGAAAGAAAGAGGCAACAATATGCGAATGGACTTAGCTATAGAGAAGTGAAGAAGTTGAAAATCTCAAAAGAAAAAATATTTTCCCTGTTTAGAAATCCACGGGATGGTGAAGTCCCTAATGCAAACAAAAGGCACATTTCTATCGAGTGGTGTACATATCAACCATTCATAGATAACTGGATGGACCGATGGTACATGGTGTTTGATGCACCACCACACAACAAAAGGGAAATGCCTTTGTATTTTTTGAGAAATATGTACGCAGAGTTTGTGCTGGGGAAGCATGTTAACTATTTTGATATCTTGGAGTACCAGGGTGCTGGGATGGGGATGTGTTAAAATTTAATATGCTAAGACAGAAAATAGCAGCATTACATTCCATTTCACAATAATAGCATATACAGGATCACTGAAGAAACAACAAGCACATCATAAACACAAGAGACACAGATTTATCCTGGGAAACCCTCATGGGGTAGAAAACCCAGCAAAGCTTCCTCAATATAGATGACCAGCAATATACAAAGATGCAAACCAAAGAAATGATCTCCTCCTCCACCATAGCAGACCTCTCCTCCGCAAGTGCGCCTCTCTCAAGTGAGTGAGTGTGTGTAAAGTGAGGAATACACATCCTCTATTTATACACTACTTCGACTTGTCTTTTACACAAGAACACGTAGGCTCGTATTTAACCAATGGGTTAAATACCCCACTACAACTGACTGGGCCGACCCCTCTAGGGTGGTCTAATAACCCTTTGACCCACATAACACATACAGGGCCGACCCCCACTAGGGAAGTCTAATAACCCAGGTTACCACATTCCGACGGAGGAATAAGCATCTCCGGATATACAATAAGATCTTCAAGGAGGAATGAAACATCTCCAGAATAATAAAGTACAAATATAATATTCTTTGAAGTTACAATATCTCAACACTCCCCCTTCACGAGAAGGATATTATAACAGCATCTGCACGAGCAAGGAGTCATCAACATCATACATGATACATCTATAAATCATTGGAAGCTTTCTCAACATCATCAGTAACTCAATCAGTTACTAGAACATCAACATCTTCAGTACCGAGTCTTTATCTTCTGCAGCACACAAATAGCTACAGCAACATCAATATCTGAATCCTCACAATCGTCAGCATCGCCATCACACGATCATCAGCATCGTCATCACATGATCAACATCGTCGTCTCACGATCATCAGCATCGTCATCACATGATCATCAACATCGTCATCTCACGATCATCAGCATCGTCATCTCACGATCATCCGCATCGTTATCTCACGATCATCCGCATCGTCATCACACAATCATCAGCATCGTCATCACACGATCATCAGCATCGTCATCACACGATCATCAGCATCGTCATCATACGATCATCAGCATCGTCATCAATACAGGTATCCATAACAATACAAGTATCCACATCATTAGTACAAGTATTCATGCCAATACAAGTATACATATCATCAATACAAGTATCCATACCGATACAAGTAACCACATCATCAATACAAGTATCCATACCGATACAAGTAACCACATCATCAATACAAGTATCCATACCGATACAAGTAACCACATCATCAATACAAGTATCCATACCGATACAAGTAACCACATCATCAATACAAAAAAAAAACACTTTCTCGGAGACCATTCGTCTACGGATCAATTCAGGGACCAAAGTCCGGGGATGATACAATCCCCACTTCTCGGAGACCACACGTCTACGGATCAATTCAGGGACCAAAGTCTTGGGATGATACAATCCCCACTTCTCGGAGACCACACATCTACGGATCAATTCAGGGACCGAAGTCCAGGGATGATACAATCCCCACTTCTCGGAGACCACACGTCTACGGATCAATTCAGGGACCGAAGTCCGGGGATGATACAATCCCCACTTCTTGGAGACCACACGTCTACGGATCAATTCAGGGACCGAAGTCCGGGGATGATACAATCCCCACTTCTCGGATAATTTAGGGACCGAAGTTCGGGGATGATACAATCCCCACTTCTCAGAGACCACATGTCTACGGATCAATTCATGGACTGAAGTCCGGGGATGATACAATCCCCACTTCTCGGAGACCACACGTCTACGGATCAATTCAGGGACCGAAGTCCGGGGATGATACAATCCCCACTTCTCGGAGACCACACGTCTACGGATCAATTCAGGGATCGAAGTCCGGGGATGATACAGTCCCCACTTCTCAGAGACCACATGCCTACGGATCAATTCAGGGAACGAAGTCCGGGGATGATACAATCCCCACTTCTCGGAGACCATACGTCTACGGCTCTCTTTAGGATTGAAAGTCCAGGGATGATCCAATCCCCTCAACTGTCCACTAAGGACTTCATTCTCGGAGACCTCACGTCTACAGCTCTCTTTAGGACTGAAAGTCTAGGGATGATCCAATCCCCTCAACTGTCCACTAAGGACTTCATTCTCGGAGACCTCACATCTACGGCTCTCTTTAGGACTGAAAGTCCAGGGATGATCCAATCCCCTCAACTGTCCACTAAGGACTTCATTCTCGGAGACCTCACATCTACGGCTCTCTTTAGGACTGAAAGTCTAGGGATGATCCAATCCCCTTAACTGTCCACTAAGGACTTCATTCTCGGAGACCTCATGTCTACGGCTCTCTTTAGGACTGAAATTCCAGGGATGATCCAATCCCCTCAATTGTCCACTAAGGAATTCATTCTCGGAGACCTCATGTCTACGACTCTCTTTAGGACTGAAAGTACAGGGATGATCCAATCCCCTCAACTGTCCACTAAGGACTTCATTCTCGGAGACTTCACGTCTACGGCTCTCTTTAGAACATGTGTTCAAGGATGATACAATCCCTCTTCTTTCTCGGAGACACCTGTCTATGGCTCACTTTAGAACAAGTGTTCAAGGATGATACAATCCCTTTTCTTTCTCAGAGACACCTGTCTACGGCTCACTTTAGAACAAGTGTTCAAGGATGATGCAATCCTCACATGTAATCTCATCAATACATCTCATCATCAAAAGCATGTATTGTCATCAATACATCTATCATTAAAAGCATGTATTCTTACTAATACATCTAACATCAAAAGCATGTATAAGTAAAACTAAGTATTCTAAGTATAAGAGTCCTAAATCTAAATATTTCTAAGTATCTAGGTGTAGAGAACAGGTTACCTCATCATCGACCTTGTTGTTTGATGAGACAATCTCATCATCAGTGACTATACTACTCCCCCTTTCGAGGAGGGTCCTTTTGAACTACACCAAGCTTGTCTCGGAAGTATTCAAATTTCACTCGAGACAAAGGTTTGGTTAGTACATCGGTAACCTGTTACAAATTCAAACTTTATAGTTCCTTTCTGCGTCATATCTTGTTAGATCCCTATGTTCTTTGACTTATCATGGAACACTAGATTCTATGTCATCTTGATACAACTCTATTTGTCACATAGGATCACAGTTGGTTCTATCTCTAAGTTAAACAATCCTGAAGCCAAACTTCTTCACAACTAGTAGAGAAAGCAACCATATATTCCACTTGTGCTGAGAGCCACACTAGACTGCTTCCAGCTAAACCACGAGATCATGGCTAATCCTAGACAATAACATCCTCTCGATGTGTTCTTCCTGTCTAATACACTTTCTTCCCAATCAACATCTGAGAAGCCATCTGAAGTCATGATCTCCAAGATAGCATAGATCAAAGTCTATTGTATCCTTTAGATGCCTCATCACATGCTTTGCAACTATCAGGTGAACACATCTAGTTTCCACTAGATACCGACTCAAGGTGTTCATAGCAAAGCATATATCTAACCTAGTATATGTTAGATACATCAATGACCTAATAATTTGACTGTACAGAGTTATATCCACTAACTCTGATGGGTCATCCCCTAACAGCTTCAAGTTGGAATCCATAAGAGTGGTCATTCCAACACCTCAAGTCCTTTTAATATTTCTTGGCATACATTCCTTGGTTGAGAAAGTTTCCATACTTTCAGACCTAGGAAGAAATGCATCAATATGAGATCTTTCATTTTCATTTCTGCAGCCATCTCGTCAGATGGGTCTACTGATATAAACCTCAACATCATTCGAACTCAGTGGTGAGTTCCTTCTTGCATCCAGTTCATCTGTGTATAGAAACCATATTCAACCTTGTAGCAAATGTTGTGATCCACATCACCCATGATGATCATTAAGCTCATTAATTGACTATCGATCCTGGGTACCCATACAGAACCTAATTCACACTTCTTCTTTAATTACACTATTAAGAGAAAGGTCTTATCTAGCCACTTGGAGCAAACATCCCATCATGATTCTCTTCTTCTATCCATGATTCTTCTATATTTTGTTTGATTTGTAAATCTTCTTGTTGAACATCCATCACTTGTTCGGTGTTCATCATTCTTCATGATCTTTCCTACAAATCAAAATTAAGTACATGATTAGTAATGAAATCATGTTGACATGATAACCTGTTATGCATACAGATAGTTATGCAACTATTTTGACCAATACTTTGGCACAACACTTTCCCATATCCTGTATGCATACAGTGGCTATCTAGATGCCTTCCATCTCTACCAGAACATACTATCGAGAGTGTGCACAACTCTCAGTATGTCAGCAAAGAGGTTTCATTCTAGACAAGCTACAATGGAATGTTTGTCCAACTTACCAATCATATGCATATTAGTAGTATACTGTTCAATGCTCTATGAATGTTTACACTCAGGGTGATATATTCTAAATATGCATATAATCTATTACAAGCAATATCATTTACTATTTTAAATAACAACTCAAATACTTATCTTTTATGTTTGTGTGGTTGCCTCTCGCTTGGTCTTCTAAATGTCTTTTGAACTTCTATTCATTCTATGCCACTGTGCATGCTCAAGTATGCAATAGTGTTATCCTCATGATCTCATACACAAACATACATTCATTAGTATATTATAAACATTATCAAAACATCTAAATAGTCTTGAATATGTATAGTCATGATCATAAATAATAAACATTAGTATTCAAGATTTCAGGGAAGACTTCTTTTACTCATGCGTATCATCAATCATAATATGCATAATCCCTTGATTACTAACTTTATGAATAAGCATATCTAATCATTCCAAGTATACTTATATAAGGGATCCCAATACAAGGTAAGATTCTAACATGACATAGGAAAACATACCTGGATTAGTATACCTGCTTATTTATGTACAACATACCGAAACAATCTCTTCAATGATTTAGAGATCCTGAGCTAGAACCTGCATGTCTCATAGGTTAAGCATAATATAACAAAGTCATACATACCTCGTAAGTAGAACAAAGATTATGGATGAGTCTTTGTCTTCATGATGTCATGGTCATGGAACTTGAGTTGTCTTTTGTGATGTACCTATATCTTGTTAGCAAACAACATCAACCTCACACAACACCACAATGCATTAGTACAATCATATAGCCCTAATCAATGAATGTCTTCGATCATTCACATGCATTCATACTATTACTAGGGTGATAAGACAATTATAACATTAATCAAGATTGTACTAATAAATAACATGAAGACAAAACACATTATGAACTTAATCAAGAATCAAATTTCAAGACATACCTGAACCTCCTTAAGTCATACCTGTCGAGACTTCTTGTAGTCTTCTTATGTAAGGCCTTAGCCTCAACTCCCCCTGAAACTTGATCTGGAGCTTGATTATGGTTTGCTGGAGAAACCCTAAAAATTCAATCTTTGACTTTCACACTTCCGAATGAATGGAAGGATGTGTCTTGCTGGGCTGATCAAACTAGCATACTTCAATTTTAAAATCTCCAAAAATTTGACCCCTCAAAATTGCCTTTGAAACTTCTGGATCTTCTGGACAGGATCTCGAACTAGGGTTTGATGAAGCCCACCCTTCTGCTTAATGAAAAGGTTTGATCCAAGGCTCTAAACTCCTATTTTTCTGAGGAGCTTCCAGCCATGGTTACAGACTTCAAAATTCCAACTTTTGCTAAAGCCCTAATTTTCCATCTTTCCGATCAAAATCCTGAGCTAGGGTTTGATCAAGCCCGGTCTTCTACCCAACCAAAAAATTTGATCTTGGTCTCTAAATTTTGATTTTCCTGAGTAGCATTCAGCCGTCGATTCCAATTCCAAGAATTCTAACTTTCTCCGAAACCCTAAATTCCGGAAGCCATGAATAAAGGTGCTCCAAAAATAATTATGTTTTGACAGAAATATGTACCTGATTGTTTCTGCTCTAACTCTGAAATTTTCGCTCCAAAGGGTCTGAAAACTTTTTCTACAGAAGAATGACCTGTCATCTTTCCATCCTGATAAGTCTGACCTCAATTGGATTTTCTGAGAGAGATTTATGCCAAATGTCGCAACGTGACCTGTTTTGGGATAATACAGGAGAGTGAACTTGTATGGCGTGCCACGTGTCACTGTTTGAACTTCTGCCTATGAAAACTTTTTTTGAGATAGCTAGCCCTGTCATCTTTCCATACTGATAGGTCTGACCTCAATTGGACTCTCTGAGAGAGATTTATGCCAAGTGTCTCAACATGACCTGTTTATGGGATAAAACAGGAGAGCGAACTTTTACAGCGTGCCACGTGTCACTGCTTCATCTTCGGCCTCTGAAAAAGTTTCCTAAGATAGTAAAGTCTGTGTACTACCTGTCAATTTTTACTAAATTTCATTTGGAGCTTCATAGCCCAAGTTATGACCATTTTTCCTAGGTCACCTGATTTTGACTGAGATCTGGAAGAGGCAGAAACCCTAACTTGTACTGATCATAACTTACAAAGTACAATGAATATGAGGGTTCCCTTTGGATACAAGATACCTGGAGATGTTGTCTACGACTTGTAAAGGTTTCAGATCTTGAACCTTCTCCAAAATGGATTTATAGAGAAAGTTCCACAATGACTGGTGTTTGCTATATAAAACCCTAACCTTCAAATTGTCATAAGTAAAGCAAGTGTCGTAAGTGCCATACCTTGCCTTCCTTCAGGTTGGCTCTGATACCATGTTAAAATTTAATATGCTAAGACAGAAAATAGCAGCATTACATTCGATTTCACAATAATAGCATATACAGGATCACTGAAGAAACAACAAGCACAGCATAAACACAAGAGAGACAGATTTATCCTGGGAAACCCTCATGGGGTAGAAAACCCAGCAAAGCTTCCTCAATATAGATGACCAGCAATATACAAAGATGCAAACCAAAGACATGATCTCCTCCTCCACCATAGAATACCTCTCCTCCACAAGTGCGCCTCTCTCAAGTGAGTGAGTGTGTGTAAAGTGAGGAATACACATCCTCTATTTATACACTACTTCGACTTGTCTTTTACACAAGAACACGTAGGCTCATATTTAACCAATGGGTTAAATACCCCACTGCAAATGACTGGGCCGACCCCTCTAGGGTGGTCTAATAACCCTTTGACCCACATAACACATACAGGGACGACCCCCACTAGGGAAGTCTAATAACCCAGGTTACCACATTCCGACGGAGGAATAAGCATCTCCGGATATACAATAAGATCTTCAAGGAGGAATGAAACAACTCCAGAATAATAAAGTACAAATATAATATTCTTTGAAGTTACAATATCTCAACAGGATGCCTCAGCAACATCCCAATGCAAGGCATATAGATCCCAATCGCCCAGTAGCTCCACCTCGTAGGAAGCTACCCAAGCCAGATGTGCCACCTGCACATCAGTTAGTGCCAGAGGCACAAGAGTCATTCCTACTGTTGGCATAGGTGGTTGTTCTCCATAGCACATATCTTCATGGTACGAACCAGGTATGGCCATCAGAGCCACCATCCATGGGTGGAATAGAGCCGCCACCTGTCAGTGGGGTAGATCCACCACCTCTTGGTGGGGTAGAGCCACCACCTTCCAGTGGTCGGGGAGCATCTAGTAGTGGCACTGTACCTACACAACATGAGCACAACCATCAGCCCCACCCATGCACAGTATGCGGCCATCCTTGCTTTGGTCCTGTCCAAATAGATGATACCTTTACTGGGTATTTCACACAGGTAAGTAAGTGGTTAACAATTTAGTGTCATTTTTAAATTATTTTTCCTTACTATACACATATATATAGATTGCTAATATTTTTAATGGTTTTAAAACTTGTAGTTATTACAAGAAGGGCACGGGGTTGAATACATTTGCACTGATGATGCTGAGCATAGTCCAAAGGCCCATGCACCAGCACTGCATGATGATGTTTCCATACTTTTAGTGACAACAACTCACAATGAGGTAACTATTTCAACATGACATTATTTTAATACATGAGTAGATCTAGTTAACAATTTAGTGTCATTTACAAATTATTTTTCCTTACTATACACATATATAGATTGCTAATATTTTTAATGATTTTAAAACTTGTAGTTGCCACAAGAAGGGCATGAGGGTAAAGAGGCTCATGCAGTAGAACCTTCTGAGTTACAAGATGTTGTCATACCTTTAGCGACAACATCTCATGCCGAGGTAACTATTTCAACATGACATTATTTCAACACATGTTACTTAATCAATGCTACACGATCTAATATTTACAATTTTCTAAATTGCAAGTTGTAGATCCCCATCAGATGGAAGTGATTTCATGTAGTGAGCTCCCCCCCAATGGGAATACAATTGATAGCATGCCCGAAGAGAAACAATGGGAGGCAGACCGATTCTTAGAATTGATTGACGTATACAGTACATCGGTATGTATTTCATCATTTTCAGTTTGTTAATACATGCTATTCCATTGACCAATGCATTTATAACTACGTCAGTATTGGTGATTGTAGCCACCAGCAGATATACATTCGAGACTGTCAGTAGTTTGATCTCCCCATAGTCCCAACGTGTAAAAGGGACAAGTGTACAAGAGAGGCTCCACTCCTGGAAAGAATGTGGATGTCCTCTATAGCAGACACACAAGATATCCATCTACCCATGACCTAACAAAGGTCATTGATGCTGCAGTCAGTGCCACATCTACAATAGCCATGAGTCATACGGAGGTAACTATTTGGACAATCACAATGCATAGTTTTTAACCATGTTACTATATTGTTTATTCATGCATGTCTAACTATTTCTCCATTTGGTGATTGTAGGCTCCATTAGCAGCAGAAGTGCCCGACCCCTTTGCTCAATCCATGGTTCTGACCTGGTCTCCTCTTGCGGTGAGATGTTCATTAATGACCATTTTTTTTTATTCAATTTACCCAAACACGTTGATCAATGTTGAATTGTTGAATTAATTGAGATATGATCTTTTATTTGCAGCACACAACTATAGAGATGCCTTCCATGAGCACACCGCTCACATCTATACCCCATGAGGACTTTGTGAGTGTTTGTCATAAATAATTTGGCCGTAAGTTAATTTTTTAAGTTTGTTGATGGTACGGTATTAGTGCAGTTATTTGATAAAAATAATGATTTTTTTTGCAGACTTCTGAGATTCCGAGCGATCCCAAGGAGATGGTCGATAGAGGAAAGTCGGGGAAAAACAAGAGAAAGATTGATTTTGATGTTGCATAGTCTTGGATAGATGTATTTTGACATACATGTACAAATTTTTGTACTTAGGGATACATGTACATTGACAGGCCATTTGAGGGCCAGCGACTTTCCCATATTTTGTATTACAAACATTCAACTATCAATATATTCCATATTTTCTCTTGAGTTTCGACTTGTGCTTGTGATGATTCATCTCTTCCACAAATTGATAAATTATGCTATTGAAATTTATAAAATTACATTTCAAGCAATATTTATTCTCTTACATTTATTGCATTGATCAAGTAACATCTCACCATTGTGTTATGAAAACATTATCTTAATGGAAAAAACTAATAATATCTTTCAATGCACTTAGCACATGCATGCTAATTTGATATCTAATTTAAAATTGTGTTTTTTGTCAACTCCAAGGGTTCATACCCATTGATCATGATTATGGTTGCAAGGAAAAAACCTATGTCATAATAGTAACATGCTACACATACCATCAATGTAATCCTATGACATTTTCAGACAATAAGAGGAAGTCCAATAGATGCTACACATTTCATCAATGCTACTATATTTCATCAAACAATACGTACATGAGCATCTAAGCAGTTCGATTGAGTGGAAAGGAATGCATAACTAAAGTGTAATAAAATTCATTGGGCCTTCATGTACATATGGTCAAATATATGTAACAAATATACCCTAGTTTGTTAAAATATGCTAACCAATAGCTGGTCATGCATTCACTCTCATAATATCGTTGAATATATAAACCCTATACTTACAAAACCCTAGTATGTAAGACCCTAGTTTGTGCTTTACCTCTTTCATATGTCCATTTTCCACCTGTCATAATGCAAAAGTAATCATCCAAAATCCATGGAAAATGAAATACCTAACTAGTTTAATGATATTCCTTGATAATGTTGTATTGATGAACGAAAATAAGATGTTCATGGTCCTATGTGTGTTTTGATAAATTGCACAAGTTTCGTAATCATCATCATCACCCTCATCCTCATCCTCATACTCATCATCCTCACCCTCATCATCATCTTCATCATCGCCATCATCATCATCTTCATCATGAACATCATCTTCATCACCACCACCATCATCATCATCATCATATTCAACACCACCACCACCATCATCGTCATCATCATCATCATCATCCTCATCATCCTCACCCTCATGCTCATCCTCATCCTCATCATCATCCTCATCATCCTCACCCTCATCCTCATCCCCATCCTCATCATCCTCATCCTCATGCTCATCCTCATCCTCATCCTATCATCCTCATCTTCCTCATCATCCTCACCCTCCTCACCCTCATCCTCATCCTCATCCTCATCCTCATCCTCCTCACCCTCCTCATCATCATCACCATTTCCATCATCATCATCCTCATCATGATCATCTTCTTCATCACAACCACCACCATCATCATCATATTCATTATCATCATCATCATCATCATCAACATCAACATCAACATCTTCATGGTCCTATGTTTGTTTTTGATAAATTGCACAAGTTTCATATCCCTCATCATCACCCTCATACTCATCCTCACCCTGATCATCATCATCCTCACCCTAATCATCATCATCATCAGGCTCATCATCTTCATCACCACCACCACCACCACCGTCATCATCATCATCATCATCATCATCATCATCAACATCTTCATCATCCTCACCACCACCATCATGGTCATCACCCTCATCATTATCATGGTAAACCATCATCATCATCATCATCATGATCATCATTCTCATCACCCTCATCACCCTCATAATCAAAATCTTCATCATCATTACCACCACCATCATGACCATCATCCTCATCATCCTCACCCTCATCCACATCCTCACCATCATCATGATCATCATCCGTCAACAAGTGCCTGGAGGACGATTTTGCAAAGTTTACCCCCATGGGAAAAAATTGCATAGTCCCTCACTGAGCAAAACCCTAGTTTGCAGAATGCACCTACAAGATGACACATGGGCCATGGGACCGGCAGAGAGGGGCACCCCTAGCAATGTCCTGACGTCCTAAATCCAATGGCACTGACAGTTCATCAATCCGAGCCATGGCCTTCATTCTATGGCTCGTTCCGTCTCGCATCCAAAAGGCCTTCAAGAATGCCCGTAGCACCCGGACCGTGGCTCCGTTCGCGAATCTGTCGACTCCGGTGGGTCCGGGATGCTGGGTTTCAGCTAGGGGACCCCCCACAGCATGCCTCGAAGCCCTGGAAGCAGTGCCAATGGGCCATCCCTGAAGCTAGGGTTTTGCTCAGTGAAGACCATTCCATATTGTCTCGAGGGCGCCATTTCTCGTCTGGAGGCAGAAGAAGATCAATTTTCGTCAAAACAATGTAGTTAGCAGGATAAGATCAATTTTTGACAAAAAAATGTAGTTATTACATGTGGAGGCAGTGGTTTCTCGTGGAAAACGAGTGTAGGGTTGAGCAGAGGAAAGATGTTGGGAAATGGGCTATTACATTAGCTTTTCCGGTGGACGGCTGTATGTATCTATGCTTTGGCGGCTATAGGTATCTATGCTTTTCTTCCGAGGGAAATCCTATTTCTGTAGGAAGAAAAGCATAGATACCTACAACCACCATATTTCCTTCTGTAAACCGCTTTCCCATTGGAAAATCTAATGTAATAGCCCATTTCCCAACATCTTTCCTTTGCTCAACCCTACACTCGTTTTCCACAGGAAACCGTTGCCTCCACATGTAATAACTACATTGTTTTGTCAAAAATTGATCTTCTCCTGCTAACTACATTGTTTTGTCTAAAATTGATCTTCTTCTGCCTCCAGACGAGAAATGGCCCCCTTGAGCAAATCTGGAATGGCCTTCACTGAGAAAAACCCTAGCTCCGAAGATGGCCCATTTGCACTGCTTCCGGGGCTTCGAGGCATGCTGTGGGGGGTCCCCTAGCTGAAACCCGGCGTCCCGGACCCACCGGAGTTGACGGATTTGCGAATGGAACCATGGTCTGGGTGCTATGAGAATTCTAGTCAGGCACCCCGGGGCCGTTCAGGGACACTTTGGGCATTTGCTTCGCGGCCACGGAACCGAAACCGGCGAGTAGACACTTTGGGCATTTGCTCCGTCAGATCCCACATGTCCACGTGGCCATGAATATGTTGACGATGATGATGATGATGAATATAATGGTTCACCATGATGACGATGAGGTTGAGGATGATGAGGATGATGATCATGATGGTGGTGGTGATGATGATGAGGGTAATGAGAATGATGATCGTGATGATGAATATGTTGACAATGATGATGATGATGAATATAATGGTTTACCATGATGATGATGAGGATGAGGATGAGGATGAGGGTGGGGATGATGAGGATTATGAGGATGATGATGAGGATGAGGGTGAGGATGATGAGGATGATGAGGATGAGGATGAGGATGAAGATGAGCATGAGGATGAGGATGAGGCATTAGAGAAATTTTGAGGTCAAAAAATGGCCTCAAAACAAAGAAAATGTACTATAAAAAACAACCAATCACATTCTAGTAGATGACATCATCCCCCTTGGTGAAGTGGCATTGCATGAGTTAAGAATGCTTATTTGTCAAATTTTCTATGGTGGATGAAAACACATAGTTAACCAAGGTAGTGGTGTAAGTACTTTTAAGTCATAAAGTAAAGTACTCATAATGAATGTCTTTTCACACTTTCTCATAAAATAATATTAGTGTCATTTTCAAGTGAAGTACTCTTAATTCATAAACAAAGTCCTTTCACATTTTTTTATAAAATAATATATTATCATTTTTATATTTTTAATTTTTAATTATATATTCACTCCATTCTATTTAATAACATAATGTCAAACTAATAAAGAATAATAATAGATTTAATAAATAATAATAATAATAATGCAATGTGGATTATAATAATATTATTAATATTTTACATGTAAATAAATTCTCAATTAAATTACATTATATTAAATTCATGAGAAAAGTACTAAATATAAAAAATCAACATAAAATTAAAAAAATAGCTCTTAAAAATATTTTTTATTATTTAATTTCATTTGCAAGTTCAACACAAATAAATGCTAAAGAACAATAATTTTTTGGGAATTTATAATGAATCTTAGTCACATCAATGTAGACTTATTTTATTAATTTTATTTCTAGTGAATTTTGAAAAGCAACTCAACCATGGTTATTTATATTGTGCATAGAAAATAGTGTGGGAGGTGACTTGTCATATATACCTACCCCATAAAACCCCCAATTCATAATATTTTAGTATATCTCATATTTTTGTAGTACATCTCTTAGGAGGCCATTTTTTGACCTCAAAATCTCTCTAATGATGAGGATGAGGGTGAGGATGATGAGGGTGATGATGAGGATGAGGATGAGGATGATGAGGATGAGGATGAGGATGATGGTGGTGGTGGTGTTGATGCTGATGATGATGGTGGTGGTGGTGGTGGTGATGAAGATGATGTTCATGATGAAGATGATGATGGTTTACCATGATAATGATGAGGATGATGATCATGATGGTGGTGGTGAGGATGATGATGATGATGGTGGTGGTGGTGGTGGTGGTGGTGGTGGTGATGAAGTTGATGATGATGATGATTACGAAACTTGTGCAATCTATCAAGTTGTACCAATTCTATGCAATTTATGAATCTATCAAGTTATCAATGTATGGATGCAATAGTCAAAATATTAATGTCAATACTCAATGAGACCACAGAACAAAATCATAACATACATGTACACCACATACCTATAACATAATACACAAGAAAACAAGCAAACCATGTACCATGTTACCTACCTATGGTCATTCGACTAGACCATTAGGATCACCTCGAATACCAATGGTTTATTGTAACATCTCATGCTCAGAATAAGGCAATAAGTATTGTGCCTTTGATGAGTTCTTCCTTGGCATTGTTTGCAGCTGGAGGTTTGTGCCAATAGCTAAGTGTGTATAATGGTATACAATCCCACCTGGTCTATAATCTTCATATGTATACCCTTTTCTATTTGCTGAGTGGGAAACCTGGTTCAAATATTCTCCCTTTATAACCATCGACCCAATCGGAAAATCAACTCCCTCAGAGTCCCACAATGGGACATTTAGGGTTTGCTTCTCCTCTAATCAACATGCCAGCCAATAGTCAGTGCGCCATGCATTGCATCTTGGGGCGACCACTGCATATATGTGACCTGGAGAAAATATAGTTCCAACGTTTTAGTCAACTAATTAGACACAACTAGTTGTCAAAAATATCAAAAATATACACAGCTAATTAGACACAACTAGTTGTCAAAAATATAAAAATATTAATCGAACCTGGTTGTACGAGATCTGATATGTGGTCATAGTCTGGTGAAATACTTGATTGGTCCTCCTCCAACTGGGATAATTCTGTAGCTATCCGTCGACCAATGGGGAGTGATACATGGTCCCAGCTGTCAACCCAATCCATGGATTCACATTCGTCCCATTCACCACTACTGCATGGAGAACAAAAACATGACAGTTTCCTTGTCCACATTTCAAGTATAGCATTGTCCAACGTTCTAACTGAATGAAATGCACGAGTTCCTTGGATGGTTTTGCACTCATATAACTATGAATAATCTACATCCACCACCTCCCAAAAATATCTAACCACATGTGCTTTCCTAGTTGAGTGATCATCCTGCCTTCTTGCTCCCTCCCCCATGACTGAAGCACACCATTCAACGATGGTTTTGAATTTCAGATGATAGGTCCATCTGTGAACTTCATTTCTTTCCTACGTAATGCAGTCTTTATGCATGCACCTGCTCCATCGTGTTTACCTTTTCCATGTCCGGTTTGAAAATAGTTCTAAATATGTGGCACCTTATGCCTTCTGTGGAGCATACACAACCATTGGAAGACACGGGCATTTTTGAATTGCCTTGCACAACCGTCAGACCAAATCCAATGTTGTTCCATCCGTATACTGTTATCCTTCAAGTGATTGTAGAACATTTGAAAGCTGTGTTCTACAAAAGCCAAGTCGTGAGACCTGTCATCACTTATGTAGAAGTGATACTCCTTCAATATAACCATGTTGTCTTCAGTACTATCTGCCCCATGTCTATAGGTGATATGGACCATTAGGATGACCTGGTCCGAGTGATAGTATTGACTTTGAATCTCATTTTGCGGTTGAAGAGTGTAGTTTTCCGCAAAATCGACGACTGACATGATAGTCCCGATAGGAAATGTATCCCTGCACGTTCTAAACTGTTCATCTTGACAACGATCCACATGCACATGCTTTACATATTGTTGTGTCTTTTCAAAGAATTCCTCCATGAAGTCGCAAACCTGTACCTAGTATATCAACAATAAATACATTATATCAATAGATTGTTACATATGAAATTGCAATGTGAAGAAAAAATAGTATCCAATAGCTCATTACCAACCTGAGAAGTGACCAATTATATTTTTTTTTCTTTCATTCCCTCCATCAATATCATACGTGACATATTTGAATGACTACAAGTTCACCTCCTACCTCCCAAGTTCATGCTCATCGGTCACATGTATGCATTTTTCCAATAAGGTGAATCCACCACACCCTAGGCATGTCCCATCTATGCAAGTTTTTTGATAAAATGTGCAATCGTTTGGCCTGCTACACAAAATGCTATGAATAAAGTCTCTAGATGGAATCGGTGGTAATGTAGCTGAGCATTCCTGCACAAGAGTGTTATGCAATACACGAAAAATATATGTATATGTGTCATAATAGTAACCATACTCAATGTGGTATCGACAACAACATGTGTTACGAATTGTGTTTATTTCAACATACCATGGTTTGCATTTTTCAAATGATCTTTGGCCCAAGTCAAGTTCGTTATGTTCATTCCTAAATCTCTCATATAATTGTTTTTGTGTCATATCAAGAAAATGTTTAATGTGTGGTTCATGATCCTTTGAACCCCTTCTCAATTTTAATACATCTTTTTGGTTGGAAGAAGGTCTAGTGTTGTCATGCCAAAAATCTTGCACTAATCCCTTTATCGCATCAATGAGCTTCATATCAGAGCGTGGCAACCTGCCAATGAAGGCCCAAACATCTGTTTGACCGGTTTCAAGTTGTTCTCTTCTAACACAATACCTACGAAGTGTCTTCACATTCAAATTAACAATTTTGGATGTAGGTTTAAGAAAACGAAGTGACCTAGTGCTTTTGTTAATGATTGATTGTGACAACACATGATGAGCCGCATTGAGATAGATCCTTTGAGCGAGATTTCTTTCCAGTTGTACTAAATGCATCTACTAAACTTTTAACGATATGAGAACTTGGTTCTAACTTTTTGGCCATCTTTATCCCTAATGTTCTTCTAACAACAGTCATATGCCTAGATTTCAACAATGATAAAAATAATTTGCACGTGTCCCCATCACATTTAGAATCAAAAAAGTTTTCAAGTATTTTTCGAGTTTGATAAGCAATAGAACAAGTAGACAATGTACCTTCAAGTGAACTAATGAGAGTTTCATCAACCTGTATACGTCTCGGAGTTCTTCGGCGTGCAATTGCTAATGGAGGTAAGGGTGTTGGAACTAGAGCATGTACACCATCACCAGTATGCTCTGGTGTTTCCATAGGAGCCCCTTGTCTTTCATTCTCTTGGACAGTATCCATAATATTTGTTTCTTCCATTGTCAATCCTCCACTCAATGCCTCTCTAACTTTGTCGCTTGTATAACCACTACCCAACAAGTCATCCACTACCATATTTTGAGGTTGACTTGATGTGGGAATTGAAACATCACCCGATGAGAACCTACATCTTACTTCTTCACTAGTGCCATGGGGTGCTTGTTCATCAAATGTTGTTGAAATTGAGGCCCCCTCTAGTGAATTTCTTCGTATTTCTTGAGGTGGGTGGGTAGGAACAACCGTGGCATCATCCACAGTTGGAATTGGATGAGTTTCCATGGAATGCCTTCGATTCGACATGTCCAATATTTTCTTTTCTCTAACTTCTTCCATGGTTTATTGAGGCTTCTCTTTCCTTGCCGATTTCCTTTTTCAATTGCGTGAATTCCCCATGACCACAATGAGCAGTACTAAGAAAATAGATCCTAGAGGTGTGCTCAATTATTCAAATGTCCAAATTATTTCTCAACTATGAATATAGGTTCTTCAAACTTGCTCAATTGTCAATATAGATACTTCCTCAATTGTGAATATAGATGAACATCAATCTTGCTCAAATGTGAAAGTAAATTTTCTACCTCACTTGTGAATATAGAAAATTCTTCATTTGTGAATATAGCAATTTCAAGCTTGCTCAATAGGGAATGTAGATTCTTCTTCAATTGTGTTCATATAGATTCATCAAACTTGCTTGACATTGTTAATATAGAATCACCTTGAAGCTTGAAATTGTGAATGTAGAATCCTCTTGAAGCTTGAATTTGTGAATATAGGATCCCCTTGAAGCTTGGTAATTCTGAATGTGGAATCCTCCCCCCTAAATGCCAACTGTAGAATCCTATTCAAACTTGTTGATTGTGAAGATGGAGTGTCTTGAGCTTCCTCCAATGCTTTGAATTTTAATTTTGAAATGTCATGCTGTGTGGGAGACGGATATGCGAGAGGATAAAAACGCAGAATGAAGGATTGGATAAAAGTATTTTTTTGCACAGACATAACGCGCTAGCGTTATGTATGCCCATAATGCACTAGTGTTATGTACACAAAAAACATGCACGTGTTTCTTGAATATTAAAAAAAAACCTGGGTATTTAATATGTTTGGTGCATGGCTAAATAATGTACCTAGTTGCACAAAATGCGCGCGTGTTTCTTTATTCATAAACGTGCTAGCGTTATTGAAATAATAAAAAAACCTTATTCAATAGTTTATTTAATAGATTTTATGGGTTGGGGGGTTAAATAGGGATTTGGTGTTAGGGGTTTAGGGATTAGAGATGGGGGGTTGGTTAGGTAGGTGTAAGGGGCTGGGAGGGGGGGTAGTTAGGGCTAAGGGGCTGGGAGGGGGGTTGGCGAGGGGGAGAGATAGAGAGAGACTGACAGAGGGGGTTAGTAATGGTTAGGGTGGAAGGAGGGAGAGAGAAAGTGAGAGAGGAGAGGGTGTTGGTTGTAGGGATTGCGAAAGAGAGATGCAAGGCATGGTTAGATGTAGGTGGAGGTGTAGGGAAGAGAGAGAGACTGAGTGAGCCCGGGTTAGTAAGGGCTAGGGAGACGAGGGGAGGGAAATAGAGAGGACGGGGTTTTGGCTAGAGGGAGTAGCAAATAATGAAGACGACGATGATGAAGATGAAGAGGAGGATGATGATGATGAACATCATGAAGATGATGATGAATATGATGATGATGATGATGATGAATATGACGACGAGAATGATGAGGATGAAGATGATGCTGATGATGATGATGATGATGATGACAATGATGATGTTGAAGATGGTGATGAGGATGATGATGATGATGAAAATGATGATGATGATGATGATGATGAAATTGATGATGATGATGATGATGATGGTGATGATAAAGAAGAGGATGATGGTGATGATGATCAATACATGATCATGATGAAGATGGTGATGAGGATGATGATGGTGATGATAAAGAAGAGGAGGGCGATCATGATGATGATGATGATCAATAATCAATCATGATGAAGATGAAGGTGGTGATGAGGATGATGGTGATGGTGATGATGATGAAGATGACGATGAATATGATGATGAGGATAACGAGGATGATGATGATGATGACAGGGATTCTATGGTGATCATAAAGAAGAGGATGATGATGATGATCAATCATCAATCATGATGAAGACGAAGATGGTGATGATGATGATGATGATGATGAAGATGACGATGGATATGACGATGAGGATGATGACGGTGATGATGGTGATCATAAAGAAGAGGATGATGATGATGATCAATCATCAATCACGATGAAGATGGAGATGGTGATGAAGATGATGATGAATATGACGACAATGACGATGATGAGGATGACGATGATGAGGATGATGATGATGATGATGATGACAACGATGATGATGATGGTGATGATAGAGAAGAGGATGGTGATGGTGAAGATGATGATGAATATGACGATGAGGATGATGAATATGATGATGATGATGATGATGATGATGATTATGATGATTATGATGATGATGATGATC